>CM060702.1:3814964-4414964 GCA_030686995.1 Artemisia argyi
AACTTTCAATTACCAAAGAAGCGCATTTTGAACCTCGATAACTTCCCCCCCCCCCCTTCCCAAAAAAAAGTTCAAGTTTCGCCACTGCTTTTTGGTCATTGAAAGGGTTTTTGTTCTTCCATTAAAAATATGATGAACACCTTCGAAACCCTAACATCAAACCATCTTGGGAATGTTGTTTGTGATCGAGAAGAGAAAAGAGGTTTGGGAGGGTTTTTTTTTTTATTTTTTAATTAGAGCATCTCAAATGTTGGCTTTATATATATCTTTTGCACTAAAATAGTGCAAAAAGTACAACAAAACCTCTCCAATGTATGCAATAAACTTATGCATTACTTTAGTGCAATGAATGATAAAGCTCAAAAAGCATCAAATATAGTACAATACTATTATTCATTGCATTAAAACATCTAAACTTTCTCTTTTAACCCTAGAAACTTTCACTTATAACCCTATATATTATTCTTCTTTTCCATTAATGTCCTGCTCAGTACTTAATCATATATGGTGTACAAACAAAGATATGGGTTGTGTATACGATAGAAAGTAAATGTATATTGTATATGTTAAAAAACTAGTTTTGATAAACTATTTGTTTCCAAATAAAATGTTGGTATGCAACAGTCCTTGTAAACTTAGAGCTCATTTGATTACATCTTTTATTTATATAATAAAACAAAATACCTATTGGGTATTTTCGTATTTCGAAAAAAAAGAATATTTTCTTATTAGGTAATATTTTAATTATTATTTTTTAATTTAAAATATTAAAAATTTGTTTTGTTGATATACTACACAAGTAGAAGATAAATACAAAAATATATATATAAGATGCAACTAACAACAGGACTAAATTTGTAAATGATTATCTTTAATAATAAACAAATATAATTAAAAATCATAAATCAAACAAAACAAAGATTAAGTTATTTGTTTTTTAAGAAATAAAAATATATCATTAAAAAAAATTAAAAAACCTGCGCGTGCGCGGGCATTATAACTAGTATTATCCTATAGAGATTATCGTATTTATTCTGAAAGAAAGAATTTAGAGCAAAGATAATGTGCACCACTTTTTAAAATAACGTAAACCACTTTGTTTTGCTTGTGATACATGTACCAAAACCAGCTTGCAAAATAATGTACACCAATATTTATTTTTAGCTTATCATTAATTTCATTTTCATATGTTGGGAAGAACGGAAATAGTCATCAAATAGGTTTTATTTTGACGTATGGTACTGCGTTAGTTTGTGTTCGCATGATATCAATTTATATGTCAAATATTATCAATTTTGTGTTTCTTTATAAACCAAACAAGTTAAATAGGCTAATTAAAAAAAAAAATTTGTGTAACATTTAGTGCACAAACTGGAACACAATTTTTTTAGTGAGAGCATATTCTTATAAAATTCCTATTTTGAACTAAAATAATGCAAAGTTATAATGCATACATTGAAGATGCTCTAAGAGAATGGAGATAAACATAAGACTCATCTTTTTTTAAATTTACAATCCGGTCCAAAGGTACAGATAAGAAGCCATTAGAGCACAAGGTGTAGATGAAGAAGGAAGGCTCGTCGTCCGACGTGGAAGAGGCAACGGCGAGCCGTTCCTCTTCACTACACCAAATGTGCCTTGCCGTTCTTCCCCGTTGGCTTCCTCCCCGTGGCGACGAAGAGCTGAGCTTCTGACGTGAGTTGCTGACATTTCCACTTTCTTTCATTTTTTTTTCCTTTGAATATTAGTTGTATAATTTGATTTTCAAATGTATGTTTATGTTTGTGAAAGTAAAATGTATTTGTAGTTTCAAATAGATAGTTTTTTTTTTTGTAAGAATGTAATGTGTAAATGCTAATGCAACTATCTTAAACATAGGATTGAAATAACTTGAAACAACATACATTTATATTACAAATACGATAATATTAAACTAAGAAACGGAAATTAAAAACCATAAACTACCATACGATAATAAAAACTACGATTCAATAAAATGAATCATCAGACACATAGCCCTCGTGACTCGAATATGAGGCACTTGAATCGTCCTCACTCGATGGCACAGGTGGAAGTCCCTGAGCCCATCGCCATTCTGCTCGTCTGTTCTTTCGATCCTGTTTCCCTTTGAGGTACGCCTCACGCTCCCTTTCCTGACGGGCTTGCTCAGCTTAATACTCCAAAACCACTTTCATATCCAGCTCATACTGTTCTTCCTCAGTCAACTGACGAATGACGGGTTGGTTTTCAGGTGGAAAGTTTGGTGGTTGATTGTTTGGTGGTGGTATGTTTTCTGGTGGAAACATAACTGCTGGTGGAGTTGGAGGTGGTGGGTTGTCATATTGGAACACCGGAAACAGATCTTCTGGCAGTGTGTTTTGTGGGGAATTGTCTTCAGGTGGTGTGTTGTAAACCGATGCGTTTTTAGGTGATGCGTTGTGAGACATTGTGTTGGAAGAACAAAGGAGAATTCTTTGATGATTTGTGGGTGTAAATTGTGTGTGTATTCAGATTTTGAATATGTATTTATAGAATGATTTTTGGAAGTATCCCGCTCTCAAGTTTTAATTCAAAATTCAAATTATCCCGCTCTCAAGTTTGAATTCAAAATTTCAAATTATCCTGCCCTCTGTTTTGAATTCAAAATTTCAAATTATCCCGCCCTCTGTTTTGAATTCAAAATTTGAAATGTATCCCGCTTCCATTAAACCTCTATTTATACCATGCAATATCATTCAATTTTACACACACTGCAATATTTACACCATTTTACAATGACAAACCGTTGGTCAATGGAAGAAGAATACATGCTAGCTACCATTTGGCTTGAAGTTCACGATTCTACAGACGTTGTGAATGAACGTTCCTTTTGGAATCAAGTTACAGAAAGGTTCAACAATCAAAGTGATGGTCCGCTCCGTAATAAAAATAGTATTACGGCTCTATGGAGTAGAACGAATGCTGAATGTCGTAACTATAATGCTATTTACAAAGAGTTGCTGCGAACAAGTGATGACCCTTGTCGTCTCAGCAATGCAAACCGTATTTACTATGAACGCTATGGGAAAGGGATTAAGTATCAACATGTGTGGTTCACTCTGAGAAACACAAGGGCATGGGACAGAGACGATGCGTAGTTGTGTTTTATGTTAACTATTTCCGTATCGTGTGTATTGCTTTTCCGTATCGTGTGTATTTCTTTACCGTATCGTGTCTATTTATTTTCCGTATTGTTGTACTGTTGTGTAATGTTCCGTATTGTTGTAACCGCCCTTTTATGTGAATTTGAATTCTAAATTATTCCGCTCAGATGAAATTTGAATTTTGAATTTGCACACGTTTTTATTGTTTTCTTTGAAATTTTCAATTTGAATTCTAAATGTAACTTTTTAATTTGGATGAAATAAAATTAATATGTTGTGTTATTTTTAAGTATTTGTGAAATAAATTTAATTTATTTAATGAAATGAATAAAAAAAATAAAGTTGTAAGTGGTGTGGCCCTAATGGGGAAGTTGATGTTTGTTGTTTGGTAAGGAGGGGTTTGTTGTGAAGAGTTGAAGTTGAGGTGTTAGGTGATGTGAAAAAATACAAAAAAAGGCCAAAAACAATATAGATATCCTTGGTTTCGTGTTTTTATGCATCTCAGGTACGAAGGGATTGAATTCTGGGCGAAATCATGCAATTTTTGAGCAAAAGTATACAGTTTTGAACGACTCGACAACAAATTGTGCATACTGTGATATTAAAGAAGAAGTCGAGTAAATTCTGAATATGGTTGTGTGATATTAATCCAAAGCTATGTTTAACCATTAACCAAAGACAGCCCAAATCTTTCCCAACCCAATCCAAACATAAGCGCTAACAAGTCCAAATCTAGCCCACATCCAATCACCAGGCCCAACCATCACCCTAGCCCAAAACCTCCCTTACGTTTTAATAATACATGCCAGGGGTAACAAAAGTCAGCCACCTACATCTCCTTTACCTTCCCCCAGAACATCACAAGCCAGAAAAATTCTCCACACCCTCCTATACAAATCCAGCATATCCCACATCCTCCAAGTATCTTGTCTCCTCCCCTACCCCGACATACCTGCTCCAGCCACCTTCTTGTTCCCTCAGTATCTCCACAAGATATTTAATCTCCAGGCTGGCACATCATAACCCCAAAATTGGCGCCAAAATGTAATGAAGGGCTGAGATTGTTCCAAGATAATTTAATAGGTGGGATTTGTTCTAAGCAAACACAAGAGAAGACCCCATTAGTTTTTAGTATAAATAGGAATCTATGTAAGCCCTGTAAGGCAGTTAGTTTTTCATGTAATTTTTATGTTTACTTTTATGCTTTTATTCTTCAGCCTATGTATTTCTCTTAGTTTTAATGTGTTGCTTAAAGCTTTTAATTTCAGCCGTGTACTCAGTTTTTTCAGTCATAATATAAAATCGAAGTTTCAGTAAGAGAACTTGTTTAAACTAATTTAATGTTTCAAATGTTTTATTAAGTTCTTAATCACCTTCATAAGTATAGAACGAAAAGGATAAAAGTGTGGAGACAAAATCAAGGTATTGCAGGTTACTTTAGCCTGAGACCAGGGAAAGTACCGAAAGGTACCCATTGAGGAAAAGCAAGAGGGGAACAATCCAGCTCATTACTGATAAACTAGGTGCTCGTAGTAGTTTGTACCTTCCTTATTCAGCAAGTGATTTAAGTTCTTTTCAATAGTTATTAATCCACAAGCCTGCTGACCCGTTTTAGCATGTCCCTAACTTATCCAACCTTTGATCTTAAGTTGTGATATTTAGCGTTGCGAGGAGCTTGTAGTACTGTTTCGATTAACCTATTGATTGTTTGGCCGCGTTTGCTTGTTTACCAGTTTAATTTTTGCCTCTAAGTTGCCATTTAATACGCCTTACCTCAGTGTTTACTAAGTTTGTTTAATGTGTTTTAGTTAGATCACAGCTTGTTTAATTGATATATTTTGCATGTTAGAGTTACCTGAGATTGTGTTTATGTATGTTTGCTTAGGTTTCAGCTTGCATTTCATTTAAATTAACTCGAAAGTTACTGTGGTAGTTGCTAGTCTCTTTAATATCACGTTAACTTGATACTCCACCTGTTACAATTTCTTTGTCACTATGTTGTAGTTTTCATTAAAATTTAATTAGTTTCAATTAGTTTTCAAATAATAATAATTGGAATTTTAATCTTATAATTAATTTTCTTATTTCTAAAATTTTCTTTTGTCATCTAGATTATAAAAAATTAGTTATATGCCCATAGGACTAGTTGTGCTTAGAATTCATTTTGTATTTTGCATAGTTGCGTTTATTTTTATGCTTTTATTGTAATGCTTGTTTTTAGTTTCTTATACACTTTCAAATTTGTAGCTCATGTTTCTGATTCACAATTCCAAACAATCTCATAATCGTTCTTACAAGCACTTTAATCCCGAGCCTCAAACGATATCTGCCCATTCACACCTCGTTGGGACACGACCTGGGTGATCACTTGCCCGGTATCACACACACACACACACACACACACACACACACACACATATATATATATATATATATATATATATATATATATATATATATATATATATATATATATATATATATATATATATATATATATATATATATATATATATATAGTATTCACGAGTTTTGCACGTCGGTCTTTTCACAAAGGTCTATTAATCAAATTCCACGCATACTTTGTATGTATCATCGATATCCGTTCATACTAAGAACGAGCGTATCAATTTTGGCGCCGCTGCCGGGGAGGTTGTGTTGCGACAATATCGTTAAGGTTTTAACGATTAGTGACTTGTAGATACTTCATCAAGAAGTTTTCGCTTTCATAAAATATAAAACACAAAAATATTTCCCTTTTTATTTGTATATATATATATATATATATATATATATATATATATATATATATATATATATATATATATATATATATGTAAAATATAAAAAATCCAAAAAGATTTTTCTTTCTTATTTGTACAAAATGTATTTCAAAAATACCAAAAATATTCACCTTTACCCTCTCACATTTTTGATTCTTTATCCCGACCCCTCTATACACCTTTGATTCTTCCTATGTCTCATCCACACCTTCTGATTTGTGAATGGTGTGGTAGTCTTCATAATGGTGGTAATTGCCCCGGTTGTGGCATGGTAGAGTCAGGATACGGGTTTGTCTATAACCAGGATCCCTATTCCTACCATGACACGACTGATTTATTCCATCAGCTACCACACCATGAAACTCAACAGTTTTACTGTTGTGAGTATTGTGGAGGTCCACACTTCAGCTCGGATTGTCAAACAAGGAATCCATTTCCTTGTAACAATTATGACTATCCGTATCATGACCAACCTCCACAGTACCAAATGATTCAAGCAACTCCTCATGATACTGAACAAGACCTTTTACTAGAGGCTCTTGAGATATTGCAAGAACTTAAGGAGGAGTTAGCTACTACATCGTTTCAAGATTCTCGTGAGAAATCCATGGCAGAATTGCTTGCTGAAGAACGAGATGCTAGAAACGAATTGAGCAAGGAAGAATTGCTAGTCTTAGAACAAGCAGCTAAAACACGTGCCATATTTCTCCATGCTGCTCTTCTCGACGACGATGATGATGATGATGATGATGATGATGATGATGATGAAGTTACCCTTGATATTTCTCAATTTTGTAAGGGTTCATCAAGTTCATCAGTTGTGATTCCTTCCTCAGAAAATCAGGGAGAAAAGACTATGATAGAATTACTAGCAGAAGAACAAATAAAATTTATAAAACCCATGTCTGCTAGTCCTCCTCAACTCCCTCAGTCTGTTGTTATCACACCCGAAGTTCACACTCACTCTTTGAACATGGGGGATGAGCATCTTTACATTATTCTTGCAAAGGAATCGGACGAATTCATAAAGTCTAGTGCTGAGGACCTTATCCCAATCCCAGGAGAGTCACAGGGAACTTTTGATCATATGTGTGATTTTCCTTCCCATCTTGAGTGTCCAAAAGATCAATTTGAGACTTTCTCCGATTGTAGCGAAGATTGTGCATCTTATGGAGACATCGAGTATGTTGAAGCATCAGTTCCACATTCTGATGCTGATTGTCTTCTTGAGGAGTTCGCCGATGAACTCACTCACATCAATCCACTTCCAACGGGAAGTGACGATGTTCTCTTTGACTTCGAAGCCGATCTGGGAGAGATTGAAAGTCTCCTACATCATGATCTGTCACTCACTTCTTATCCCAACAGTCCAATTGAGAATGTTGATCACTTTGTTCCCGAATCATTCAAAACAACTCTCACCAATCCTCTTTTTGAATTCATAACTGAATTCACTTTGATTTCTAATAATCCACTCTTTGGTATTCAGAATGAGGATTGTGATGAGCCCACAATGGAACAAGAGTTCTCAAATTCACGCCATGTGAATAATTCTCTTCATGAGGAGTTCTCCGGTGAACTCACTCATATCATGACTCCTCCGGAGTATGATAGCCCGGGGGGAGATGCACTCAATCATGAGAATTTGCAAATTCCTACCCTCCCGTCCGGGATGTTTTCAAACCCAACGAGCTTAACCCTTGAAATCCAAATTCAGGCTAATGAGCCTGGTCTCGAGGAAGAAGATCTTATCATGATTTTCATCATGGTTTTCTTCCTTTTCTTCACCTACAGGGTGACTTCTCCTGTTCTTTACTCCTTCGGGAATGAAGACATTATCTTTGACCCCGACATCACCGCTTATAGTTTATACTATCTTAAGCCAGGGTTTACTTATCTCATCGGTGTGGAACTTTCACGTGCTTCAAATGTTTGTCCAAACATCTTGAATGAAAGTCCGATGGAGATTACTTCTTCCACATCATGCTTCCCCAAGAACAAATGATTTCGGGGTCGAGTCAAGCTAGCTACTCGGTAAACAAAAACAGTAGCATGTACTTAGGGTTTTCACCCTAAGTGTGGCGGAGTGCCCCTGCTGTTGTTACCATATGTATATATATCAATAAATAAAACAAAGTGAAAAATTGTGTTTCCACATTTAGCTTGTAATGTTGCCCTTTCACGTTCAAAGAGTCGGCATAATAGCTGGGACTTTGAATATTGAGGACAATATTCAATTCTAAGTGTGGAGGGGAAATTCTAGCAAATTTTATCACATTTTACCTTCTAAGTACTCCCGTTTCTGGCAAAAATTTTAAAATTTTTTCACTTGTGCTTCAAAATTTTTGTGGTTATAAGTCCGCCATGTCTAACCGACAAAAGGATTGGCTAATCCAGGAGCAAACGGCTCTTGGTAAAGATATCTCAAATCCGTTGACGGCTTACAATTTGCCCAAAATTGTACGGTATCTCAACTCGCCATATCCTAAAAAGTGAAAGAGTTGGCTAGCCCGCAAGATTATGGCTTGTGGTAAAGGCAGTGGAAAAACCATAATTGGTAATCAGCTCACCAAGATGTTGACTATTCCATCAAGAGTTGGCTAGTCCAGAAGCAAACGGCTTTTGATAAAGACAAATCAAATCCGTTGACAGCTGGTGGTTTGCTCAAAATCACATGGTTATCAAGTGGACCATAGTTCTTACTTGAACTGATATATTTGGCTACTCCAGAAGTGATGGCTTTTGGTAAAGAGATTCAAATCCATTAAGTTTTCTCAAAAGATTGCTAGGGACTAGCAATAGTTTAGTGTGGGGGATTGATGAGTATGCAAATACTCATCATTTCACCACCATTTTGATACAAAAAAATACAAAAAAGGCCAAAAACAATATAGATATTGATGAGGCGAAAAATGATCTGTTTTTAGGAGGTCATTTAAGCCCGAATCCGACTTTATTTGATCAAATATTGCCCTAAATCGTTCCTTTTGTGATTTTAGGTACTTGGAGAGTGAATTCTGGAAAAGAAGCTATTTTGAACGTTTTTGGAGCATAAAAGTGAAGAAAACGGCTAAGTCTCAATTTTCCATGCTGAGAACAGTGCATGACGGCGTCAAGAGTAATTCCTTGACGGCGTCAAACATCAAGAATTAAAATCCGTAGTTCATGAAGGCGTCAAGAGTGTTCTTGACGGCGTCAAAGTCCCAAGAATAAAATACCGTGGTTGATGACGGCGTCACATAGGCCGTCATAAGTAGATCAAGGCCGTCCGAGGAAGTATTTGGCGGCGAGATGACGGCGTCACACCATTGCTCTTGACGCCGTAACCTCGATTTTCCTATATATAGTTTTCTAGTTTTTTCATTAAAGAGAGAGAAGTTTTGGTGAAACCCTAAAGACGAATTTGGTGCAACTTTTACAGGTTTTTCAAGGGTTCCAAACCCTTGATACCTTGCATTGTAATTGAGATAAGTGTTCTTCTAATTCAATCAATATGTCTATGTGTTGGTTGTCTATATCTTGTTCTTGTCTCAATTCCATTATGCTAGGCTAGATCTCTTTTGTGTTTGCTTAGATCTAATGAAACCTAGATATTGATTATGTGTTGATTACTTGTTTATTCTTGTCTTGGATGAATGATTTTATATGTTAGGCTTAAGAAAACTGGCAGATCTCCAAATGGTAACATGCTTGAACGTCTTAAGAAACATGAACCGAGGCGTACTAGGTCTTTATTGGTTGTATTTAATGCATGAGCCACTGTTTACAATCCCTATAGTTGTGCTGGGTCATGGTGTAGGAGGAGATAAGAGCTCATAGAATTGGGGAGTTATGTATGCCACCCCATGAATGGTATTAAGGAATACAATCCGTCATCCATACAATTATAACAAGTAATTAACGTGTAAAAGATATCTAGGGAGTAGTGAAATCTAAGTAAATACATTTTCTCCAATTACTGCTCACAACCTTAGTTTAATTAGTTTATTTTCATTTTTAGTATTTTATTTTGATTATATCTTAGTTTTGGGTTAGTTGAATAGCAACTAATTCCGCCCACTCTTCCAAAACCCGAGATTTTACTTGCTTTCATAAAAATATAAAAATACAAAAATAATCATCCCTCGCCTTTAGAACTAGTAATTAGGTTTTCTAATCCTAGCGACACAATTCCTAAGCTGAACGATCAATCCCCCGGTACTTGTCACTATACTATACTACAACGATCAGGTACACTGCCTGGTGGGGGTTGTAAGCTTCTCGAGATCCCTCGAGAGGTAAAGCCTGTTGCGATTCCCACGCATCAAGTTTTTGGCGCCGCAGCCCGGGGAATAGTTATTGTCTAGGTTAGAATTTCTTTTTATTAGGTCTACTTGCTAGATTCCTTTCTAGTAAGATTTTATTTTTTATTTTTAGGTCTTCGTTAGTCTATCTTTTTCTTTGTGTGTTTGTTCGTAATTTCCATTGACTCTTCCGTTCACCATTATGGAGTACGCGAATCCACCATACCACCAACCACAAAGACCATTCTACCCTATTGACATCTCGAATTTCAAACAATATCGAGATGAACCCATATATGATGCATGGACTCGTTTTAAAATTTTACTTCGAAAATTCCCTCATCATAGTTTCTCTTTAGCATCCCTAACCCAAACCTTTTACTATCGTGTCAACCGATGTGACCAAATGTGCATCGATGATTTTGCCAATGGGGGCCCTAGGGAATTAACTGCTGAAGAAGCATGGGATACCATAGAAGACTGTGCCCAATACTATTATAGAGTAGACAACCCAACAAACAACATCACAAATCAATCAAAAACAAGTTTGATGGAGCAAACAGGAAGTTTATCTGGGGATGATTACTTAGGGAAACCTGTGTGGATGTCACCTAAAGCCATAGTACAAAGCAAACACATAGGTAATCTAGATAAAATGGAGGATGAGGTAAGTAACATAAGCCCACCAAGTACCCCACAAATCCTACCATCATTTGAGGCACACACACCGCCCGTGACTTATTCGGATGAAGTAGAAGAGACTATAGGAACCCCAATAGAGGTAGAACCTTTGAACCAAACACAACTAGAGGATATAGGTCTGAATACTTATAATGATAACCTTACTCTTAGTTCTAGGGAAGTTTCTAGTTTTGATGAACCGGAGCCTCAACCAAAACCGTTACCTAATCTTCCATCCTTGGATGAAAATTTAGGTATTGAAATAGGTTCCGATCCACCCATTAAATCATATAGTCCGGGTAGTCTTAGGACAAAGGTAGTAGACTCTAAGCCTTGTAGAGAGGAAGCTGACATAGGAGTGGAACATGACCTTACATACTTACATCACCCATTCATGATTGATCATAAGAAACATTATGGGTTTAAACCGGGTTTATTAGTTGATTGAAAATGATCCCTTTCTAGGAGAAAATCTTAATCCACCCATTAACCCGATTGAATTAGGTAAGGTTATGATGATAGGAGCACAGCTCTTTGAGCATATAATTCATCCACCACTCTTTCCTCACGTGGCATACTTCCACCAAGATGGTGTGTATCGCTACTACCACCCGCACTTAATCCTAAGTGTAGGGAAAACCTCACCTTTATCCGTGAAATAAGGGTAGAGTCAGGCTCGTGACTCGAACAAAAACAAGCGCTTCTTGGGAGGCAACCCATGTTTTGTGTGATTTTATTTGTTTGATTGATATTTGCTTCCGTATGCATGTTTTATTTTTGTTGGTTGATCATGTTTTTCAATTAAAATGTGGAAATACTTTACTATGTTGTTTGGCCTAGTCTTAACTCCAACCTAAAAGTATTTTTGCAAAAGATAAGTGTAAGGGGAAACCCCAAATATGTTTTCAAGAAACAACCCGATCATGATTCTCCACAATATTAAATGAACATGTATATTCGTATTTGTTAGAGTCAAATGCTTGTATTGAGTCATAATGAAGTTTTGCAGGATTTTCCAGGAAGTAGGACCAAGTTTTTCCAGAAATTTTCCGGAAACTTAACATAAGAATTTCTGCAGGTCCATTCTGACGGCGTCAGAGTTTTACTCTTGACGGCGTCAAGAGTTAAAATCTGGAAATTTTACCGGTTTTGTTTTTCTAACGGAGTCTTATGGTTTTTGTGAATTATTAAGTTTTATAATCTCCAGGAAATCTGCAAACTTCATTCCACAAGCATTATATCTTACTTTGTTTTCTAGGATTTAGTAACTTATATAGGATGCCGCCGATTTTACGCGAGGTTGTCTTGTCTATTTTCTCAGGATTTACAGGTTATGTCGACAAGGAGATGATTTATATTCTGGAAGGGAAGCTTTGATGGTTCATTTTCTTGGAGGAAGATTTAACCTGGCCAACCTATAATCCATACCGAGCGAATCAGGGGAGTATTTGATTTCATTCTCTTTACTTTTTCACTTTTACATTCTTTACTTGAACATTGGGGACAATGTTCATCTTAAGTGTAAGGGGAGGGTAAAAAGATGATACCTTACATATGCACTTTCGCTTGAGTTTGTTTTGTTTAATGGTAGATGTGTAATAAAACTATGAGAAATACTTGTTAGTGTAATTTTAGCGCCAAATTTAAATTTTTTTACAACATTTAGGAGTGAAACTTTAGCCATAGCAAGCATCTCATGGATAGGAGATTGTATGACTAGCACATAACCGTATATTCAGAAAAATTTTCCACCCAAATATGTGAGGTTCGCCTTTAGATTTGATAGGAAAAGCATTCATTATTAGTGCTTATGAGTGTACCGGTAGCATTTAGATTCTAGAACTTGCGTTAGTGATGCATCCCGAGACCGCTAGTGAGACTACATTCGTATGGTAGGATTTACTACATGATAAGAGGCATTAGGATCACCCTTGTGTTAAACCCGTATCATAATTACTTGACCATTTAAGTCATATTACTTGGCTAGTTAAGTCAACTAATTTTTCCCACACCCTTAGCGTTGTACTCATTTTTAGTACACGAAACCCCTAGTACACCCCTCCGAGCCTATCTTTTCGTTTCTAACTTTAAGCATTTTACTTAAAGGAAGAATTCGTTACACCCCACTTAAATGTACACCCAAATCGCCTTAGCCTTCCGTGTATGCGCTCATTTTTTAGTGCATTATTGTTATTTGTTAAACCCTAATTTAACTTTCTAATTGATTACATGGTTGCTAAGTCGAGTCATATCCTTGTACATATTGTTTTGGGACGATTGGGACTCATGGGTAAGTACTTATTTTATGGAGTAATGGGGAAGAACATAATATTATTACCCCCATATGTACGTTAATCTTAAAAGTGCTCCAAGTGTTTTGATTTTCTTAATTCGAGTCATTAGAATAGTTAAATGTAAAGTATGTAAAGATTCAAGTGTAAGGGGAATGTTCATCCCTTATGATGTATTATTTTGGATGGTAGGGTAAGAGTGTATGCAAAAAAAAAAAAAAAAAAAAAAAAAAAAAAAAAAAAAAAAAAAAAAAAAAAAACGGACTACCATCCCTTTTCATTCTATGTTCATTTTATGTTTTTGTTATTTTTCATTTGTTAGCTTAAGTCGAGTCTAGTCTTGGCTTAGCAACGCCATCTTGTACATGTAATTAACCAAGATTGTTAACTCGCCACCAGTAAAACTTCCTTTATCCAACAAAACCGTGTAATTCATATCCCTATACCTAACGTTACAACCCTTTAAAAGACCTCTTTGATAGTTTATCCTAGGTGCTTACGCCATGTGGTGGAGGTTTGATCCTTTCCCAAGCCTATGGTAATCTATTTTGCTATGACAGGTAGTGAGAGATATCTTCCATTTCCATAATGTTATATTACTTTATTACACCCGAGAGATGTGAGTATCTAAACACTATTTGTGAGGTGCTTGTGTATGACCTCCGTGCTTGTCTATTGGTCTTTAGTGGAACGATTATTTGTTGTAATTACTTTTATATTATTGTTAAATGACCCCTAACTTGTCTTTTGAGTAGAATAAAAGCGCATTTGCTTGAGGACAAGCAAATCTCAAGTGTAAGGATATATGATGAGGCGAAAAATGATCCGTTTTTAGGGGGTCATTTAAGCCCGAATCCGACTTTATTTGATCAAATATTGCCCTAAATCGTTCCTTTTGTGATTTTAGGTACTTGGAGAGTGAATTCTGGAAAAGAAGCTATTTTGGACGTTTTTGGAGCATAAAAGTGAAGAAAACGGCTAAGTCTCAATTTTCCATGCTGAGAACAGTGCATGACGGCGTCAAGAGTAATTCCTTGACGGCGTCAAACATCAAGAATTAAAATCCGTAGTTCATGAAGGCGTCAAGAGTGTTCCTGACGGCGTCAAAGTCCCAAGAATAAAATACCGTGGTTGATGACGGCGTCACATAGGCCGTCATAAGTAGATCAAGGCCGTCCGAGGAAGTATTTGGCGGCGAGATGACGGCGTCACACCATTGCTCTTGACGCCGTCACCTCGATTTTCCTATATATAGTTTTCTAGTTTTTTCATTAAAGAGAGAGAAGTTTTGGTGAAACCCTAAAGACGAATTTGGTGCAACTTTTACAGGTTTTTCAAGGGTTCCAAACCCTTGATACCTTGCATTGTAATTGAGATAAGTGTTCTTCTAATTCAATCAATATGTCTATGTGTTGGTTGTCTATATCTTGTTCTTGTCTCAATTCCATTATGCTAGGCTAGATCTCTTTTGTGTTTGCTTAGATCTAGTGAAACCTAGATATTGATTATGTGTTGATTACTTGTTTATTCTTGTCTTGGATGAATGATTTTATATGTTAGGCTTAAGAAAACTGGCAGATCTCCAAATGGTAACATGCTTGAACGTCTTAAGAAACATGAACCGAGGCGTACTAGGTCTTTATTGGTTGTATTTAATGCATGAGCCACTGTTTACAATCTCTATAGTTGTGCTGGGTCATGGTGTAGGAGGAGATAAGAGCACATAGAATTGGTTTCATGTTTTTATGCATCTCAGGTACGAATGGATTGAATTCTGGGCGAAATCATGCAATTTTTGAGCAAAAGTATGCAGTTTTGAACGACTCGACAACAAATTGTGCATACTGTGATATTAAAGAAGAAGTCGAGTAAATTCTGAATATGGTTGTGTGATATTAATCCAAAGCTATGCTTAACCATTAACCAAAGACAGCCCAAATCTTTCCCAACCCAATCCAAACATAAGCCCTAACAAGTCCAAATCTAGCCCACATCCAATCACCAGGCCCAACCATCACCCTAGCCCAAAACCTCCCTTAGGTTTTAATAATACATGCCAGGGGTAACAAAAGTCAGCCACCTACATCTCCTTTACCTTCCCCCAGAACATCACAAGCCAGAAAAATCCTCCACACCCTCCTAAACAAATCCAGCATATCCCACATCCTCCAAGTATCTTGTCTCCTCCCCTACCCTGACATACCTGCTCCAGCCACCTTCTTGTTCCCTCAGTATCTCCACAAGATATTTAATCTCTAGGCTGGCACATCATAACCCCAAAATTGGCGCCAAAAATGTAATGAAGGGCTGAGATTGTTCAAAGATAATTTAATGGGTGGGATTTGTTCTGAGCAAATACAAGAGAAGACCCCATTAGTTTTTAGTATAAATAGGAATCTATGTAAGCCCTGTAAGGCAGTTAGTTTTTCATGTAATTTTTATGTTTACTTTTATGCTTTTATTCTTCAGCCTATGTATTTCTCTTAGTTTTAATCTGTTGCTTAAAGCTTTTAATTTCAGCCGTGTACTCAGTTTTTTCAGTCATAATATAAAATCGAAGTTTCAGTAAGAGAACTTGTTTAAACTAATTTAATGTTTCAAATGTTTTATTAAGTTCTTAATCACCTTCATAAGTATAGAATGAAAAGGATAAAAGTGTGGAGACAAAATCAAGGTATTGCAGGTTACTTTAGCCTGAGACCAGGGAAAGTACCGAAAGGTACCCGTTGAGGAAAAGCAAGAGGGGAACAATCCAGCTCATTACTGATAAACTAGGTGCTCGTAGTAGTTTGTACCTTCCTTATTCAGCAAGTGATTTAAGTTCTTTTCAATAGTTATTAATCCACAAGCCTGCTGACCCGTTTTAGCATGTCCCTAACTTATCCAACCTTTGATCTTAAGTTGTGATATATATATATATATATATATATATATATATATATATATATATATATATATATATATATATATATATATATATATATATATATATATATATATATATAGTATTCACGAGTTTTGCACGTCGGTCTTTTCACAAAGGTCGATTAATCAAATTCCACGCATACTTTGTATGTATCATCGATATCCGTTCATACTAAGAACGAGCGTATCACTAATTCACATCCAAATCCAATTCTACACCCACTTAGAGCGGGAGGTATCGTCAAGTTATGGCTGGCGCCATCACCACCAGCCGACGAAACCCGATGGCGCACCGTACTGGTGGTTGCGCCGTCGGGCCTCGCGCCGTCCCAACCGATACTCATGTAATTTTAAAATTACATGTATTAGGGTTTAGGGTTTACGGATTTGAATATATACAAATTGCTAGTCATTATGCGTTGTTACTGTTGTTTTACCTTAAACAATATCAACACTAGAAACCAAGTAACCAACAACATAAGACTAATCCAAATCTATTTAAGCCATATTAAACACCATATATAAGTAAGCAAAATTTCTTCTCCTTACCCAATGTGGGGACTAGAACTTCAAAAAGTTTCGTAACCCGTATAAAACTATGTCATAACACCTTTTGTGGACAGTATTTATCTTCTTTGTAGATTTTTTTTCCCAAGCTAGTGTAAATTGATTTCAAAATCATGTATGGTTATTTAATGACAATGCAATTGGAAGTGTATATCCTCCATGGTTTTTGTATTATGTGAAGAACATCTAGTGCATTGTTAAAAAAATTGCATGTTCCGGTGAAATGCAAGATTAAACTGATTTCTATATGGCCCGTCAAATGACTCAGTGTACAGACCTACATGTTGTCCGAGTTAGTTACAAAGTTTGGAATTTGTAAGATTTAATAGTTACTATGCTTCAACTGAGTTAGTTACTAGGGTGCGTTTGGTTTGTTGCTATGAATCACAATAAGTATGGGTGTTGGTATAAGGTGGAATGGTAATGGAAGGTATGATGAAACCACCCAGACACATAAGATATAAGGAAACCTTCACATTTAGGTATCTTCAATCGATTGTAGTGGGCCCCATAACCAATCAAACAACATTAATGTAACAATTCACATTTTCAGGATAATTACTATTCCCGGAAAATTTCACTATTCACTTTTACTATTCATTTTTCCCGAAATTTTCCCGAAAGTTGATTTTTATTTGATATTCTCGAGTGATAAATCATTTCCACGGCAAATTAAATGTTTGACATTCGTCAGATCATTTTCATGAAAGTTATTAAGGAATTACACGTTTTAGGGTAAAACGTCATTCAGAAATTCCACACACAATGAAATTCGACCCCGTCAGGTGACCCCACATCAGAAAAATGTTTGACACACTCATGATTTATTTGAGAATAAATTATGACTGAGAAAAATATGACCAGAATAAACCTCGGCCGTGAAAAACTGGAATTTTCAGTTTTAAGCGTTTTTACTCAGCCGTAACCTTAGCCTATACCTGCACCGCATTTCTAAAACGATTTAAGTTTTCAACTTATTAGAAAAAGTCAACATATTTTTCCCTCCTCCATTGACCAAAAATCATCCCTTGATGTTATAAGTCATTTCGTGATTTTTAGGCTTACGGTTTGTTGTCTAAAAGATATTTAATACCAACCGACACTAGACTAAGCCCAGTCTAGGCATTGTAAGTCATTTTAAATCATTTATAACATAGTAGAAAAGTAACATTTTACTTTTCTCAATTTTACGCAATATTCGTACATTTTACGTATTACGCGTTTTAGACCCGTGTTTCCAGTTTTAGCAGGGTTTTACCACCTAAATGGAACCTACCACCCATTTTATATTTTATTATGGGACATATGGACATGTCTAACAATACTTTAAAGTTTCATAATTTTACGACACCCGGTTTTACGTTTTGAGGCCTAATCATTTACGGTTAGCAATTTACGGGGTCAAAACTAGTCACATAAGTAGGATAATATCATCAAAAAGCCAAGCCTTCCTCCCCAAGCTTGTGAACGGCCATAGGGGGGGGAGTCACACCCTTGTGTGTCTTAATCCTATGCTTAAGGCCTTAAGATTAGTACATGTTTTATACTTGGCCTCCAAGGGTTGACAAGTCAACATTTCTAACCTCCTTAAGACCCTATAAAAGCCCCCCCATCCCCCTTTGTTGCCGTGCACCTCCAACCCCAAAACCCTTCCATCCTTAGCTTATTTCCTTCCAAATTCTAGCAAGGTTCAAGTGCTTCTTCAAGGTAGAAACCCTAGTTGATCATAGGTTACCAAAACTCTTCCATAACCTCATATACTTGGTGATTTCTCTTGAGTTTGAATCCACTCAAGTCACCTCAACTTTCATCATCTCTCTTTCAAGATTACAAGAGTAGAAAGATTGCATGAAGTGAAAAAGGGTTGAAGCAAGTCTATCAAAGTCCTTTTCCTTATTTGCTACTTACCTTTCTTTGTAGAAAGCCAAAGTTGTAAGCCAAACCCTAACTTGCTTCTTGTTAAATAATCATGTTCATGTTATTTACCTATTATTATTGCTATATTATGTCTTGTATGCAAGTCCATAATGTATAAAAATGAGCAAAACAAGTTGTTGTAATTGATTGTTAAAACAAGTTATTAAAACAAGTAAACCAGTGATTTTCTTGGAAAGACCTGATCAAAATGGTAAAAATTTGTTATTGGATTATTAAATATTACAGTAGAGGACCTAACAAGGAAACCGTAGCAATTTGAACCACCTAAAACGAGTATACGAGTCAAAAGTTATGACGATTTGAAATTACCAAAACTTTGCGGCAAAGCTGCCAAAACTTTCTGTTACAGAAACTTTAAACACGCAAAAAGAGGCATTTCTGGTCCGATTCATCAGAAAGTTAAAACATGAAAGTTGTCCGGAATCACGTTTTCATTCAGTGACAAAGAGGCTCGAGCCTTGAAAACGCTTTCTGAGTGAGATATTTCTCAGTTTCTTAACAGCTATTTACATATATATAAGTCACTATATATTGGTTATATTTTAAAAGGAACAAGAGGTCTTATGACCTATAAACAAGACCACCACCATGGCTAGAGCCAAGGTTGTGTCTCATGACCATGGAACAAGGACCAAAGGTCATGGCTAGGCCATGACGAAATGATCATACCAACTTACATAGGCGTTAACATGAAACAAGGAATTAGGCGATAACTTGAACAAGCAATTTGGATCTACTTCACTTAAAAAGGAACCATGAGATATTACAAAGAGAAAATGGTCATACAAGACTTATGAAACTACCCCTAATAACAATCTTCATGTACTAATAAACTTTCCTAAGTTTATCCAAATATCGGACATGTAACTTTTCGGATCAAAACTTATATCTATATATTTTATCAACTACTACAATAGTAGGGAGCCTCATGTGAGGAGTTCATTATGTAAGCCGTCGAGATGAGTTGTGGATTTACGAGTTAAAGTGTCCTGGCTCCTCGAACGCTTACTAACATGACTTCTGAATTATGTCGGCCCGAACGGTAGTAAACGATATATAAAACATACATGTTTCATGAATCTTTTCTTTCAAAGACATACAATATACATCATACCACATCATGGACTAGATGCAAGATATATATATATATATAGGCACTTATTCATATTCTTTACTCCGATCCTAAGTCGCGACATTCTATTATAGGTTGCTTGTAGAAACCTTCACGATTCGACCATCACATTCATTACTCACTACATAACTTAAGGTGAGTTCGTAGCCCCACTTTCTATTGTTTAACTATTTTACAAACCCATGGGGGGGAATACATGCTATTATTTTTCTACTCGAACACAATGCTTTCTAATGTATGCTTCACGACTATGTTTTATTGTCACTAAGTAACGATTGCCATGTTCGAAGTCCCTATATCATGAACCATTAGTCACTACCTTTAGTGAGCGCGAATATTGTGAATAGATCTATTGGGATTGACGGATCCCATTTGTGTTGAACAACGATGAGTTCACACAAATGCACTATATTTGAGATTTAGCGGTATAATGGCAAAAGTACCTTGATAGGGCTTCTATAATGCCAATTTTGTTGGTTCGATGTTAATGTTTTGGTTGCATGAGCTTAGTGAAATAAATAACGATTTTGTTTTCCAACTATGAGTGTGAGTCTATAGCTCACACTACGACAAATTGTGTTCAAACGATTTAACAAACTCTACGAATTCCACTCAACCTTTGTGTTGACCTCTCAAGCATGTATTTCAGGTTCATGACGATCAAGGATGGCACGGAAGGACAAGGATGTTCAAGAGGGCTATAAATTTTATTATCATTCAAAACTCATTTAATTTGTAAACATGGAACCATCTGCGACCTCATTTTGTAATCTCTGATATTTATATAAATTGAATGATAAATCTTTTAAAACGACTCAATTGGAGTTCGTTTTCTATTATTGTGACTATTGTGCCGTCCAGTAACACCCAGTTCGAATTCCGCTGCATCCATGAATTGGGGGTGTTACAATTAATGACTTTCAAAGTCATAGATTAATACCCATACACTCTAACCAAACGGATACTAAAAGTTTGGAATTTTTGATTTAATAATTACTATGATTCAACATAGTTAGTTACTAAAAGTTTGTGTTGAAACAAAGACCTTGATAGATCTTCTTGAGCACTATAGAATTGTTAGTTATGTCAATGTAATCACTAACACACTAATAGATAATCTCTGTAACTTGTATTTTAAAGCGGAAAGAAACACAAGTTTTAATACTAAGAACTTTTGATCCTCTATGGATCTTTTAATAATAATGAAAAGTGTTTTCTAAAACGTAACTCAATACATAATCGTGTGTTCCTTTTATACACAAGGAATCCTAAACCGTTTCCCAAGAAACGTATATACTAAAACTTCTAAAAGATATGCATTATCACTTCCTAAATAAACTCATGCATATCCTAACTATATTACATAAAATACGGAAATACTATATCCGCAGAAACAACTAATACTGAAACTAGTCTTCAGCAGATACACTGCTTCAGCAGGAACCAGCTCTTCAGCAGTAACCTTCAGCAGTAACCATCAGCAGAATTCTTACTTAGCAGAATTCCCAACAATCCTCCCCTAATCTTGAATTTGACATGGTTAAGTTCAAGATTCTTGATAGATCTTTGAAGTTACATACCAAGAGGATTGAAATAACACACCACCAGCAAAGAATCATCATCAGCAGGATCTCTATGATCAGCAAATACTTGAAATCTCCATTCTTTGCAGCAACAAATGACTAAATGTACATCAAAAAAAATTAGTTTCATACTATTCTCATCACATCCAGGTGTGTTAACTCCTGTGAGAGGTGAATCATTGAAAATAATGGATTTGATGTCTCTTTACCAATAGCCATTACTACTGGAGTAGCCAAATATTTTAAGGTACACTGATAACCACATGATTTTTAGCAAATCATCAGCTATAAACGGATTTGAGATGTCTTTACCTGTAGCCGTTTGCTCAGGACTAGCCAATTATTTTGATGAAAAATCATCTTGGTTAACTGATTACCAAATATGGTTTTCCACTGCCTTTACCACAAGCCATATACATGTGGGCTAGCCAATTATTTGGAATCCATAAAGGAAAAATCCATGGTCAATTGACAACCATTTTCAACTCTCAGCAATAAAGCATGGGTGAGTTGATTACCCTATGGTTTTGAGCAAACCATTACAGCTATCAACAGATTTGATGTGTCTTTACCAAAGCTGTACCCTTTGGACTAGCCAACTTTTTGATGGAATAGTCAACATCAAGTAAGTTGATGACCAAAGAATAGTGTGAGGAACACCAAACCTGCATACCACAAACACAATACTATACAACAAAAATGTTAGGTTTTTTTTTTTTTTTTTTTTTTTTTTTATTTTAATACTAATAAAAAGTAAGAAAAACAAATATACAACACTATACCATTAAACAGAAGCTGCTTTGGAAGTCTTAATTCTTTGCTTGAAGACTTTCACCAAAGATTCAGCAAACTTTTGTTGAAGCATTTTCTCCATCAGAGACACTTTCAGAGGATATCTTTTGCCAAGATCCATAATAAGCCTTAGACCAGTTGTAGTTTCCAACACATGAACATAAGGCATATGATAAAACTTCCAACTCTGAACCTTCCATCTTTGATTGTTTTTCCATATGTCATAACTAGCACCAGTAGGAGTAGAAGAATCAAACAACACTCTTAGATCACCCAATAAATACAATCCAGACCCTGTAGGAGTATGATTTGCATAATATTTGTGCACCAAATCATTTAGAGTGACCCAATCCTGATGATCCACAAGATGTAGAATTTCTTGAAGAAATGTAAAGGATATAGAAGTTTTATCCAATCTATAAATGGTATTAAACTGGCCATTTTCAGTTAACTCCCAGTGAACCAAAACATCTCTAGTTGCCTCAGGCCAATCATCAGGGGATCCTTCTCTTATAAATGAAGCATCAGAAGCATTCACATCTATTAGGTTTTGAGTGGAATGTGAAGTTCTGACTCTAGCCATTCTCTTTGCTCTTCTTCCAGGAACATAAATAGCAGCATGAGGTAGAGAAGATGCATCGGGAACTTCAGCTTCAGTAGATACACCTTCTACAGCATCAGTTTCCACTGATGGATTATCCAATTGTTCGTAAGTAGAATCCTGAGAAGATTCAAGTGCAGCATATGCATATTGTTCATCCATAGCCTGCCTCATCTGTTTGGCTCTAGCAGCTTGAAGTTCAACCTCTCTTACCTTAATCTCATGAAATCTTGCAAGTTCAGCTTGTTGTTCCTCATCTAACCTTTTAGCAGCCTCTTCACCCAATCTTTCCTCCTCCATTTGTTTCCTGGTTCTCTTTCTAGATGGAGGATCTTCTGCTATCACTTGAGCTTTACCTTTATCCATATAAGATGAAGCAGCAACATGTGGTACATCAGCAGAAGTATCAGGTAAAGATACCTTCTCAGCAGCAACAGGAATATCCATACTAACAGATGAACCAGCATCAGCAAGAGTGATAGGAACATTCTTAGGAGCACCCATTCCATTTTTGTCACACCTAGACTTGATTCTATTATACATCTAAATCAATTTATCATCTGGAAGGGCCCACACTTGTTTCCTAGTCCAAGCATTGTTATATAAAGCACTGCTTTGACTTTTCACATATGTTCTCATGTAATCCCTCTGCTGTGCTTGAGTCATGGGTTTGTCTCTTTTATCTTTGGCTTTTTGTTCATCTGCTACTTTCTTCCTTAACTTCATCACTTTCACAATTTCAGAAGCCCAGTCCTTTTTCTCCACCCTATTACCAATAATGTCTGCAGCTAAATCAGGATTAGCAAGCACTTGTTTTCCAATATGCTGCCAATCTGACTCATCAAAATCTTGAGCAGCAGCATCCAATTCTCTCTGTCTTTCAATAGGCAAAGTAGAAACATATCTTTGAGTGGCAGACTGGTATGCTGCATCAAACTTGGCTTGCTGTGCCTCAGCCATATCAGAACTCTTCTTATAATCTTCCCATTCTTTGAAGAGTTTTTCTTGTGCACCTCTTTCTTCAGCTGTAACAAGCTCATCCTCAGCCACCTCAGTTCCATCAGTAAAATCATCATGAGGAACATCCAAATCTTCCATAGGATCATCATTTAATTCTTGAACATCTGAATAAGTATGTTATCAGTAGATCCTTGAGGCTTGAGGGTTTCAGTGATGTCATCAGGAGAAACTTGCTTATTCCCAGATAAATTATGAACAGGGGAATTCAAATACTCTTTCCCTGCTACAAAGAATGTATCTCCTGAAGCATGAGCTTGATCAGTAGATTTGTCAGCAGCAATAACACTTGGTGATTGTTTCTCCTGAAGAAGATCAGTAGCTTCAGCCATAAGCACATCATCACCACTAGACACTTTGGAAGATTCAGCAGCTTTCTTTGCCAAATATTGTCTTCTACTTCTTCTTCTGCTGAATTGAATTGGTGGCTTAGATTTAAGTACTTCAGCAACTTTAGGAGGAGCAACATGAGACTGTCTAGCAACTTCAGCTAGAATTTCAAGAGAATCCAAATTTGCCTCCTTAGGCACTTCAGTAGTATCCAGTCCACCCTGACTTTGCTTCTGCTGATTCCACTGTGCCTCCAAATCCTTAACCTTGCTTTTCAGCCTTTCAATTTCATTATCAAGAGTAGACTTGGTATCAGCAAGCTCCTTTTGGAGATCATCAGTCCTTTTCATATACCTGCAAAGTGAATCATATACAGAAGTAAGAGTAATAGGGTCCTCTGCTCTACCAGCTGATTTCTCAGTGGTAATTGGAGCTTCATTGAACCCAGCAGGAGAAACAGACTCATGTACAACATTAGGAAAGCCTTCATCAAATGGCTCTCTCATAGGGCTAGGTGTAGGAAGTCTAGTGAACTCAGGCTCAAGAGGCTGAAAAGAATCATCAATCTTATGAGTTTGCTCAACTGGAGCAGCCTGAGATGGTGAAATGGTAGGACTAGGTGACATATGTGCAGGGGAAGGTGGTGGTAGGTCAGTAGAAATAGGTAATGGTTCAGCAGTTGTAGCTGGCTCTTCCTCAATTACCACTGAAGGATTACCATCAGCAGCAACACCAGAAGATGATGGGTTACCATCATCAGCAGCATTTTGAGTAGGCACATTACCAGCATCATCACCCTCAACTACATTATCATTGCCATGTGGCAACATAGCAGCTAACAAAGGGCGATGTTCCCCATTATAATTTGTTTTCATTGAGGCAAATAACTTAGAACCAAATAGGCACATGGGTTCTATCTTCAGTGGTTATATCTAAAATAATTTGTAAGAACCTAGGGTACATTAAGAACTTATGTTGTTGTTTATCAATATTTTCTAGCATATTTTCAAAAATAAACTTTGAAAAATTATAAGTTAGACCCTTAGAAAGACAAACAATACCACAACCCAATTGTAGAGAGAATTGGTCCCGTCCACCACACTTGTTGCTTATGCATTGGAGCAGCAAATGCACCAAATACCTCCACTTAGGACAAAATTGATTCTTGTACCACTTAGTTGTATCAGTACTCTGATATCTAGCTTCCCTTAGCCCAGCAAGAATATCTGCAGTGTTGGAGTGAAATACACCATTCTCATCATCCAACTGAAGCTTTGTCCTGATTAAACCTTCTGTCACCACATACTATACACCCTCAATTACAGCTAAAATCTCTGTGTTGGATCTCTTTGCAGCAGATGCCCAAAATTGCTTCACCATTGATTCATAAATCAGATTGGGACTATGTGTCAAAGCATAATGAATCTTTGATCTCTGTAGAAACTACACCATTAAATCAAATTCTTCATGTCCCTTAGCCTTTTTCAGAATAGCATACTTGTTATGATCTCCTTTTAATTCAAGTTGTGCCATTTGAATGAATTTGCATGAGATGGTTATGAATTACTCAGAGAATTATGGGTTTAAATGGAGTAACAAGTGAATTGTTTTGTTTAGGAATGGATATGCGAAGTAGGTTATATTTGGAAGTTCCCCAATCGTGGTCAAAATTATCGGAACTAATTATTGACCAAGTCTGACGTGTAAATTAAAAACTTCCAAATTCAAAATTACCCTTCAGCAGAAATGAAAGTCAAATCTGCTGAGGAATGGTCAACATCAGCAGAAACCAAGCAAATGTAAAAATATCTTCGGTGAATATCTTGATTTTTACTGTGCCACCCAACTCGCATTAATTATCATAACGCCTAAACTTGGCTTATTTAATCACCCCCAAATAACACTTCTCAGGCATCAAATAACCCCAAATCATCTCACAACCCTAATTTCCCAATTAACCTCAATTCATTACCAAAATCATGTCATCAAAACCAGAAATTTTAGATCAAAATTCCTCTTCTCCCTCTTATTCATCACCAGAAGAAGATTTACCACCATATCCTTGGGAGCTTTCTGATTTAGACTATGAAAGAGAAATGGAGAGTCGATGGGATGCACATAAAAGGGGTGAACCTAGCCATGTTCCCATTCCTGCTGAGAGAGAACTTGTCTCTCCCTTCATATGTACCTCTGATGAAGACTCGTCAAAGGAGGAAAATGAAGATCCAACATTTCTTCCTCCTTCCACACCAGAGAGATCCCAACCAAGGTCAAGTAAGAGAGATCCATCTCTTCCAACATCACGAAATGTGGTGTTGGATCTTCCTGCTCCAGGACCTGGTCTTTCTTATCAAGAACACAACGGACAGAGCAAGGAGGCAGAGGTTGTACGTAATGGAAAAAGGAAAATGGTGTAGGTGAAGATGGGATGTTGCCAGGGACCAAATTACTCGGTTCTTGAGCTTCTTCATTGTCGTTTTCATTAATCCATTCTTCCTTCTCTTCTTTTTCCATTTTCATCTTTAGCTTCATCATTGTACTTGTCATAGCCTCAAGTATTTTGTAATAGATGATAGAAGCTAGTAGAACCCGATTAAGCAAATGTATAGGAATGGTCTTTGTAATCCAGTTTGAACTTTGAATGTAAGCTGTAACTTGTTTCTTTGAATGAATGAAAGTTCTTCTTCATTAATCAACTTTGTATGACCTTCAGTATAATCAACTAATCAGAAGAAACCATGTTCAGCATACTTGACCACATTCCTTTGAATACAGCTCTTGGTGACTTTCAACATATAACTTACAACATCAGTACTTCTGCAAAACAGACATAAAACAAGCAAATACACCAAATAAACTTGCAGAAACATTAGTTGGTTAGTGTTAATAACTCAAAAAGTGTACAAACTATACAAATTCTACAAAGTTTACACTCACAATCCTCCCCTGAGGCATATGCCTCCCCTTAAACTTTGCATTTAAGGGTTAAGCATACCAATATGGACCACCAAATATTGAAACCTTGGTCCATCAAATGCTTTGGTTAATAAATCTGCCACTTTCTCATCTGTGTGAATTTTTACCACTTTAATTAAATGTTTCTCATAAGCATCCCTGATAAAGTGGTGCCTGATTTCTATATGTTTGGTTCTATTATGAAAAACTGGATTTTTAACAATACAAATTGTACTTTGATTGTCAATGAAAATAGTAGTATTCATAAAATTATACCCACAATCCAGCAATTGATTCTGAATCCATAGAACCTGTCCACAACAATTGGCAGCAGCAACATACTCTGCTTCAGTAGTAGAGGTAGCAACAATGGTCTGTTTCTTGCATTGCCAAGAAATCAGTCTCCTTCCAAGGAATTGGCAACCTCCAGTTGTGGATCTTCTATCCATATTGGCACCAGCATAGTCACTATCACTATAAGTTGCTAGCTGAAATGGAGATTCTTTAGGATACCAAAGACATAATTTGGGTTGGCCTTTTAGGTACTTAAAAATCTTTTTGACAGCATTCAAGTGAGAGGTAAGTGGAGTGACTTGATGCCTTGAACATGCACTCACAGCAAATGTAATATCAGGTCTAGAGGCAGTCAAATACATCAAAGAACCAATCATTGACCTGTATAAATGAACATTCACAGGGAGATCAGGATCAAGATTGTTCTTTGGTTTTGGAGCCTCATAGGGAGTAGTGGCAGCCCTGACATTCTCTATATCAAACTTTGTCAACATATCCTTTACATACTTCTCCTGATGAATAAAAATGCCATCAGGTTTCTGCTGAACCTGTAAACCCAAAAAGAAAGTGAGTTCCCCCATGGCACTCATTTGAAATTCTCCCTTCATCAATTCCTCAAACTCTCTACACCATGCTTCTTTGGTGGAACCAAAGATAATATCATCTACATAAACCTGCACAAGAATAATATCCCTGGAATCTTTCTTGAGGAATAAAGTCTTGTCAATGGCACCTCTTCTGTAGCCATGCTTTAGCATAAATGTGGAAAGTCTAGCATACCAAGCCCTGGGAGCTTGATGAAGTCCATAGAGAGCTTTGACAACCTTGTACACATACTTAGGATGATCAGGGTCTTCAAATCCCTTGGGTTGAGTCACATAAACCTCCTCTTCAATCTCACCATATAAGAAAGCACCTTTAACATCCATCTGATAAACCATAAAGCCCATATAAGAGGCATAGGCCAAAAATATCCTAATTGCTTTAACTCTGGCCACTGGTGCAAAGACTTCATCATAGTCAATGCCTTCCTCTTGTCTAAACCCTTGAGCCACTAGTCTAGCTTTGTTCTTCACCACAATCCCCCTTGCATCTCTTTTATTTTTCAAAATCCATTTTGTCCCAATGGCATATTTACCATCAGGGAGAGGAACCAATATCCAAACCTGCTGATTCTTAAATTGCAGCATCTCTTCTTGCATTGCTTCAAGCCAACTTGAATCAGCCAGTGCTTGAGGAACACTAGTTGGCTCTATCTGATAAAGAAAGCATGCAAACAGACAATGTTTGAAGTCTGTGTGATTGTCCCTCTTCTGATTATAGACATAAGAAATGAAAGCAACTTCACCATATTTAGTATTCTTTACAGTGCTTCTAGTTCTAACAGGTGCTTTAGGATCTCCAATAATCTCTGATATGGGATGAGCATTATGAATCCTCTTTGTTGCTGTAGGGTTAACATCAATTGTGGCATCAAGGTTGTTGACTGTAGGCCCAAACTCAGTATCATAAGAAGCTGAGTGAAACAAGCCAGGCTTGGGCTGATAATTACCAAGATCAGAAGGACTTGGAAATCTTGTAAAGGGCTTCTCCAAGTCTGTAGAAGCTTCAGTAGAAATGGGAGATTGTGCAGCAGGAGTATCAGCAGATTTGAGCACATCAGTGGGAATAGGAGTGCCTTCAGCAGAACTGTCAGCAGCATCCTTGTTTCCACTGATTGTTGAAGGATGGCTTCAGTCTCTTGTGCAACCTTTTTACTGAGTCTCTGAGCTTCTTGTGTAGCAGCATGTTCTTGCTTCTTAAGTCTTGCAAGATCCTCTACATAATGTGACTCATCATCTTGTTCAGCAGCAGAATGATTACCTACAAAATGGTTAGGTGGAAAAGATGGTACAACAATGGTATGTTCTTCTTGCTCAGAGTCACATTCTGAGTCATCATCCATGGAACCTGCAGGGTTAGAAAGTGGATCTTTGGTACCTGCATTAGGATTAGAAGCATGTCTAGTATAACCCAAATAATCAGTCAAATAATCTAGGTCAAAATACCAAGAATGGCCTTGTCCCTGAGTATTAGGCTGATCTTCAAGAAATCTTAGATTAAGGGTCTCCTCTATCCTTTTGGCATTCAGATTATAAACCCTATAGGTCTTGCTATGAACAGAATAACCCACAATGTATCCATCATCAGCTTTTCCATCAAACTTACCCAGTGTATCAACAGTATTTAAAATTGTCACTTTGCATCCAAAAGGCTTAAGGTAATGTATGTCTGGAACTTTCCCAATGAGAAGTTCATAAGGTGTCTTGACATGATGTCTAGTGATGGATACCCTGTTCAAGACATAGCAAGCAGTACTTACTGCTTCAGTCCAAAACATAGTGGGTAATTTAGAGTTTGCAAGCATAGATCTTGCTGCCTCAATTAAGGTTCTATTTTTCCTTTCAGCAACCCCATTTTGTTGTGGGGTTCTTGGAGTACTATAGTCCCTTCTAATCCCCTTAGACTTACAGAATTCTATGAAAACAACATTTTTGAATTCTGTCCCATTGTCACACCTAATGCCTTTAACCTTTTTATTAAGCTGGTTTTCAATTAAAATGATGAATTCTTTCAAAATAGGAGTTGTTTCATCTTTTGTTTTTAGAAAGAATACCCAGCAAAACCTGCTATAATCATCTGTGATAACCAGGCAGAAGTACTTATGATCAATACTTCGAATGGGAGTTGGACCAAAAAGATCCATGTGCAGCAACTGAAGAGGTTCTGTGATGGTGCTCACAACTTTTATGGCTTTGTAAGAGGCTCTGTGTTGCTTTCCCTTGTTGCAAGCAATACAATTGTGTTCATTGGTGAAGAGTTTAGAAGGAAGGCCCTGAAAAAGACCAAGTTTAGACAACTTATTGATAGTCTTTTAATTAACATGGGCCATTCTCCTGTGCCACTTGGTAGATTCATCCTGGGAAGCTTTGGCCACCAAACATGTTAGATCACCTTCTGGCTTAACACCATTCAGATTGAATGTGTACAAGTTGAAGGTTCTAGGAACTCTCAGCAAAACAGTTGTGTCTTCTGGAAGTTTGAAGTCCTTGGAGAGCACTAGACATTCATCCTCAGAGAAGAAAACCTTATTCTTAGTGTCACAAATTTGTGATACAGAGAATAGATTAAAATGCTCCAATTCCTTCACATAATAAACATTCTCAAAATCTAACAGAGGTGTCTTAATAGTTCCTTTCCCAGTAATTTTGCCATCTCCACCACCAAAAGTTACAGTTCCTCCTCCTTCTATAGGCACAAAGTCATGCATCTTGTCCTTGTTCCCTGACATACTTCTTGAACAACCACTGTCAACTATCCCTACTTCAGTACTTTTCAAAGGATGATCCTACAACAACAAAAAATATACAAAAGTTAGTACACATTGGAGACTCAAGTCATTGCTGACTTGAGCCTGCCTTGTGGATCATTAGAGATAGGCCATGTAGATGTTTTAGATCCACCATTGTTCTTGGGCTTGTAATGCAAATTTGGTCCCTTCTTTGTCCAAGAACAACTTGCTGAGGGCTTCACAGCAGTATCCCAATACCCACCACCATAATACATTGAGTCAAAGTGACTAGGCCAATAACCATTAGAAAAGAAAGAACTAGTAGGTCAAGCATAAGGTCTAGTACTGGTTCTTCTCCATGAAGAATGTGGTTCAGCAGAATTGGATTTCTGCTGATGTGGAATAAAAGAGGGTATTTCATTAACATTCTTCCACATTTGCCTAGGTTTTCTTTGACTAAAACATACACCCATTCTTTGCTCATGAAAAGTACAATCCTTAATCAAATGAGATTTACTTCCACACACAAAACATTTCTTCTTTTTAGAAGATTTATTCAAACTGAAGGAAGTTCCATAACATGAAAAAGCATTCAAACCACAATGATTAACAGAATTGTTTTTAACAGAACTAGAAATATTGTTTTCCAAAGAATTAAAAAACAAGTCTTCAGTAGAAACTGTCTTGTTATCAGCAGGAACTCTAGAAGGCTTGTGGGGAGTCTTGGGTGTGGTCTTGAAAGTGGTCTTGGGAGTGGTCTTGGGCAGGTCTGACTTCTCACTTGAATCACAACTAGCAAATGAAGTAGACCCTTCATCAGAAGACTTGTCACTGTCACAACAAGAGACAAAGTCAGTAGATTTAATAATAGGGTCTGGCAAGTCACTTGACTTTTTGCCATAGAGATGGTGTGATCCATCAAAGTCAATAGGTATGGACAGGTCTATAGGCATATGTTCCCCTCTTATAGGTCCAGGGACAGCATTCATTCCCCCTTCCTTAACAAATTTAACAGGTGTTTGATAAGCTAAGGCTGGTTCAGGGTAAAAAAACACTAGACATATCAGGATAAGTTAACTTTTCAGGATCTATATATTTCTCATATCCTAATGCTTTTCTAGACCTAACAGATTGGCGACCATCAATCAATTTATTCAAATTAGATGCTCCTTCCTGCCATTTCATACGACCAGCTATCTCTTTATCTAACTTAACTTGTAATTATTTTTTTTTCCTTTTCTACATCAGATTTCTCTTTTTCAGTACGTCTTAAGTCTATCTTAGCACATTCTAAATCACTTTCTAGAACTCTTATCTTTTCATCATATTTAACTTGATTCTTTTGAAACCAAACTTTTTGTTTCTCTAAAGTTTTTAAAGCCTTTTTATAGGCCTCAACTTCTATATAACACTCATTGTACTTAGGTTTCAAATCATCATATTCTTGTTTAAGTTCATTGTATCTTACACTACATCCAAACACATAGTTGTGTACCTGAGAGATTCCCATCAGGGAGACTTGTTCCTTCTTATCCTCTGAAGGTGAGTATGCCAGCATATTCACTTGTGTAGAAGTAGAAGCTTCCTGTTCAGCAGGTTCATGTTCAGCCCAATCAATCTGGTGGTCCAGAGTCACCAAAGCCTTTGAAGGTGTAGCCTTAGAAGTCCCTGATTCCAATGGATATGAGCCATATCTAACTTCATCACCAGACTTCCTCTCCTTGCATTCTCTTGAAAAATGGCCCACTTGACCACAAGTGTAGCATTTAACCTTCCTTCTGTCAAACCTTGCTGCCTCTCTTCCATTAAAACCAAACTTTCTCCCTGACTTAGTCTCAAACCTCTTAATGTTCATAGAAATCATTGCTAGCTGCCATTTCAAGTGCATCTCTTCCATCTCTAATGGATCCACCTGTTCAAAATCCTCATAAGCAAGAAACTGTTGATGTTTATATTCAGCCACAAATGAATGAACAATATCATCCATTATACTACTGGATTTTGATTTAGGAGCTGATTTTGGCTGAGTTTGAGAAGATGCTCCTGAGGTGAAAGAGCTTGAGGCTTGATGCACAGGTTTTGTGGTAGTGCTGACAAAGGCTGAGTGAGTGGATGGACGAATGGGACTTCTAACATCAGGCTCAAGAGATTTAAGCTTGTTGTAGAGGTCATCAAAGGAGATCAAGTCCAATCCACCCTTTGTTTTGAGAGCAATGCTGACTTGCAACCAAGATGGTGGCAAAGATCTCAGAAATTTAGCATTGTAGTCCTCATTATCTGGTCTAGCCTTCAGCTGATTAAGCTGACTTAATATCCGGTGGAACCTGTCATAGCCTTTATGGATTCCTTCTTCCTCAGATATCTGAAACTCTTGAAACTGCTGCTTCAGCATTGACTTCTTCAACCTTCTTGATTCATCATTCCCACCAAATCTAGCCTTTATTGCCATCCAAATGTCCTTGGCATCCTCCATGAAGTGGAAGTCACCCATGTGGTCATCTGGTATAGCTTGGAGCAGAATTGTTCTTACTTTATTCTCCCTTTGCACGGCTAGAACCTCTTCAGCAGTTTTGGGGCCTACAATTGTAACTACCCCATCAGCATCTTTGACATGCTTCTTTAGGCTGTTCCCCTTTCGGACATTCTCCCAAAGATTCCAGTCAATGTTTGTGATCCAGTTTTGCATCTTCATGGACCACAAATCATAGTCTTCAGCATTCTTCAAGTATGGGAATTTAGCATTATTGTTGGAGAGGTTGAGTTGTTGGAGAGAAGTGGTGTTTAGGTTCTGGGTTGTATCAACTTCATCGTCTGATCCAGGCATTTTCTTTGATTGGTTTGGATTTTGATGGTGTAAGATTTGTTTTTCTCAGTATCACAAAGACTCTCTCGAGGCTCTGATACCACTTGTTGAAACAAAGACCTTGATAGATCTTCTTGAGCACTCTAGAATCGTTAGTTATGTCAATGTAATCACTAACACACTAATAGATAATCTCTGTAACTTGTATTTTAAAGCGGAAACAAACACAAGTTTTAATACTAAGAACTTTTGATCCTCTATGGATCTTTTAATAATAATGAAAAGTGTTTTCTAAAACGTAACTCGATACATAATCGTGTGTTCCTTTTATACACAAGGAACCCTAAACCGTTTCCCAAGAAACGTATATACTAAAACTTCTAAAAGATATGCATTATCACTTCCTAAATAAACTCATGCATATCCTAACTATATTACATAAAATACGGAAATACTATATCCGCAGAAACAACTAATACTGAAACTAGTCTTCAGCAGATACACTGCTTTAGCAGGAACCAGCTCTTCAGTGGTAACCTTCAGCAGTAACCATCAACAGAATTCTTACTTAGCAGAATTCCCAACAGTTTGGAATTTGTATGATTTAATAGTTACTATGATTCAACATTTCTTTCGTAATACTATTTTTGACCTATCTATTGTAGTCAAATTGACAAAAAGTTCGGAATATGTATAAGTTAATGGTCTCTATCTCTTATCTTGTTTTTGTTTCTTTAAACAAGATTGAACAATAGAAACAAACAACATAATACGAATCTCAACTTGGTTGATTATATTTACCACATTATATAAATAAGAAAAACTTCTTTTCATTACCTATGTGGGATTGTAAACTTAAAACAAGTTAAGTAATCCTATAAAAGAAGTTGTTCGAGAGGCATAACATTTTTTGTTGGCGTAATCAGTTCTTAATTATCTTCTATTCACACATCGTTATTTTTTATCAAGCTAGAGAAAATTGAAACCAAACTCAAGTTCGGTTATTTAGTGACAATGTAATTGGAGTTCATCATTCACTATCAATGTGGCCAAGCTAGATCAGTTTGTTGGAAATAGATATTTGGTTTCTAAACATACTTGATCTTCCACAAGTGTTATGTTCGAATATGTTTACACATTAAACCATTATATTAGTCAATAACTTGTATTAAGATAACCCATGAACATCATATACCCACTAAACATATATAAACATCGTATACCTATCTAATTTGATATAAACAATCAAAATTACAGATTAAACAAAAAGATGAATAAGCCGATTTTAAATTTTGGGATATTTTCAAAGTCAGTTGCACATTATTGTAATTTATATTTGGTTCTTTCTATAACCATTTTTTTCCTTTTGAAGCTGTTAGACATTTGACGCCAAACTCAAACAAGGTTATTTAGTGTCACATAAAAGTATTATTTTTTAAACCGTTAAAATGTTATAAAAAACTAAAATTTCAGTTTCTTAGTTCAAATATTTATATGTATTATCTATTGTAGTCATTGGGATATTCACTATTAATTGCTAATAGGAAATTAAGGATAAGCTGACCTAGTAATTGCATATAAAAGATTGACTACAAAAAATTTAGATGTTATATGAATTGTTGGATTCAAAGGACCGCTATTGTTTCTTTTCTCCATAAACAATATCGGACATGTGAAACCAACAACATAATACCAATCACAACTTATTCAAACCATATTCACCAAAGTATATAAGCAAGCAAAGATTCGTCACTTTACTCCATGTGGGAAGTTTGACCAAAGTAACCCCATCGGGTTACTTTACTATTTATGTTTGTCCCAAAAAAAAGTGTTCGGTTTTTATATATGGATAGTAATTACGACTATTTTTCTATTTTGGTCATCTAACCAAAACTTACATTAATTTCTCATTTCAAATTTATATTATAAGTGTGAGGGTAAAAACACTTTTCATTGATTAAAACTTGCATTGATTACACATATAACGATCGGGGAAACCCGCGCGTTGCTGCAGGATTTTTGGATGTTCTTTTTTTTCATCCAAGATCTTTTACTCGTGCGTAGAAAGCAAAAATTAGAAACAAACACCACCTTTGCAGCAAACCTTATTCAAACCATAAATTTTTTTAGTAGTTAACAAAACACGAATATGCAATACGAATTCAAAGCATACAATGACAGTTTCATGTTACAATTCAAGTAAAAACTCAAAGGTCTACATTAGTTGTGTCTGTATCCCCCGCCATTGGTAGTGTCCGAAATCCAGTTCAGCCCCAAAAACGACCCATCTCAGCCCCACTTTAGCCCCGAAACACACCCATTTTATCACCCAAACCCACCAATATGAGCACCCAACCGCACCTATCTCAGGCCCCATTTTGTTGGTCCAATAGCTTCGCCCTATGCATCAGAAATGCCGCTGTATGTTATGAGTCGTCTCCAACACCCAAGGAAAATAGAAAGAATAGCTTTAAATTGTCCTCAAATTAATTTTCTAGTATATCTCTTTTACTGCATTTTGGTGGACCAAAAAATACCAATGAACTATGTACCTTTGGCCTCTGCATATGCTATTGCATTTTGTTGGTCCAATAAACACCAACAGAACCATGTCGCTTTGCAATCTGCATTAGATATGGTGCTCTCTGTCTCTCTGTTATTTACTCTAGAAGGCTCAACAGCGTATCTCGATCACCCATATATGCATGATTCTTGGAGACACTTGGTGGCTCATCGCTATGACACGCCAAAAACTGTAACGATAGCCCTAGCATAAAATTGTATAAAACAATTCAGTACAACAATAACAGAATAATTTTAGTATCCATGCTTTGTTCTAACTAATAAGCTCTATGCCAACTACAACTAAATCAACAATCTAGTGACTATTAACGCAATGGTGAAATGTTCTATGACACTTACATTATACTGCTAGTTTTTTTTTAACAACAATATGGTCCAACTATCTCCACAAAACTATTTAATTTAGCAACACCCACCTCAAATATATATGGAAATCAACCTTGATATTAGGACAAATATTTAATGCATAAAGATCAATCCCCACTACATCCACAAAATATTCACCTTCCCCCTAATTAAACGGCATAGACGTAAAGAAAGATTAATACAAATTTATAGCTAAGGCTTGTGGATCTGATGTGTAGTGGATCTGCTAGAAGGTATGTATGTGTGTGGGAGGAGAGAATGGGAGCTTCTGGAAGTTATCTAATTATTGACACAGTTAAAAGTTCCACTTTTTTAATTCCTGATCGCATTTTTCTTTCAATGATTTCCTCTGAAGTTTGAATACAATGGTTAACCATAAGAACAACGCATTGATGTCAAAATAAACTCCGAAAGCTATTTCTTATGCTGAAGTACTAAATTCCAGCATCCACATTCCAGAATTGTATCTATCTTTATGTTACTAACACCACTAATTGGTTGTTTTAGAAATGTGTAGAATTGTTTCCTCACTTTGAGTTTATCACGTGTCCTTGCATTGCCATTACAATTGTCACTAAAATTTGTTTCATCACCTTCACTTGCATCGAAACCCGAATAAGCCCTACATATGACACACACCACATCCTCACCAATCCAATATCATGTGTTCTTTACTGTGGAATAGTAGTAGAATTTACCTGGGAGCTGATTTATAGTAGAGCATGAGTTGTACCTGCACTTCAGTCATTGTCCAAGTGGTTGCAAGTCTTATTCTCCCATCATGTATTCCTGTAAAAACGGACCTGCACAATCAATTTATAACATTTTGAAACCCAAACTCATGACAGCCATTCGAAGACCAAGGATAGATCCACCATGTTAAAAGAACTAAAGTTTTACATAGTAAAAAAAAAAATAGATGCTCACAAAATCAGAACTTACGTCGGTTTTAATAGCTTTTTCAACTTATAATAGTTGGTCGTCAAACTTGTTTTAGCAAAGCAATATTAACCTGAGATGAGGCGAAAGTGATAACGGTACTGGCTATCTTTCCAGGTTAATCGACATGGAATATCCGAAGCTGAATAGACCTGTAGCAGAGATTCCCAAACCTTATTAGTGTCAAGTATTGGGTAAGATTTTGTGTCAAGTATTGGCATTCGATCCTCGCCAGGCCAACTTACGAATTAAATCTTGGATGACCCACTTCATCTGCCTCTGAAAAATGGTTATTCATCATCATAGCCATACAGAAATGTGGCTGCAAAGCTGATCTCAAAGAGGCTGACCCACCAGGTTAGCAATTATTGCAAAGTAAACAAAATAGCTAACCCGCTATGGCCATCACAAAGCAAATAGAAAGGCGAACCCGGCATGGCTGCAAATCTGATAATTTGGCCTGCCAAGATACGGGCCACCTCAGCTATGACTTTACTCAGAGGCGCATGGGTGCGAGGAGACAGTAGTTTGTGACCAAGTAGCTTACTGACCTAAGCCTGTAACAAATAATAATTCATAAGTCACTTTCAGAAAGAGCATGGTGACAAAAAAAAAATATTCGGAAATTGGCAAAAATGGTTAAACAAATTCTAAAGCATAAAAGTTATGTCGATATAGTTAGTCATCAAAACATGACGATTTGTTAGTAGTTAAGACCATAAAACCAACATGCTTATCTCACTTTTACATGTAACTCTACATCCAACTTATGTTAAAACTATAATGCCTACATTACGAAATATCCACATTTACATTAAGACACTCCTTTCCATAGTTTCATGTCTGGCCCTCTTTTGTCCCATGATTGCACTTAAACTGTAAGTTATCTCGCAGCTAGTGGTGTGCACATACAATATTGGAAATAAGTAACATCCTATGCATTTGAAAACTACAAACAAAGACACATAACTTATTCAACACTTAATAGAATGTGTTTTCGGTTCAGTTGTCAGCCTAAGACACACCTGATCACTTCATAACATAGTAAAACAACACTTGACTTGGATAGTTCTTGAGTAACGTTACTTTTCCACGACTTAAATAAGAGGCATGTGATAAATCCATGAATGGCTAAAAATGGTTATCTTAATCATATAAGAGGGGTAATAGAGTCTATGGTGGTTTTAGTATATGCATAGCAAAAATCATCCAATAAAAAAAGTAGGCTAACTAAATAAGTGGAAACTCAGACATGTGGTTAACAAACAAACAAAGGTCATAAGCCTCTAATAAGCTGTGAAAACCGGAAAATAAGTTGGATTGTTTTAATTTATTACCCCCAAAAAAAAGGAATTGAGGATTACCAAAATACAATTTAACGATTAAGAAAACCCCCCAAATTACACCAAAACCCTAATTTCAAAATTCAATCTTTTAAGATTCAATTGAACTATCTAATACCAGAAACCGTAAATTCAAAAGTCAATTGAACTATCTAATAAAAGGTGTATTGGAAGTTTCTGGTATTTGAGAAGGTAAATGAATCAGTGGACATTTATGCATAAAAAATAAAGAGCCAAAGCTGTTCTTAAGGTGCCATTACAACACCATAACGGAGCCAAAGCTAAAACGGGGAATTCTCTAATGAACAGTGTTTCAAACATTGCCCAAACGGAACGGAACCACAGTAGAACGGTGTACTTGCACCAATAAAATCGTGAAACATGTGTACTATGTATATGTACCATGGATAGTTAATTTTTGTACCTTTAATTGTAGCCACATATTTGACCTTAACAATTCCGTAATTAACATTGTAATAACTGTACTTTTAACGGATCATGATTTGGGTTTTAGTATATATATATAATATATAATAATGGATGGGGTATGTTAGGGAATGTTCTCAAGTTGGTTTGCAAGTGTGTCGAGTGATAGGATAATGTGGATACATCGATTATACGTTTTTTTATTTATTTAATTTTTTTAAAGGGTCTGCTTGGTTTGTAGCGTGTCACAGAATGAAAACAAAAGAGTATATTTGCAAGTTTTGGTTTGTGTATATTATGGGTCCAAGAAAGGTTTTACGTGATAAAAGAAATACCAAAGGGTCAATTTGTTTGTTTTTGGTTCTTGTAGAGCAAAGAAATAAAAAGGGTCAATTTGGTTTATTTTGAGTACACAAAAGAAATATCAAGCAATATATTAGACGTGACCAAATGTTTAAGAAACATGTTTTGAGACTCTTGTATCGATTAATAACTTATACGAGACATATACATAGCAAAAATGTAGTTTTAGAAATTTTACAAACATGTTATACAAGTTTTGAGGAAATGAAAGATGGGCTAAGCTTTTGACGTTTATTTTTCTATCAAACATTACGTAATGAATTTATTTTCACCATTCATGATTCTCGGCCATGAGTTTAATCGATCTAAATATTTTGTGATATCATTTGTATGTTAAAATTTCGAATAGGCAAGGCGAAGTGTTGGTATTATGAGGAGTTTAGGAGCTAATATGTTAAGGTTAATGGGCTTGTAATGGTATAAGGCCCAATAAAGAAATTTAAGGGCTCGGTTTGGTCTATTCAATGGATTTGGGCTTGAGTTTATAATTGGGCCCAAAGAGAACATAAAAGGGATCCGTTTGGTTTATATTTGGGTTTAATAATTGGGCTTAATGTGTGACAAGGCCCAATATAGAATGTTAAGAGTCCGAATTGGTTTCTAGGCCCGTTATGAGGAAAGGAAAATTTACGGAATGTTACACCACTCCCGTTTATACAACTAGCAACCTTCTACTTCGGGCCAGTAGGTGAAGATAATGGTCCCATTTCATCATCCTCAATTGGAAGATGTGGCAAAGGAGGTGGGTAGTCGTAAGCTCTTCTGCTTCTGATAAATAAACTTCCATTAACTTTACTCATCGCTTAATATCTTTTTTTGGTCCATGCTTGCAGAGTACTACATTGTTGCCCCGTCTAAATACTTCATACCCTGCCAGGATGGTGGCTCAGGCTCTCGGCATATATAAAAGCTTAAACGGTCAGAATCCTGTAAAAACCTTTCTATCCAAGTCCACAGCAGATTCCAAGAGTGACTCACATGAGAACCACTCAGTGAATTGTCTAGAATCACCAGTGTCTTCACTTTAGGACAAAAGGAAGAATTGAAGATGATTCCATTGAACTCATTTACTTACTGAGAAAGTGAGAATTGTTTTAGTCGTACTGCTTGGCTTTAAACAGATTACTGGTTTTTGGTTGGTTAAATTATAATCAATACTGTTTTTTGCATATTGTTTCACCCTTTAGTTTTAGGTAAACAATTTGTAGAAGGATTTTGTTCTTTGAGTCTGAGACGGTTATTAGTAGAATGTGGACTTACTAGTTGGACGCAAGACAATAACTGAACAAGTTGATTAAACTCAGCCATGTAAATCTTGAATGGTTTTCATATATCATCATGTTATGAGACCAAGTTGTCTCTTATGAATCCTTATTGAAATTTAGGATTTCATCGAAAAAACTCCTTCCACAGTTATGATAGAAGTAAGGCGGGAACTTCTTAAAACAGGTTGATACGACATTAGTGAGGCTTGGCAGTAATCATGCAGTGCCCCCGGAATAAGATCAACCATCTGTCACTCCAGGAAACATAGTAAAGCAGTAACTGTTCTTTACAATCTTGAATATACTATTTAGCGACGAAATGCAAGCCTGAATTGAAGGAATGAGCGTATATGGGAAAACATAAAAACAATCCTCAAGCCCTAAACAGCAATTGTAATAACGAATAACAAAGCCTAGCAGAACTGAAAATGGAAGAGAGGTTCAGAGGAGGCTGAATAAGACTAAGAAACCGAGGGGAAAAAAGCCAAAGAATGTGAGCCAAGAGAAGCGCCTGACCTGATATGGTGGAGGAAATGGTATTGATATATTTAACGAGGGTTTTCACTCATTAGATATACAGTTACTAGAGTTTCTGCATGAATTCGATGAAGAAGGTGGGAGTGGCTGGCGAGATAAAAACACAGTAGTAAAGCACATGCAGTCATTTCACACATACATATAAGTTCACACATAATTAGTTTACCAATAAGCATTCTACCATATTATCATAAATTGGTTCGACAAAAGTACAAAAAAGAAATCAGCTAAATACGTGGTAAATAGAAATAGTAAAACGACCGAACAATGCAAATGAAGATAGGCAGCTTCTACAGAGAGCAATAAGCAAGTTTGAACACACATTGTGACCATTCACCAACTAAACCTAACGAAGGGCTTGTTAGCATTTCCCATTCTCCTTCGAGACCATTTCTTATTTCACAAGATTTGAGGCCAGGCCAATTTCCAGATTTGTTTTCCATCACCCCCATATCAATTAGCTTCAAAAAGTAATCAGCGGCTTTGAGCCTCATCTGAAGATGTGCCTCTACATACAGGGGCTGGCAAATAGAAAACAATGCATCAAAGAGGAGTACCGAGTTCTCCACCAAACCATCATCTGAGACTGTTTCAAACGAGAGTTTTTCAACATTGATAGCCGGAAACCGGACCCTTGTTATCACATCATCAATGTTGAACGCCAGAACAGATTTTTCTAAACTTCGTATTACAATGTTAAACTTGCTTGATAAATTGAGGTTTTCCCTCAACTTAAGAAAGACCAAATGATCGATGGGATAATTCACCGACAGAGTTAGCTCAATTTGCTCGGGAGCAATGGTTGGAAACAAGAGACTAGACATTTCAGAGCCTTTGTACTGGAAAGAAAGTAATTTGGGAGCATTAACTTGTACTATTTCTCTTGAACTGGATCTGATATTCAATCTCTGCAACGAATTGGATCTGATATCCAAACTTGCAACCCAACACTAGCGGACATCAAGGGTTAAACTCTCAAGAAAAGGAAACTTGGTATTGATAATGTCAGAAAATCCATAATCAACAATGATCAGACCACTTAAATGTAACTCTCTTAAGCTCTCAATTGAATCTGTTATGGATAATTTAGGCATAGAATGCATCATCATTTGCATCATTTGCATGTCGTATGAAAGTGAAAACAGACGTGGGACATTACAAATTTCCAAACGCGCATCATCACGAGGACCAGGAGCTATTTTTAACTCATGAAGATAAAGGAGGTTATTTACCTTTATTTTATCCAAGCCTTCGGGAAGTCCAAGGTTGATCTTTTCAAGTAACTTACAAGTAGATAGTAAGTTATGAAGAAACTCTTCATGACTTATGTGCACATCAAGCAACTCTAGCACTCGCAGGTTCACGCAAGCGATCAAAGGATTGCTACTAATGTGAAGGGAAGAGTATTTGAGAAGGTGCTTCGTGAGAATGGGAAAATCGAGTTTTATACTTAATGTATTTAGGTTCTCACTTGAAAATATCTCATCTGGCAAAGTAATTGAAGCACAGTCATCAACGACTGTGAGGCAAAGCTCCTTAAGAGAACTATTGGAAGCTACACGCTTAATAAACTTTTCAGCACGAGTAGATGACTTTGGCTTGCGGATGCCAAAGTAAATATCACATGTTATAATCGGTATGTTGTCCCTGTGATACCTTCGTATAGTCCGTCTGATCAGCCTCAAGTACCTTCTTTCTTGCTGTTTAGTTATAGTCTTACCGGATCCGTAAAACCTGACAGTGGATCGGCAAAACCTGAGAGTGGGGATGGTAGACCAAGCGTGTAGCCATGACTTGGACAAGACGCAGGTGCGGGCAGCATCTTTTGCCGGTAACAATGCTTGAATATGATGAATCAACTCAGGTACATCTTCTAGTTGCCGTCTATGGGTCAGTTTCATTTTCTTCACTTTCTCCATCTGTCACAAGAATAACAAAAGAAAATGAACAAGATGGATATGTTCAATACACAAATAACTGACAATTCTGTTTAGTTTAACAGTTTAACCGTTAAACAATTAGAATAAGAGCCATTGTCTAAAATGACGACGTCGAGGAACATGTTGACTCATTATAATAACTCAAAGGAAGAAACCTCAACAACTTTGCATCTAAGCTAATAGAGTGAAATCTAAACGACTAAAACGAATTTTACATAAGGGGGGATGTTTGGTTTAGCTTTTATAAGAAGCTTATTAGCTTATATAGCTAAAAGAAGTTCATGAAAGTGTTTAGATAAGCTTAGTACAAATAGTGAACAAGTGTTTATTAGCACATAAGCTGCTTATATAAGTTCAAGCTTATTTTGGGGCTTATGAGCTTATTTGGTTTTGGTTTCCGGCTTATGCAAAATAAGCCGAAATCAAAAAAGCTTAACATGAACCCCCAAACCAACCTAGGAAATAGTAAACCCAACGATCCCAACTAATATAACGTTGTTTCTAAAAGCCAAACACCCCCAACTGAAGAAACAAAAAATAATAATACTTACAGTAGTAATGAAGCATCAATTCAATCACTAAAAAAAGAAAAACACAATATTATAAATAAACCTTCATAGGAGGAATTAAAAGTTTTGATAAACCAACTTCTTACCTTGAAATTGAAGATCGGAAAAGAGAGAGAAATGTTGTTGGTTTGAAGGTGTTTTATTTGGTGCAACAATACTACCCACCTAACCACCACTGCATCATTTTATATTTAGGAAAATAGTGATATAGGTATTGTTTTGTTTGGGACCAAACTTCTTTAAAATTTACGAAATAAGTTTTATTATTAAATTTCTTAAGAAATTATTGCGCAGAAGTTATTCAAAATATATGAATTTAGTTTGATATATTTTTATATGATTTTACATTGATATATTTTTATATATGATTTAATTTGATATATTTTTATATGATTTTACATTAATAAGCATTAGTTACAATTAATTCGCCAAAAAACTTTATAAATATATAAGCTACAGCTTTTGGCTTATAATATGAGCTCCAACTTCAGCCCATTTGACCAAATATACCACTATTTTTTGATTTGTAAATTTTCACAAATTTAGAGTATACATCTTTGAAAAAAAAACATAAGGCTATCTACATCCTTCTGTTAGCAGTTTTTAAACGTTTACATCCCTATGGATTCACGGTGCAAATATTTCTCGTTATTTGTTGACGTGGATCCAACGTCAGTAGTTTTGCACAATTGTGTTTGAACATAGAACAATGTTCATTATGTTCAATCAAAGAATTTGTTCTTGCGTGTTACCAAAAATAATCCGTATTTTATGGATTGAACATAATTAAGATTGGTGGGTAACTTAAAAAAAAAAAAAAAAAAAAAAAAAAAAAAAAAAAAAAAAACCTCACACATGGGATTTATTTTAGTAGATAACGGAAAGTCATTTTACCTCGTTAGTCTCTAAAGATGTATATTGTTTGACTTTTGCCAGCTAATAGATGTATGCAGGCTAATACTTTTTGATAGGGATGTGCTAGCAAATTACTTACAGAAAACGAAATATCATGACTAAAGTTACCGAACATTATTTTACCGGTTGAAAGACCTTTTACCAAAAAAAAAAAAAAAAAAAAAAAAAAAAAAAAAAAAAAAAAAGTTACCAAACATTAAAAGTGAGTAGTCTTCATAAATGCACTTTCAAAACCCATCTACGAATTTAAGGTATTACTGATCGTAGAATATAAATAGACTATAAAAAACAACTCACCCTTATTCTTCTAATTAAAATGTTTCAATAATCTCTCGTAGTCACTTATCAATAGAGATGTCCAATAAAAATGTAGATTGACTGTCCTTTTTTGTTAAAAAAATAATAAAAAATGTGAAGTTTGTTTTAATTTTTAGCCAATAAATGAGTCATACTTCAAATTTGAACCTTAAAAACTTGATAGTTATAAACTAGATTCAATTTAAACTAAGAAAAACAATTATTCTCTGATTTGATATGAATAATGTTGGAAAATTTAGTGCACTTGTGGGATTTGTTCACACCTGGTAATGGGCTAGGAGGTACGGAGTGTACACCCATCAGGTCCCTGAACACCCTGACTCTAATCGTGGTTGTGTAGGATTCTGCTGCTAGTATTGGTTTCCACTGATAGTGGATCCTGCTGCTATCGTCAGGATCCTGCTGATAGCAATTCTGCTGCTGAGCAGTGATTCTGCTGCTAGTGATAAGTGGATTCTGCTGATGGTTATGTAACTGATTTGACCTATTCAAATGGCAGTTACATCTACACTTATGACCTCGTTTAACTGGTCAAGTAACCACCATTTTAGGTTATAATGGGGATAATTATGTGGAGATTAATGGGCCGATTAATTCTCATAATTCCATTTGACTAGCCATGAGTATCTTCCTATAAATAGGAAATCATATTATGCATGAAAGAACATACACAGAAAATATATAACACTTATACACGAAGGGTTATTGATTTGTGCCTAAATCACTAACAACATTTGGTCTTATCCCAAGTAGATATTCATGATACCCAGGCATTAGGGTCGAATAGTTTACTTTGGAAAGTGATAACACGATTCCAAGTGATATCCGGTAACCTTAATTGGTACGTAGCTAGGTCTTTGATTATCTCTAACCTGATATGGGCGAATAACCACCAACAATCAAAGTAAACTATTCTGTGATAATCAATGGCTGCTGCTATGAGGCATATGGCTGCTAATTTTTCCAAATTGGATAAGTTTGAAGGTGTTGATTTCAGAAGATGGCAAAAGAAGATGCACTTCTTGCTTTCAAGCATGAATGTGGTGTATGTTCTTAGTACTGCCATTCCTGAGGATCATGGGGATGATGCTACTGTGGAACAGATAAGGAAAAGAAGCAAATGGGAGAATGATGACTATGTATGCAGAGGTTTGATTCTCAATGGTATGTCTGATTCTCTCTTTGACATTTATCAGAACGTTGAATCTTCCAAAGAACTTTGGGATTCCTTGGATGCCAAATATATGGCTGAGGATGCTTCAAGTAAGAAGTTTCTTGTAAGTAATTTCACAAATTACAAAATGACTGATTCAAGACCAGTCATGGAACAATACAATGAACTTCTTGGAATACTTGGAAGGTTTACACAACATAAAATGAACATGGATGAGGCTATTTCAGTCTCTTGTATCATTGACAAACTCCCTCCTTCTTGGAAAGATTTCAAGCATGCCTTGAAACATAAGAAGGAAGAACTGACACTTGTTCAGTTGGGTAGTCATTTGCGTATTGAGGATTCCCTCAGGGCGCAGGATAATGACAAGCCAAAGAGTAGCAATGCTACTGGTGCACATGTTGTCAATATGGTGGAACATAACAATTCCACCAGGTACAATGACAACAAAGGCAAACGTAAACATCAGGACAACACAAGGGCTGATCCTAACAAGAAGGCAACACCTACTTGTTGGAAATGTGGCAAATCTGGTCACATTAAAAGGGATTGCAAAGGTGTTAAGGTTGGTGGTAAAACCAATGGTTCAGGCACTAGTGGTTCAGGGAGTGGTGGTTCTGCCAACTCACTGAAAGGTCAGAATATGTTTAATGAATCTCTTCAGGTTTATTATGTTACATATGTATCTGAATCTAACTATGTGCAGGATGATGATGTTGCGTGGTGGGTTGACTCTGGAGCTACTGTTCATGTGTGCAAAGATATAAGATGGTTCAAGACTTACGAGTCACTGAATGATGGTTCTATTCTTCACATGGGAAATGAGTCAACAGCCTTGGTGCATGGTCGTGGTTGTGTAGATCTTAGTTTTAGTTCTGGAAAGATTGTAACTTTGTTTAATGTTATTCATGTTCCTGATATAAGGAAGAACTTGGTTTCAAGTAGTGTTTTGAATAATCATGGATATAAACAAGTTATTGAATCTGATAAATTTATTTTGTCCAAACATGGTGTGTTTATTGGTTTTGGCTATTTGTGTAATCAAATGTTCAGGCTGAATATTGTCACTGACATTGTTAATTCAGCCTTTATGTCAACCTCTAAACTGAATGACTCTACCCTGTGGCATGCTAGACTTGGCCATGTACATTTTAAAAGGATGCAAGACATGTCTAAGGATGGGTTAATCCCAGCATTTGACATGGACACTGAAAAGTGTAAGACTTGCATGTTGACCAAAATTACTAAGAAACCTTTTCAGGGTGTAAAACGTGAGACTGAGCTCTTGGAGCTTATACACAGTGACCTGTGTGATTTGCATGCCACTCCCTCTTTGGGGAACAAGAAGTACTTGCATGTTGACCAAAATTACTAAGAAACCTTTTCAGGGTGTAAAACGTGAGACTGAGCTCTTGGAGCTTATACACAGTGACCTGTGTGATTTGCATGCCACTCCCTCTTTGGGGAACAAGAAGTACTTTGTGACGTTTATTGATGATGCTTCTAGGTTTTGTTATGTCTATCTATTACATACCAAGGATGAAGCATTAGATAAATTCAAGGTATTTAAAACAGAAGTTGAGTTGCAACTTGGGTCCCTGATCAAAAGATTCAGGACTGATAGGGGAGGTGAGTACATGGATACTCTGTATTTTCAGTCTGTTGGTATAATCCATGAAACGACTGCTCCCTATACTCCTCAACAAAATGGTATCTCTAAAAGGAAGAACAGGGTACTGAAGGAGATGGTTAATTCCATGTTGTCCTACTCAGGACTGAGTCAAGGGTTCTGGGGTGAAGCTATGTTAACAGCTTGCTATTTACTTAATAGGGTTCCCAACAAAAGGAACAAGGTTACCCCTTATGAACTCTGGACTAAAAAGAAACCCAACCTGAATTATCTCAGGGTTTGGGGTTGTAGGGCAGTTGTAAGACTCCCTGATCCAAAGTTAAAAACTTTGGGTGAAAGAGGCATTGAATGCATCTTTGTTGGATATGCTGAGCATTCCAAGGCTTATAGGTTCTATGTTATTGAACCTAATGAATATGTTTCAATTAACTCAATAATTGAATCAAGGGATGCACTATTTGATGAGAATAGATTCTCATCAGTCCCTAGACCAAGTCACAGGATTCCAAATGGAACTGATGACAATGGTGTATCAGAGGTCCCTGATGATTTATCATCTCAGGCCCCTGATGAGGTTGTGGTTCAACAACCTGAACCTGAGCTCAGGAAGAGCAAAAGGGTCAGGACTCCAAAGTCATTTAGACCTGAGTTTCAATTATACTTAATTGAAGGTACAAGGAATGAGGTCTCTGACCAATACTCCTATTGCTTCATTGTTGAGGATGATCCCAAAACTTTTGAAGAAGCAATGAAGTCCCAGGATGTTGCTTTCTGGAAAGAGGCAATAAATGATGAGATTGACTCCATCATGGGGAACAACACTTGGGTGTTGGTTGATCTACCACCAGGTTGCAAACCTCTTGGTTGCAAATGGATTTTCAAAAGAAAAATGAAGGTAGATGGAACTATTGAAAAGTTCAAGGCTAGACTAGTCATTCAGGGCTTTAAACAAAAGTCAGGGATAGACTACTTTGATACTTATGCCCCTGTGGCACGTATCAGTACCATCAAGCTGCTGATTGCTTTGGCATCAATTCACAATCTGATTATTCATCAGATGGATGTGAAGACAGTTTTCTTGAATGGTGAATTGGATGAGGAGGTTTATATGAACCAACCTCAGGGCTTCATCTTGCCTGGCAATGAAAACAAGGTGTGTAAACTGATTAAGTCTTTATATGGACTCAAACAGGCACCTAAGCAATGGCATCAAAAATTTGATGAAGTGGTTCTGTCTAATGGTTATGTTCTTAACCAGGCTGACAAATGTGTATATAGCAAATTTGATGAATCTGGTAAAGGAGTCATCATTTGTCTATATGTTGATGACATGTTGATCTTTGGCACTGACCAAAATCAGGTTGACCTGACAAAGGAATTTTTGTCATCAAGGTTCTCCATGAAGGACATGGGGGAGGCAGATGTTATCCTTGGTATAAGGATCAAACATGAAAGCAATGGTATATCAATTTCTCAGTCTCATTACATAGAGAAGGTACTGAAGAAATTTAATTGCTTTGATTGTACTCCAGTGAGTACTCCCATGGATACCACTGAGAAGCTTATGCTGAACAATGGCAAAGCTGTATCTCAACTTGAGTATTCCAGGGTGATTGGCTGCCTGATGTATGCCATGACTTGTACAAGGCCTGACATTGCTTTTGCTGTGGGTAAACTGAGCAGGTATACTAGTAATCCTAGTGCTCAGCACTGGCAAGCAATTCAGAGGGTACTGAAGTATTTGAAGAGAACTATGGATTATAGTCTCTCATATACTGGTTATCCTTCAGTGTTGGAAGGTTACACTGATGCAAGTTGGATCAGTAACACTGAAGACAATTCATCTACCAGTGGCTGGGTATTCCTACTTGGTGGAGGTGCAATTTCTTGGGCATCCAAGAAGCAAACTTGTATCACCAGTTCAACAATGGAATCTGAATTTGTGGCTCTAGCAGCTGCTGGTAAAGAAGCTGAATGGTTGAGAAACTTGCTTCTTGAGATTCCATTGTGGCCTAAACCTATAGCATCTATTTTTATCCGGTGTGATAGTGCTGCTACATTGGCAAAGGCTTATAGCCAGATGTACAATGGGAAGTCTAGACACTTAGGTGTCAGGCATAGCATGATTCGTGAGCTTATCATGAATGGGGTGATTTCTATAGAGTTTGTAAGATCTCAACAGAACTTAGCTGATCACTTGACGAAGGGTCTGGCTAGAGACTTGGTTATAAAGTCTGCTAAAGGGATGGGTTTAAAGTCCAACTTGGTTACTGAATGCTAGGACACCCAACTCCCTCCTGAGGAAACTTGGGAGCTGAGTTCAATGTGGAAAGCTGAACATTCAGTGTACTGAAGCACATGTTTTACATACATCCCAAGGTTTGTGCTTGGAACCTGCTGATAAGGAGGATGAAGTCACTACTTCTTAATGGTTAATTTTCTTTGAAAAAGTGCTTGGCAGGAACATGAATAAAGAGGAACCACCTATGTGAATGTTGAAGTTTTGCCGCTTCAGGAAGCTATGGACTTTTAGCTTTTACAACATTTATGAATTGGATATGGACACATGGCTTGTATAGTGTCAGGAGTGTTTAAGTGTTGGAAAACTTGTGTGTATTTTATCTTTAGGTATTCAAATGAGTTGAAGGGTTCAATTCTTAGAACACCCTGATTCTCGAATATTTGAACGTGTAATTTACTAATATGGAAATTCAATCCTCAGGATATTTTCGTTTATGCACTTGTTTTGTATAATGGTTATTTTTCATGCAAGGGAAGTGAACTAAATTTGGGGAGGATTGTTGGAAAATTTAGTGCACTTGTGGGATTTGTTCACACCTGGTAATGGGCTAGGAGGTACGGAGTGTACACCCATCAGGTCCCTGAACACCCTGACTCTAATAGTGGTTGTGTAGGATTCTGCTGCTAGTATTGGTTTCCACTGATAGTGGATCCTGCTGCTATCGTCAGGATCCTGCTGATAGCAATTCTGTTGCTGAGCAGTGATTCTGCTGCTAGTGATAAGTGGATTCTGCTGATGGTTATGTAACTGATTTGACCTATTCAAATGACAGTTACATCTACACTTATGACCTCGTTTAACTGGTCAAGTAACCACCATTTTAGGCTATAATGGGGATAATTATGTGGAGATTAATGGGCCGATTAATTCTCATAATTCCATTTGACTAGCCATGAGTATTTTCCTATAAATAGGAAATCATATTATGCATGAAAGAACATACACAGAAAATATATAACACTTATACACGAAGGGTTATTGATTTGTGCCTAAATCACTAACAACATTTGGTCTTATCCCAAGTAGATATTCGTGATACCCAGGCATTAGGGTCGAATAGTTTACTTTGGAAAGTGATAACACAATTCCAAGTGATATCCGGTAACCTTAATTGGTACGTAGCTAGGTCTTTGATTATCTCTAACATGATATGGGCGAATAACCACCAACAAATAACCTATTTATAAGAAGGATTGAGATCCTCTCATGTTCAACTTGAACATGAGAGGTAACGTTGAGCTTTATGTGAGTGGAGGAAATAATATAAACAATCAATTGTGGGACCTCCATTTAGTTAAAGAATAAAAATTTTTACTTTGACAATTTTGCAAAAAGAAATTGGAGTAACCTGTGTAGTCGTGGTACCCCCTCCCCAAAGGAGAGCATAAGCTCCAGGATGAATATAAAAAAATTAGTTGTTTGGTATCCAAGGGTCCGCAAAAAAAATACTAAACTGTAGACCCATGGGTATAAAAAAACAAGTTGTTTGGTACCAACGGGTTCGCAAATTCCGCAAACTAATGCACACACATGTTGCACAAATCATAGAACCTCTAGCATTATTCGATTTAGAGTCTAGTTTGAATTGATGTTTACTTTATTACCATGTATTGTTGTTTTAGTTATGTTTTTTCTGTTCAGGTTAGTTTTGACCCGTTGAGCACACCTAATTGGTGAACAACACACATACACATGTATGATCAGAAATTGATCATTTACCAATGCAACAAACTCCCAGCTCCACAATGATATACAAATCGTGGGATTTTTGCGAGATAAATACATCATAAACGATGCAAGCCTACTAAAAATCAGCTAGTTGCATCTCTAACCATGCTATTCCCATCTGCAAACATAACACTTTACCTCTTTTCTTGTTCTCTTTGTTCACTTTGTGTACTACCCGACCCTAACGAAGCCTTGTCATCTTTCTGATCTTTGTTGTTACTCGTAGTGGACCCACCACTCCCGTTTAGACAACTAGCCATTTCCTTCGACTCTGGGCCGGTAGGTGAAGATATGGGCCCCATTTCATCATCTTCAATCGGAAGCATCCTTTTTGAACCCTCTAAAGCCACACCTAATACTATGTTATCATCCAATGCTGATCTTTGGGTCAACGGCTTCTCACCTTCCAGCTTTGTATTAGCACTTGATGATGATGATGCTGATGATGATCCAGTGGGTCCCACATTGGAGGTTCTGACTTCGGGGGTCAACTTTGGATTGGGATCTGCGACTGGGTCGGATGTAGTTACCGGGGTCAACTTTGGATTGGGATCTGCGACTGGGTCGGATGTAGCTGCTACCTGGGTTACAGGCTTGGAATCTTTTTCTTCAGGGTTACTAGTAGGGCGAGGTGTTGACTTATTTTTGTCCTCTCCGTTGACTTTATAAGAAGGCTCTATAAGTAGGAAGGGTCAATTTGCAGCTGCTCGGTTATTAGTGAATATATCAGAATATGGAACATTATCAATATCTGCATCACGGTAGATTTTCTGCACTGTTCGAATAGGTGTGGCAAGCCGCGCCCGGTGATGGCTGATAACTCTGAGGAGATCCAATAATATAGCTTCCTGTTTACAGATTACATTAATAATGCTAGTAAGTGAATAAAATGGATAGAAAGATAGGAAAAGGAATAGAAATAAATTGAGGTTTTCGAGAATCAAAGAATTCCTACCTTCACACCGAGATATACTTCAAAATGTGATGTTTTCACAAAGCAAGAAACCAAAATCTGTCAAACAAAACACAGGCGCATACAATATAACGTTAGCATCTGATCATTTTTAGTATATGCCACATAATGAGCAGGTTTGGTAATGCGTCAAAACAAGTGCTTTTTATACAAGTCCAAATTCGTCGGGTTGGGTGGGGTTCACCCCAACACACATTCTATCCAAAAACATGATTTTATAAATAGATAAATAGCAAGTCAGAAATGATTAAGAGAATAATCGCTTTCAAAAATAAGCTACGGAGGCTTTACGCATACACTTCAGGAGATATTTGACAACTTTGAAATGTTTCCTTAAGCTCGCTTTTATGTTTTAAAAGGTGTACAAATTTGAAATGTGGTCCGGACAACACATATCAACGTTTTTCAGTTTTTTATATACGCGAGAAAAAATGAAAATCAATTGCAGGTCCTAGTTACATACGGGCCAACAAAATGAACATAAGATCAATGCATGTCAGTAGATGGTGTGGACAAATAGTAATTACTGTAACAACTTACCAAAAGAGCCTGATTTTCACGGTCAACATTCTCCAAAAACACTCGCCTATGCAGCCTTTGCTGCTCAACTTGAGGATTTTTGGCCAAAACTTTCCGCATATCAGCCACAATGTTCTGTTCCAATAACATAAGCCAATATTTTAGGGAGTGCATGAAACAAAGCAATCGAGAATATTGCTATTCACAGGGTTGATAAACTACTCACATTAATTTTGTTGACATCTACGTGGCTGATAGCGAGATGAGTCTTGATGCGCCAATGTGTTTTTTGGGTCAGATTTCTCACCACATTGACTGTGAATTTATGGTTCGGGATGTGAATTGCCTCACAGTCATCACCTCTTATTATTGTTGGGGACCACCAACCCACATGCTGAAACACGCAACAAAATATATGGATTAGATCACCTAAGAAAGAAATAGACAATGGCAGGTTGGGCAACTGTTCAGAATGGTTCGTGCCTCATAATGCGTTATTTTTAATACGTTTTAGGTTCGAGTGAGCCGACCAGCAATTTTTGTTCCATTTTCTTTATATACTACAAGTAACTAATGTACTGTATATGATTAAAATACTATATTAATAAGAAATTTATCTATTATCTTAATAAGCCGATTTAAGATGTTATAGGCAATTTAATACACTTCAAACCACTCTAGAGTCTTAACCCATTCTGTTCTTAAGGATTACCAGTTTGGCTTGTTTGAGTACTATATAGCTCATTTCTAAGTAAAAGGGACAAAACTGCTACCTAAGGTGTAACTATTATGCCACTTAAGGTCAGCAGCCTTCTATCTAGATGCTGCACAGAGTTAGAAAGACCATGAATCACACACTTGCGTAACTGTCTTGAACACAACCTTAAAGAAAGCTGCTTATTACTCTTCTTTTAGATTAAGATAACGGAGCAACGGAGCAAGAACATAAGGATCTACAAATGCAGTGATGCAACTAAATCTTTTAGTTTATTCTTGAAGTATAGAAGAAAAGCATACCTCAACTGTACCAGAGACTTCATACCCATCGATTTTTGTTTGAATCCATTCACTTAGTACGAACGGCCTTGTTGCATGGATCATTACACTTGACAGGAAATTTGTAAATATCTGTGCGGAAATTATGTTTGAAAACCATTATTCGCAATAGAAGTCTTTAGTGAAAATTGACAAGTCTTTACGTATAATGAGGTAGTACCTCACGGCCTGCAAGTGTAAGTAATACAGTACCAAGACCTCCAGCTGTGACCCATTTCTGAGTAGAGAAACCCAGCAACTCCATGAATAATGAAATAGATGCTACCCACACGGCAGAATAAACAGCTTTTCCAGCAAATTCATAACCCATCTGTAACCATATCATATACTTATTCACACACCGGAGGTGGTTCGGAGGGTCTCATCCATGCGCAATCACTTACCACATACAATGCATCAAAGAGGAGTACCGAGCTCATTTAGGCCTATGATACTCGAATCGGCTCGAAACACCTTGTGTAGATCCGCCTTTTATGAGAGAGTGCCACCTTAAAAACCAAGAAACTACTTTAGCTTATACGGAATTGCACCGTTACTCCGTTAGTATGAAATTAAAATGCAATCGACAATAGAGAATCTTTGAAAACATGTATAATAGATTTAATAATAATACTTTTATGTGTCACAAAATAACCTTGTTTGAGTTGGCATCAAATGTCTAATAGCTTCAAAAGAAAAATATGCGATATAAATTACAATAATGTGTAACCAACTTTGAAAAAAATCCTAATTTTTGTAATTGACTTATTCATCTTTTGGCTTAATTTGTAATTTTGATTGTTTATGTCAAATTAGATGGCTATACAACGTTTATGTTTAGTGGGTTATCTTAATACAAGTTGTTCTAATTGAATGGTATAAACTATAAAGTGTAAACATATTCCAACATGACACTTGTGGAAGATCAAGTAAGATCAATTATGCTTCGCCACAATGATAGTGAATGGTGGTGAAATTTGATTACATTGTCACTAAATAACCGAACTTGAGTTTGGTATCAATTTTCTCTAGCTTCATAAGAAAGAAAATCAATTTGATGGGAAGATAAATAAGATTTGATTACATCAATAAGAGTTGATGCATTAAGGAGTAGAGGAGTACCTTATTGTTCATTTTACTAATGCATCAAAGAGGAGTACCGAGTTCTCCACTAATGCATCAACCACTAAACCATCAAAGAGGAGTACCTTATTGTTCATTTGACAAAAATTTTGTCAACTAATAATAATAATAATAATAATAATCCTTTGTCACAAAATAATTGTTTCGACAAAAACACATAGTTTAAGTAAAATGTAATTATTAGGGTGTGTTAGGCAAAAATAACAGTTGCAGTAAGGAGTAGCAGTAGTTGTAAGCAGTATCCTTGAGCAGTAGCATTTTTTTTAACGTTTGGTACATAGCTGTAACTGTAATTAAAATGTGTAAAGCAACTTTTAAATATTCAACGTTCTTAAATGCTACTTTATGGAGTGTTGACAAATGAACATTCAAAAAAAATAATAAAGCTACTTGATGATTGTCAAATGAACATTAAAGATCTCAACGCTCACCGCTCACTACTTCTAAATGCTCTTGCTTCGCGCCAAACATACCTTTAGTATTTGTCTATTTTGTCTTTTTTCTCGGGAGGTACAATTGTACAAGGGCAAAATAGTAATTTAATAAAAGTGTTTTAATGTATGATGGTTCACCCACTTGACATATAAGTTATACATGCGATTGAGTCCAATGTCCAAACCCATATTAGCTCCGATCTTTGTAAATTTCATTCACTTACCCCTACACGATTAACAAACAACTAACGTTTATATTTATTACTTACACTTACACACCTATATTAACAAATGTGTTTGAAAAGACAACATAGCTAGTTTTGTCAACATGAGATCACTCGGTATTACACTTAACAACACTCTAACCCTAAATGCTTATTACACCATTCCCTCACCCATCACCACCCCTCCCAGGGGAGGACCTTAGTGTTGGCTACATGTGGCATGTGCCACACATAACTTCTCTACTGAACTTGAGATTTCATATATAAAAATTGTGTATAACATCACCTTTATCTTCAACTCATATAATTATTCTAGGAACTGGCTTAGGTGGTGTGTCTTTTCCACTTAATGAGTGGCTTCAAACTTTTGCTTCCTCTTATTGGAGAGGTTAATAAAAACATATCTTACAATTAAGAGGTTAACTCAAACCACTTAATTTAAGAAACAGCCCCTTAGTTTACCCTTTGATGTTGTGTGTTTCTTTTAAAATATGCTTTTTAGTTTAAGAATTTGCTTTGTTATACTTTGAGCTCCAGTTTTTTTTTTTTTTTTTTTTTTTTTTTTTTTTTCATCATCATCTAACTAAAAAAAATGCCATAACCCATGAAGTTTAAAATATTTAAGCACAAAATGTGACACACACGCACGCACACGTAACAAATCGAGTTGTTAATTGTGCTACACACGACCAAAATTTATGGATTCGCCACTGACCCGTCCTCTCACACGCGGTCTCATGTTTTTTGCTAACTTTATTATGTGTTTGGTTTGCCAAGTTTTTTATGTGCCAATTTTAATTTTTATTTTTAAATTTTTTTTAAGGGTTATGTTGTACAAACCGTGTATTTTTACATGTTTGATTTGATGGTCACCACTACACCTGTTCGGTGGTGGGTTTGATGGTGTGCTGAGTGGTGTGTTTGGTGAATGGTGACCATTACCTTTAGTCTAAAGACTTAGACTTATACATACTTAACCACCTAATAACCTACAGACGAAAGCTAACGTTCCGGAACATGCCTTGAAAATCAACACATCATGACCCGAGTTTGTAACGTTTTTTGAAAGATTATAATGCACTTTGAACAATAACCATTGGAGTTATTACTAGTGGTAGAATATAAATAGAGTGAAAAACATTTCACAAATGTTCTAGTTAAAATGTTTAAATAATCTCTTATAGTCACTTATCAATGAAGGTATTTAATACCCAATGCTTTTGGTCTAGTGGTATGTGAATTGTCCACTAACCTAGTGGTTGTGGGTTTAAGCCTCTCGCTGAAAGCATTGTGAAATATATAGTGAGCTAGGTGGTATTAAAAAAATAATAAAATAAAATCAGTTTTAAAAAAATTGAAGGTATCCAATAAAAATGTAGTTTGACTAGATTCAGTTTAAAAAGAAAAATAATTATTCTCAAATTTGAGATGACCTCTTTTACAGTTTTGTATACATTCAAATCATGGTATCTAATATCTATAGTGTCTATTCGATTCACGGTCAAGTTTCCAATCAAATAGGTTTAGATCAGTCCGGCTTCCGTTATGTTGTATTGTACTCTTATGTTCCGGTCGTGGTTTTGACCTGATGAACACGCCAAATTGGTGAATGACACACATACACACGTATGAAAACGACCAAGAAATTGATCATTTACAAATGCAACAAATTCCCAGCTCCACAATGATATACAAATCGTGAGATTTTTGCATAAATACATAATTGACAAAACACTATCCATCGCAAAACATCACACTTTACCTCTTTTCTTGTTCTCTTTGTTCACTTTGTGTACTTCCCAACCCTGATGAAGACTTGTCATCTTTCTGATCTTTGTTGATACTAATAGTGCGCCCACCACTTGTAACACCCCCAAAATATCGTAGCGGAACAATAGTGTCACTCGGGTGCTACCTCAAGGCACAAAGTACAAGATATAGAAAACGTACTCTAAGTGAAACGTTTTGAAAAGTTACCATTCAAATTATTTAAATCAGAGTTATTACAAGTGGTCCCAGATTATGACATACATAAGTTTTTAAAGCAAATCGAATGGTAGACGACAAAAGCACAAGTCTTCAAAGAATTACAAATAACTGTGATTCGTGCACCCGCTATCGCCTTACTAACCTGAGATAAACATGCTAGAGTGAAGTAATGTCAAACGTGGAATGAGAATGTCTCCAACGGACGATCTGAATAATAAGGAAGTCTAAGATTTCAATAACTTAAGTTTGACTTAATGCGAATAATAGTGTTGAGTGACAAAATGGTTTTGTAACAAAGGTGGCTTGCGTGGTGAAATGCTTAAAGTTCAAAAACAAATTTATATACTTTATAACTTGTCTGTATGTATAATGTATCGTTATTGTATACGTTCTCGTCTTAAATTAGTTTTTGCGGAATCGTTTAAGTGTTTATAAGACATTTGTGTGTTATAATTATAAAGTTACTAAATAACCTTCAAGTTATATAAAACTTACACCTTTAATCCCTAACAGTAAAACATTTACAGTTTTAGTCCATAAATAAAATAGAAATACATTTTTGGCTTAAACTATTCAAAAATGACATTTTAACCCCCATGGTTTCCAAATAGTCACTTTTTATCCTCAATTTATTAAAATGACAGTTTGGATATAATTTTCAGGAAAAGTTACACTTTTAACCCTAACGGTGAAATATTTGCAAAACTAGTCCAAGAGTTTTATTTCTTTGCCTTTTAGGCCCAAACTTCTCCAATATTACATATTTTACCCAAAAGTATTTATAAATCAGTTTACATCCTCAGAATCCAGATTTGACAGTTTATACCCTTAAGTTCCAAAAAGTCACATTTTTAACCCAATTTTCGTATATTTTGCAAAGTTAGTCCAAAAATCACTTTTTTCAAAGTTTATCATTTTTGTTTATACAATGTACTTCCAGTAGCTTATATAAGCTTACATGACAGCTTAAAACACGAAAAAGAGCTTATTTTGGCTTATTGGGCCTTAAGGCCCAATTAGTGGATTTTTAGTTTATAAAAACTGTTTCAAACGCGGGTAGCTTTGGCTTGTAAAAAGTGTGCAAACAAGCTTATAAAGATGTCTAATTGGTACAGATCATTATTCTAGTATATGAAGAATTGAGCTTTAGTTCGCTATGTTATATGTCTAGATTGCAAATTACAGGCCCAATCCTAAGCAACTTAGACCATTCTGCCTAGTTTGTTAATAACAGTTTTTTATGGTTCGAAGTGACAATATGATTATAAAACATGTCTTAAAAATGGTTTATACACTGTTATAAGTTACTAATAATGATACTACTTCAAGCATATCCACACAACGAATTAATATGCCACAATGTTTTCGAAAAATAGATACGAGAAAGCATAAAACGAGATGGAAAGCTTATCTTAGTTGAACGTAATATAAAGAAGTTTAAATAATGAAAATAGATAAATGTGAGTATGAGGTGACTTACGATACCACAAATGGTGGGGAAAAACACGATATGGAGACTAGTGATTGCTAGGAAAATGGTACCACTCGATTAACAACTCGACTACGAAACGAGACTAAGACTTAACTTTCCTAGGCCTCGACTAAAGCTCCAAATTTCTGGCCCAAGCTTCTCGAATTCACAGCAGGTTCAAATGAAGACTTAGACTAATTTTGAAAATGAGATTTATGAATGTGTGTGCATGTATACGTGAAGGGAGGGAGTATATAATTGTTTATCACACAAGTTGAGCTCAAGTTGGTGTATTATTAATTTATTAGATAAAATGGATGGGGTATGTCAGGGAATGTTCTCAAGTTGGTTTGCAAGTGTGTCGAGTGATAGGATAATGTGGATACATCGATTATACGTTTTTTTTTTTTTTTTTTTTTTTTTTTTTTTTTTTTTTTTTTTTAAGGGTCTGCTTGGTTTGTAGCGTGTCACAGAATGAAAACAAAAGAGTATATTTGCAAGTTTTGGTTTGTGTATATTATGGGTCCAAGAAAGGTTTTACGTGACAAAAGAAATACCAAAGGGTCAATTTGTTTGTTTTTGGTTCTTGTAGAGCAAAGAAATAAAAAGGGTCAATTTGGTTTATTTCGAGTACACAAAAGAAATATCTAGCAATATATTAGACGTGACCAAATGTTTAAGAAACATGTTTTGAGACTCTTGTATCGATTAATAACTTATACGAGACATATACATAGCAAAAATGTAGTTTTAGAAATTTTACAAACATGTTATACAAGTTTTGAGGAAATGAAAGATGGGCTAAGCTTTTGACGTTTATTTTTCTATCAAACATTACGTAATGAATTTATTTTTACCATTCTTGATTCTTGGCCATGAGTTTAATCGATCTAAACATTTTGTGATATCATTTGTATGTTAAAATTTTGAATAGGCAAGGCGAAGTGTTGGTATTATGAGTTAAGGTTAATGGGCTTGTAATGGTATAAGGCCCCAATAAAGAAATTTAAGGGCTCGGTTTGGTCTATTCAATGGATTTGGGCTTGAGTTTATAATTGGGCCCAAAGGGAACATAAAAGGGATCCGTTTGGTTTATATTTGGGTTTAATAATTAGGCTTAATGTGTGACAAGGCCCAATGTGAAATGATAAGAGTCTGAATTGGTTTCTAGGCCCGTTATGAGGAAAGGAAAGGAAAATTTACGGGATGTTACACCACTCCCGTTTATACAACTAGCAACCTTCTACTCTGGGCCAGTAGGTGAAGATAATGGTCCCATTTCATCATCCTCAATTCGAAGATGTGGCAAAGGAGGTGGGTAGTCGTAAGCTCTTCTGCTTCGGATAAATAAACTTCCATTAACTTTACTCATCGCTTACTATCTTTTTTTGGTCCATGCTTGCAGAGTACTACATTGTTGCCCCGTGTAAATACTTCATACCCTGCCAGGATGGTGGCTCAGGCTCTCGGCATATATAAAAGCTTAAACGGTCAGAATCCTGTAAAAACCTTTCTATCCAAGTCCACAGCAGATTCCAAGAGTGACTCACATGAGAACCACTCAGTGAATTGTCTAGAATCACCGGTGTCTTCACTTTAGGACAAAAGGAAGAATTGAAGATGATTCCATTGAACTCATTTACTTACTGAGAAAGTGAGAATTGTTTGTCGTACTGCTTGGCTTTAAACAGATTACTGGTTTTTGGTTGGTTAAATTATACTCAATACTGTTTTTTGCATATTGTTTCACCCTTTAGTCTTAGGTAAACAATTTGGAGAAGGATTTTGTTCTTTGAGTCTGAGACGGTTATTAGTAGAATGTGGACTTACTAGTTGGACGCAAGACAATAACTGAACAAGTTGATTAAACTCAGCCATGTAAATCTTGAATGGTTTTCATATATCATCATGTTATGAGACCAAGTTGTCTCTTATGAATCCTTATTGAAATTTAGGATTTCATCGAAAAAACTCCTTCCACAGTTATGACAGAAGTAAGGCGGGAACTTCTTAAAACAGGTTGATACGACATTAGTGAGGCTTGGCAGTAATCATGCAGTGCCCCCGGAATAAGATCAACCATCTGTCACTCCAGGAAACATAGTAAAGCGGTAACTGTTCTTTACAGTCTTGCATATACTATTTAGCGGTAAAATGCAAGCCTGAATTGAATGAATGAACGTATATGCAAAAAAATAAAAACAATCCTCAAGCCCTAAACAGCAATTGTAATAACGAATAACAAAGCCTAGTAGAATTGAAAATGGAAGAGAGGTTCAGAGGAGGCTGAATAAGACTAAGAAACCGAGGAGAAAACAGCCAAAGAATGTGAGCCAAGAGAAGCGCCTGACCTGATATGGTGGAGGAAATGGTATTGACATATGTAACAAGGGTTTTCACTCATTAGATATACTGTTACTAGAGTTTCTGCATGAATTCGATGAAGAAGGTGGGAGTGGCTGGTGAGATAAAAACACAGTAGTAAAGCACATGCAGTCATTTCACACATACATATAAGTTCACACATAATTAGTTTACCAATAAACATTCTACCATATTATCATAAATTGGTTCGACAAAAGTACAAAAAAGAAATCAGCTAAATACATTATAAATAGAAATAGTAAAATGACCGAATAATGCAAGTGAAGATAGGCAGCTTCTAGAGAGAGCAATAAGCAAGTTTGAACACACATTGAGACCATTCACCAACTAAACCTAACGAAGAGCTTGTTAGCATTTCCCATTCTACTTCGAGACCATTTCTTATTTCACAACATTTGAGGTACGGCCAATTTCCAGATTTGTTGTCCGTCACCCCCATATCAATTAGCTTCAAGAAGTAATCAGCGGCTTTGAGCCTCATCCGAAGATGCCCCTCTACGTACAGGGGCTGGCAAATAGAAAATAATGCATCAAAGAGCAGTACTGAGTTCTCCACTAATGCATCAACCACTAAACCATCATCCCGAAATGTTTCAAACGACAGTTTTTCAACATTGGTAGCCGGAAACAGGACCCTTGTTCTCACATCATCAATGTTGAATGGCACGAGAACAGCAGATAAAATATTTCGTATTACAATGTTAAACTTGCTTGATAAATTGAGGTATTCACTCAACTTAAGAAAGAACAAATGGTCTATGGGCTTATCCACCACCAGGGTTAGCTTAATTTGCTCGGGAACACAGGTTGGAAACAAGAGACTAGGCATTGAAATGCCTTTGTACTCGAAAGAAAGTAATTTGGGAGCATAAACTCGTACCTCTACTAACCACATATAGTAGAGCCCATTGCTCAATGATATTTTCAGTCTCTGCAGCGAATTAGATCTGATATCCAAAATTTCCACCTCACACCCCATGATATCCAGGGTTAAACTCTCAAGAATAGGAAACTTGGTATTGATAATGTTACATAATCCATCATTATCAATGGTCACACCACTTAAATGTATCTCTCTTAAGCTCCCAATTGAATCTATAATGGATAATTCAGGCATATTATATATCATTTGTGCGTCGTATGAAAGTGAACACAGACGTGGGACATTATAAATTTCCAAACTCGCATCATCACAAGGACTACCAGGAGCTATTTTTAACTCATGAAGATAAAGGAGGTCATTTACCTTTATTTTATCCAAGCCTTCGGGAAGTCTAAGGTCGATCTTTTCAAGTAACTTACATGTAGATAATAAATTATGAAGCACCTCTTCATGACTTATGCGCACATCAACCAACTCTAGCACTCGCAGATTCACACAAAGGATCAAAGGATTGCTACTAATGTGAAGGAGATAGTTCTTCACAGGATGGAACAGCACGTCAAGGGAAAAATCGAGTTTTAAACTTAATGTATTTAGGTTCTCACTTGAGAATATCTCATCTGGCAAAGTAATTGAAGTAACGTGCCTAACGTCATCAACGACTGTGAGGCAAAGCTCCTTAAGAGAACTTTTGGAAGCTACACACTTAATAAACTTTTCAGCAAGAGAAGCCCACTTTGGGTTGCGGATGCCAAAGTGAATATCACATGTTATGATTGGTATGTTGTCCCTGTGATACCTTCGTATAGTCCGTCTGATCAACCTCAAGTACCTTATTTCTTGCTGTTTAGTTAAAGACTTATGGGATTGCCAAAACCTGAGAGTGGGGATGGTAGACCAAGCATGTAGCCACGACTTGGACAAGACGCAGGTGCGGGCAGCATCTTTTGCCGGTAACAATGCTTGAATATGATGAATCAACTCAGGTACATCTTCTAGTTGCCGTCTATGGGTCAGTTTCATTCTCTTCACTTTCTCCATCTGTCACAAGAATAACAAAAGAAAATGAACGAGATGGTTATGTTCAATACACAAATAACTGACAATTCTGTTTAGTTAAACAGTTTAACCATTAAACAATTAGAATAAGAGCCATTGTCTAAAATAACGACGTCGAGGAACATGTTGACTCATTCTGTATCCATTGTTTTAATACGCGCAGGAAGAAACCTCAACAACTTTGCATCTAAGCTAATAGAGTGAAATCTAAAGGACGAAGCGAACTTTGCATAAGGGGGTGTTTGTTTTAGCTTTTATAAGAAGCTTATTAGCTTATATAGCTAAAAGAAGTTCATGAAACTATGAAAGTGTTTAGATAAGGTTCTTGGTTTCCTCACAAAAGGTCAATGGTTCAAAGTTCAAACCTTGCTAGGTGTCTACAGTTGGGGGTGGCCACGGAAGGGTCGGGAACGGTTCCGGGATTAACCCGGTGAGGCCGCGTACATGTGAGTCAAAAAAGGCTCGACATCCCCGGGTAATCTTAACCTTCACCGTTTACCCGTAATAAACTTTAAGCTTATATGGGGGTTTTAGTAAGCCATGGGCTTATACGAGAGGTGTTATAGCTGCTTTGGAATACGGTCTTTTGTGGTCATTTTACCATCATAAGCTTAGTACAAATAGTCAACAAGTGTTTATTAGCCCATAAGCTGCTTCTATATGTTCAAGCTTATTATGGGGCTTATGAGCTTATTTGGTTTCGGCTTAGGCTTATGAAAAATAAGCCGAAATCAAAAAAGCTTAACATGAACCCCCAAACCAACCTAGGAAATAGTAAACCCAACGATCCCAACTAATATAACGTTGTTTCTAAAAGCCAAACACCCCCAACTGAAGAAACAAAAAATAATAATACTTACAGTAGTAATGAAGCATCAATTCAATCACTAAAAAAAGAAAAACACAATATTATAAATAAACCTTCATAGGAGGAATTAAAAGTTTTGATAAACCAACTAACCTTGAAATTGAAGATCGGAAAAACAAAAGAAAGAGAGAAATGTTGGCTTGAAGGTGTTTTTATTTGGTGCAACAATAGTGGAGTATCATTTTATATTTAAGGGTAAATTGCAAAAATGGTCCTTCACAGTTCCACAAAATTGCAAAAAACGAGACCGAGACAAAAAGTAGCGCAAAAAAGCCACACACGTTCCACATTTTCGCAAAATCGCCACTGAGAGCCCTTTTCCGTTAATTTTCCCGTTAAGTGCCATGTCATCGAGGGCATTATCGTCATTTCATTGCTACTGTTGATTAAAGGACTAAATTTGCAATTTGAGTTTGATATTTTATTTCACTTCACCACCACCACCACTCTCTACCACCGCCGCCACCCTCTACCGCCACCACCACCACCACCCTCTACTACCTTCATCTTCATCTTCCTCATCATCAAACCCAGATTCTGACGAACCAAGTTCGTTTATTTTCAGCCTCATTAGTCCAAGAAAATAAAAAAACGAAATGAATAAAAAAGTCAACATGAATTGAAAACAAAGATCTTGTCCATAACATGAACTACAACAGTTCCACAGGTTATTTAGTCCAAGAAAGTATTAAATTTCTGTATATATGAACTACAACAGATCTTGTCCATAACACGAAAACAAAGATCTCATGACCACTAACAGATCTCGTCAATGAAATTTTATCCACCTGGAAACCTGTCTGAGATGTACTGACTCGTGAAATGAAATTGCTTCAAGATCCATTTACAGCAACTTCATCGATGCACTCCCTGTGGTATGGTTTACGGTTTTTAAGTGATAATTTGACTTTTTACGTAGATTCTATAATAATCTAATGCTTTTGATGTTTAATTTTGGCAAACAAGTTTATAATTTATTAATCGTTGGTGTCGTGTTTGTCTCTTAGGTCAAGTATTGTTCGGAGAATAACAAGAGGCTCATTCATATCTCGACTTGTGAAGTATATGGGAAAACTATTGGTAGCTATCTTCCCAAAGACAGCCCCTTGCGCCAGGTAAATTTTCAGATCTATATAAGAACAAATGGTTGTAAGTGTTCTGTGAGATGTTATTACTGTCTATTAAGATATTCCAGTGTACAATGCCTATTATTGGGTGATTCCAGTTTTCTTTGACAGTTACTTGGTTTTTAACTTTTTATTGTTTGGATTTAAACCATTTGCAGGACCCTGCTTATTATATTCTGAAAGAAGATACTTCCCCTTGCATTTTTGGCTCAATTGAGAAGCAGAGGTGGTCTTATGCATGTGCAAAACAGTTGATTGAGAGGCTCATCTATGGTGAGCACACTTTCTTTTTGCTAATTGGTAATAATATTGAATTGTGTCACACTCCTCATTGTTATCTTCTTTACAGCTGAGGGTGCCGAGAATGGTCTTGAGTTCACCATTGTAAGGCCATTCAACTGGATCGGCCCAAGGATGGATTTCATTCCCGGGATTGATGGTCCCAGTGAGGGTGTTCCAAGAGTTCTCGCATGCTTTAGCAATGTAAGTTCATTTCTGCTTTCAAGTTTTTTTTTTTGCACATTGGTTTAAGCTTAGTTATTACGGAGTAGATAGTTTTGAACTATTTAATCAATCTTATCTTTTTAACCAGAATGCAAAAGCAATGTCTGCGTTTGGCAGATTGTTTTCAGAAAGTATCCACACCGATATCATCATTTCGGCTTCTAATGGAAGCATTGCGGCACACCGGGCAGTTCTTGCAGCCCGTTCACCAGTATTTGATAGAATGTTCACTCAAGACCTCAAAGAAAAAGATGCGTCTGCCATAAATATCCCTGACATGTCCATTGAACTTACCCAGGCTTTTCTTAGCTACTTATACTCAAATAACATTGAATACCAAGATTTGCTCACCCACAGATTTGACCTTCTCAGAGCTGCAGACAAGTACGATGTTGCTGACTTGAAAGAAGCGTGTCAAGAAAATATAATTGAAGATATTCACTCAGAGAACGTGCTGGAGAGGCTACAAATTTCTTGTATGTATAATGCTTCGAGATTGAAGGTGTGCTGCATTGAGTATCTAGTGAAGTTTGGTAAGGCTTTGGACATGAAAGAAGAATTTGATGCCTTCTTACAGTCTGCTGACAGGGAACTAGTAAACGAAGTTGTAGGGATCTATAACTTGATAGACCACGAGCCAATAGATCGTTAGCTTACCAATGTAATCACTAGTAAAGCTAAATAGATAATCTCTATATATTTGTTAATATTGCGGAATATAAAAACAAATAGTATACTAAATTTTGATCCTCTATGGATCGATAAACTTTTTAACTAATAATGTTATGAAAACTCGTACCTATTACAATAACCTAGGGTTCCTTATATACTAGTGGAAACCCTAGCTTTTCTTACACGAAACAAATAATTAGAAACTTATAGAAGATATTCTACATATCTTGTCCTAAAATATATAAGTTCTATCCACGGTTTAACTCTATCTGTAGGATCTCTATGCCCTCCGCAGGAACCATTCATCAGCAGAAAGTCACTAAGCCTTCCGCAGGAACCTGTCAGTAGTATCTGTCAGCAGTATCTTCAATAATTCCTTACAATCCTCCCCTAATCTTGAATTTGACACAGTTAAGTTCAAGATTTCTTGATAGATCGCCAATAGCACAAAGAGGATTGAGGATGAACAGCAGCAGCAAAGACAGACTATTCTCATCACATCTAGGTGTGTAAACTCCTGTGAGAGGTGAATCATTGAAAATAATGGATTTGATGTCTCTTTACCAATAGCCATTACTACTGGAGTAGCCAAGTGTTCAAAGGTACACTGATAACCACATGATTTTAAGCAAATCATCAGCTAGAAACGGATTTGAGATGTCTTTACCTGTAGCCGTTTGCTCAGGACTAGTCAATTATTGATGAAAAAATCATCTTGGTCAATTGAATACCAAATATGGTTTTCCACTGCCTTTACCACAAGCCATATACATGTGGGCTAGCCAATTATTTGGAATCCATAAAGGAAAAATCCATGGTCAATTGACAACCATTTCAACTCTCAGCAATGAAGCATGGGTGAGGTGAAAACCCTATGATTTTGAGCAAACCATTACAGCTATCAACAGATTTGATGAGTCTTTACCAAAGCTGTACCCTTTGGACTAGCCAACTTTTTGATGGAATAGTCAACATCAGGCAAGTTGATGACCACAAAGAGTGTGATAAGAATCAACACCAAACCTGCATACAACATACACAAAACTATACAAAATTGTTAGTTTTTTTTTTTTTTTTTTTTTTTTTTTTAATACTAAACTAAGAAGTAGAAAATAAAAATTAAAAAAATAAAAATATACAACACAATACAATACCAAGATCAACTCATTGCAGATATGAATCCATTTGAATGCCATGCTTGGTTGCTAGTTCCTTCTTAGTCAAGATACTTCTTCTTATGAACCTTACCAATTGTTCAGCAAGATGAAGATCATTTTCAGTCATATCCAAAGGAACTGATAACTTTGTCTCCAGCATGAGATGCATTACTTCCTTTGTTATTGGGTAAAGAACATCAGCCCAGCAATACAAGGTCTTACCCGTGGTTGTAACAATCATATGAACATTAGGAAGGGGAAAGAACTTCCAATATTCAACCACCCATGTCTTTTGACCTTTCCATACTTGAAACCTTACACCAGAATCACCTTTATAAGAATCACACAAAATCTGCAAATCACCCATCAAATACAGTCCAATGTCATCAGGGGAATGAGTTTGATAATACTTGGTAACCCAATCATAAAGTGAGAGAAGATCTTGCTTGTCCACCATATGTAAGATCTGACTCAGAAACAAGAATGTCTTGGTAGTTCCATCTTGTCTAGTTATGACATTCACTTTACCTTGACCAAGCTCAGAATCAACCAGTTCCCACTTCACAATTTTCTCCCACACAACAGGATCTTGACCATCATCAGAAGCATAATCAAATAAAGTATTAATATCCTCTAAAGGAATATCTGTTGGAGCCTTCCTCTTGATAGCTTTAGTCTTTCTCCTAGTGCTAGTATTAATAGGAATAGAAGAGCCATCAGCAGGTTCTTCTTTAGGCACTTGTTTGGAATTATCAGCAGGAACACCTGCAGAATCATCATCATCATCAGGAACTTCAATGGGAGTATCTGCTGAAGCATCATTGGTAACATCATGTGTAGCTTCAGTAGTATCAGGATGAGATTCAGCAGTATCATGATGAGAAGCAGCAGGAGTATCATCCATCTGAACATCAGGAGTATCATCCTTCTGAACATCAGAAGTATCATCCTTCTGAGTCATAGCTGAAGGATGTTGCACATTCTCCTGACCACCATGAAAAGACCCAATAGATTCAGTAGGTTGAGCAGCATGATCATGGATCTTAGCTTTCTTAGCTTGAGGCTCATCCAATAATCTTCCTCTGAACTCCAAAACATCTTGAACATTTATACCAGAGGATTGAAGATTTGAAATGATCTTGTCATAGTAGAAGGTGAGCTGTATATCTGAAAATCCCCAAATCAATTCAAACCCTAATAACACAATTAGCATTAATTCATCACCACAAATCATGTTTTCACCTCCAAAAAGTAACAATCAAAGTGCCTCTTCTTCTTCATTAGAAGAAGATTTGCCACCATATCCTTGGAACCTTGAAGGTGCTGAGTATGAACGAGCAATGGAGAATCGGTGGGAAGCTCAGGAGAGACGATGGAATGCACATATCCCCGTTCCTGCTGAGAGAGAGCTTGTTTCTCCCTTCATAGTTACCTCTGATGAAGAATCTTCAGAGGATGAAGATGAAGATCTGACGTTTCTTCCTCCTTCCACACCCGAGAGATCCCAACCAAGGCCACAGAAGAGAGATCCATCTCTTCCAACATCACAAAATGTGGTGTTGAGTCATCCTGCTCCAGAACCTGGTCTTTCTTATCATGAACACATCGTACAGGGCAAGGAGGCAGAGGTTGTGTGTAAGGGAAAAGGGAAGATTGAGTAGGTGATTGAGGAATGTTACCATGGACCAAAGTTCTTGAGTATTCTATTGACTTTGGTACTTAAGCATCTTCATCGACTTCCTCATCATTCTTCCTTTCTTTTTCACCTCATCTTTTACATTGTACTTGTCATAGCTTCTTTATTGTACTTATCATAACCACAAGTATTTTGTAATAGATGCTAGAAGCTAGTAGTACTTTGTTAGACGAATGTATAGGAATGATCTTTGTAATCCAGTTAGAACTTTGAATGTAAGCTGTAACTTGCTTCTTTGAATGAATGAAAAGATCTTCTTTAATGTTCAACTTTGTTAAACCTTCAGCATAATCAATAAATCAGAAGGAACCATATGCAGCATACATGTCCTCATTTCCTTGAATACAGCACTTGATGACTTTAACATACAACTAACAATCTGAGAACATCTGCATACCAGACATAAAACATGCAAAGACACCAAACAAACTTGCACTAATATTAGTATGTTAGTGTTAAAACTAAAAAAACATATAGAAATTATACAACATATGCAATGATAATCCTCCCTTAAGGCATATGCCTCCCCTGAGGCCTATGCCTCCCCTTAGACATTGCAGTCAAGGGTTAACCATCCCAATGTTGACAACTAGGTGATTAAACCTAGGTCCATCAAAAGCTTTTGTTAACAAATCAGCTACATTGTCATCAGTATGAATTTTAAGCACTTGAATTAGATGCTTCTCATTAGCATCTCTTATAAAATGGTGCCTAATCTCTATATGTTTTGTTCTCTGATGAAAAACAGAATTTTTAACAATAGAAATAGTACTTTGATTATCAATGTAGATTTTAGTGTTCATGAAGTTAAACCCATAATCCAACATCTGATTCTGAATCCAAAGTACCTGACCACAGCAATTGGCAGCAGCAACATATTCTGCTTCAGTAGTAGAATTAGCCACAATGGTTTGTTTCTTGCACTGCCAAGAGATGAGTCTTCTACCAATAAATTGACAACCTCCTGTTGTTGATTTCCTGTCCAAATTAGCTCCTGCATAGTCACTATCACTGTAGGCCTCCAACACAAATGGTGATTCCTTTGGGTACCAAAGACCTAGCTTGGGTTGGCCTTTGATGTACTTGAAGATCTTCTTCACAGCATTGAGGTGGGAAGTCAGTAGATTGACTTGGTGTCTTGAGCAAGCACTGACAGCAAAGGTAATGTCAGGTCTTGAAGCTGTGAGATACATGAGTGATCCAATCATGGATCTATAGAGATGAACATTCACAGCCTCATCTTGTTCATTTGGATTTTTAAGCTTGGGTGGCTCATAAGGAGTTGTAGCAGTCCTCAATAGCTCAAAGTCAAACTTCTTCAAAATGTCTTTAACATACTTCTCCTGATGGATAAAAATCCCTTCAGGTTGTTGTTTGACTTGGAGACCTAAGAAAAAGGTTAATTCCCCCATTGCACTCATCTGAAATTCACCTTTCATCAATTCTTCAAATTCCCTGCACCATGCTTCCTTTGTGGATCCAAAAATAATGTCATCCACATAGACCTATACTAGAATGATGTCCCTGGAGTTTTTCTTAATAAAGAGGGTCTTGTCAATGGCCCCTCTTCTGTAGCCATGCTCCAAAAGAAATGTAGACAATCTAGCATACCATGCTTTTGGTGCTTGGTGAAGTCCATAAAGTGCCTTGACAACTTTGTACACTTTCTTAGGATGATGGATGTCTTCAAAGCCCTGTGGTTGAGTAACATAGAACTCCTCATCAATTTTGCCATAGAGGAAGGCACTCTTGACATCCATCTGATAGACTTTAAAGCCCATAAATGAGGCAAAGGCTAAGAATAATCTAATTGCCTCAACCCTAGCAACAGGTGCAAAGACATCAGTATAATCAATCCCTTCTTCTTGTCTGAAACCTTGAGCCACCAATCTTGCTTTATTTCTTACCACTATACCTCTAGCATCTCTCTTGCATTTTAAAATCCACTTGGTCCCAATTGCAATTTTTCCTGCAGGAAGATCAACAAGTACCCAAACATCTTGATTCTTGAATTGTTGCATTTCTTCCTGCATAGCTTCCACCCAACTAGGTTCAGTCAAAGCCTGTTTAATGCTTGTAGGTTCAACTTGGGACAAGAAACAGGCAAACAAACAATGCTTCTGATCTGTGTGATTGTCTCTCTTTTGAGTGGATACATAAGTTAGAAATGCACATTGCCCAAACTTGGTGTTCTTGATGGCACTCCTGGTGAGAACCATAGCATTTGGATCACCAAGTATATTATCTTGTGGATGAATGGTGTTTATCCTTTTAGTGACAACAGGATTAACATCAATGGAGGTATCAAGATTGGTTGTTTTAGGAGCAAAGTCTTCATCATAAGAAGCTGATTGAAAAATGCCATCACTTTGCTCAACATTAGCAAGATCTGAGGGAATAGGAAACCTGCCATAAGGTTCATCCAAACTAGTGGATGTGGTAGTGGAAACAGGAACTGCAGCAGAATTGCCTTCAGCAGAATCAGCATCAGCAGAATCAGCAGCTGCATCAGCAGAATGAGATTTTCTGCTTGCTTCAATAGTAGCTTGTTTTAAAAGTGCTTCAGTGTCTTGAGCAAATTCAAGACCAAGTCTTTTAGCTTCCTCAGCAGCTGCATGTTCTTGCTTTTTGAGCCTAGCAAGATCTTCTGCATAGGTTGAGGTGTCCACATCATCAGCAGATTTGGCATCAGGGGTTTCTTTATTGGGAGGGTCTGCTATACGAATTGGTAGAGTTGTTACAACAATAGTGGGTTCATCATACTCTGAGTCACTATCTGAATCATCCTGGAGGGTACCTGCACTGTTAGAAGATGACACTTGTATACCTGCAGAGGGGTTAGTTTTGTGTCTAGCATACCCCAAATAATCTGTTAGGTAATCAAGGTCAAAATACCATTCATGACCTTTTCCCTGAACATTTTCATTCTCTTCCAAAAATTTCAGGTAAAGAGTTTCTTCTATCTTCTTAGCAGCCAAGTTATATACCCTGTAAGCCTTGCTATGAGCTGAATAACCAACAATATGTCCTTCAGCAGCTTTTGCATCAAATTTGCCTAAGTGATCACTTGTATTAAGAATGGTCACCTGACAACCAAAGGGTTTCAAGTGTTCAATGGTAGGTACCTTCCCAGTCAGTAGCTCATAGGGTGTCTTATTATGAGGTCTAGTGATCAACACCCTATTCAATACATAGCAAGCAGTGCCAACTGCTTCAGTCCAAAACATGGTGGGAAGTTTAGAGTCAGCAAGCATAGATCTTGCAGCCTCTATAAGGGTTTTATTCTTTCTTTCTGCAACTCCATTCTGTTGTGGAGTCCTGGGAGTGCTATAGTCCCTTTTAATACCCTTTTGTCCACAAAGTTCAATAAGTTGTGCATTTTTGAACTCTGTCCCATTGTCACACCTTATACCTTTAATCTTCTTGTTAAGTTGGTTTTCAATGAGAGCCATATATTCTTTAAGTGCCTGAAAAGTTTGATCTTTAGTCACCAAAAAGAATGTCCAACTGAATCTACTGAAAGCATCAGTGATCACCAAATAGAAGTACTTGTGATCAATACTCCTGATGGAAGTTGGACCAAAAAGATCCATATGAAGTAGCTGCAATGGTTCTGTGATTGTGCTCACAGCAATAATGGCTTTATAGGAAGCTCTGTGTTGCTTACCCTTGTTACATGCAACACAATTATGTTCATTTGTGAAGAGCTTGGTAGGTAGTCCATGAACAAGCCCATCTTTAGCAAGTTTGTTGATGACTTTGAAATTAACATGTGCCATCCTTCTATGCCATTTTGTAGATTCATCCAAGGATGCTTTAGCCACCAAACATGTTAGATCACCTTCTGGCTTAACATCATTCAAATCAAATCTATAAAGATTTTGATTCCTTGGTGCTTTTAACAATACAAACTGATCATCAGGTATCTTGAACTCAGGTGAAAGAATGAGACAACCCTCTTCAGTGAAAAGGACAGGAAGCTTTTTGTCACAAATTTGGGAAACTGAGAACAAATTGAATCCTTGAAGTTCCTTCACATAGTAGACATTCTCAAAGTCCACATTTGGAGTTCTTATGGTGCCTTTGCCAGTGATCCTTCCTACACCACTTCCAAACCTCACAATTCCTCCATTAAAAGGCACAAAGTCATGTAGCTTCTCCTGATTTCCAGACATGTTTCTTGAACAACCACTATCAACAATTCCTAAGTCTTTATTAAGAAAAGGATGTGCCTACAACAAAAAAGTTAATATACAACAACATTAATTGAGAAGAGGCTTAAGTCATGAAAGACTTGAGCCTGCCCTGTGGATCATTATGATGTACCCAAGAAGATGAGTTAGATCCACAATTGTTCCTGGAATCCCTGTAAGTATAAGGTCTTTTGTATGTCCAAAAACAATCTGCTGAGGACTTTTCAGCAGAATCCCAATTAGCCCTTCCCAAAAACATTGGGTCATTGTATCCACACCAATTATTAAATCCATAAAATGGTCTTGACCTATATCTATATCTATCAGAAGAAACAGACCTATCCGAAAGAACAGACCAATCAGCAGGAACTTTATTCATTCTGTTGATGGGGCTATTTGCCTGTGGAACTAATGAAGGTTTGGAATAATGATTGGTCCACTTAGGTCTTGGTCTATTATAGACAGCAGAAACACCCATCCTCATATCATGAAAATCACAATCCTTAATCAAATGAACTTTGCTACCACAAACAAAACACCTTTTCTGCTTAAAAGATTTATAAAATCCAAAAGATGTCTTATTAAACATAGAATCATTCAAAGAAACACCAGAAGTAGAATTGTTTGACAAATACTGAAAAGAATTGTTTTTAAAAGAAGTAAATAACAATTCTTCAGAAGAGGCTGTCTCAGAAAGAGCTTCATCAGTAGCAACTTCAGAGTCAACAGACTTGTAAGTTGACTTGTCAGAATTCTTTATTGAGGACTTGGGTGAGTCTGACTTGGTCTTGGAATCACAGCTGGCATTACTAGAGGTCTTTGAGGTCTTGTCCCTGGAAGAACAAGAGACATAAGTATTAGAATCAGTACTAGATATACTTCTAGTGTCAGGGGAGTCATTGATCCTAATGCCAGTGTTTTCCTTTGATTCTGGTAAGTCCAACTTATGGGATGTGGGCTTAGGGGTTCTAATGGTTGTGTTAGAAGTTTTACAAGTAGGGTCTGGCAAGTCTGTAGACTTTTTGCCAAAAAGATGGTGTGAACCATCAAAGTCAGAGGTTTTGGTGGTGGGCATGAATTCACCTCTTATAGGTCCTGGTACAGCATGCATTTCACCTTTATTAATACAAGAGGCTAAACCTGCTGGTGTAGATTTGCCAGTATCATTCCTTGCTTCTAACCTTACATATTTTTTAAAACCTAATCCTATTCCTGAGTTAACAGTTTGACTACCATAAAGATGACTAGCTAGATTATCTCCTGATATTAACCAAATCTTATGTAGAGCAATTTCTTTATCAAGCCTAGCTTGTACCTCTTGTTTATCTAAATCTAATTTAGCATTAACTTTCTTAGTCCATGTTAACTCATCAGTAGCACATTTTAAATCTCTTTCCAACACTCTTATTTTTTCTTCATAAGCTAACTGATTTTTCTGAAACCACATCTTCTGTTGTTCTAAGGTTTTAACAGCTTCTTTGTAAGTTGCAGCTTCAATAAAACAAGCATTATATTTGGGTTTCATCTCATCATAAGCTTCTTTAAGAGTAGCATATTTAGAATCATAATCACAAACACAAGTAGATACCTGAGGAGAGATTCCCATGAGGCCAAAGTTATCACAACTAGCCATACAGGAGAGTTGAGGAGGACCATCTGTTGCAACTTCATGCTCATTCCAGTCAGTACCAGCATCTATAGCAGTAATCAAGGCTTTGGATTCACCAGCTTCCACTTCTTTCTTCTTGTATGCTGAGTATCTGGTAAGAGCTTCACCCTTCTTAGTTGTGCATTCTCTTGCAAAGTGTCCAACTTCTCCACAAGTATAACACTTTACTTTTCTCCTGTCAAACCTGGCTGCATCTCTTCCATCAACATTTATCTTTCTACCAACCTTCTGCTCGAATCGCCTAACCTTGAGAGAGATCATTGCCATCTACCACTTTAAGTCTAACTCTTCTAGAGCTAGTTCATCAATCTGTTCAAAGTCTTCATATGCAAGTTGTTGCTGTTTATCAACCTCAGCAACAAATGATTGAAGGACATCTTCCATCACATTGCTAGTCTTTGGATGTGTAATTGGATTAGCATGTGAGAAAGATAGTGTGGTGATTGGAAGACTTTGATTGGGAATGGTGATTGGACTTGAGTAAGTATGTGGCATGTAGTTTGAAGTAGAGCTAACAAATGCAGATTGTGAAGGAGGGGCTGCATAAGGAGGGTTACCTTTGACATCACCTTCTAAAGCTCTGAGCTTGTTAAACAAGTCATCAAAAGTAAGATAATCCAGACCTCCTTTGGTTTTAAAGGATATAGTAACCTGAGACCATGAAGGGGTAATGCTCTTAGAAATCGTGTATTCACCTCCTCATTGTCCGGTCTGGCAAGAAGCTGATTCAACTGACTAAGTATCTTATGGAACCTATCATAGCCTTTGTGGAGACCCTCTTCTTCAGTTATCCGGAACTCCTGAAACTCTTGCTTCAATCTACTCTTTCTCATCCTCTTGGAATCTTCATTGCCCCCGAACCTAATTTTTATAGCATTCCAAAGTTGTTTAGGATCAGTTATGGAATGAAAATCACTCATGTGATCATCAGGGATTGCTTGAAGCAAAATGGTTCTGGCTTTATTCTCACGTTGTACCGCCATAATCTCTTCAGCAGTAGCAGGATCCAAAATTGTAACGTTGCCTTCAGCATCAACTGTGTGCTTTTTAGCACGGCAACCAGTAAGAATAACATTCCAGAGGTTAAAATCAACGCTTGCTATCCAGTTTTGCATCTTCATGGCCCAGATTTCATACTCATCTTTCTTAAGAAAAGGAAGCTTTGCATTGTTGTTTGAGAAGGCCACCTGTTGTAGTTGTTGAGTAAGAGAGCCTGCTTCTGTGAGAGTGACATCACCGGCTGGTTTATCTCCCATTGAAATTGAGTGAAAAGTTATGTGTTTGAGTTAAGGTTACAGAGAGTATCTCGTGGCTCTGATACCACTTGTAGGGATCTATAACTTGATAGACCACGAGCCAATAGATCGTTAGCTTACCAATGTAATCACTAGTAAAGCTAAATAGATAATCTCTGTATATTTATTAATATTGCGGAATATAAAAACAAATAGTATACTAAATTTTGATCCTCTATGGATCGATAAACTTTTTAACTAATAATGTTATGAAAATTCGTACCTATTACAATAACCTAGGGTTCCTTATATACTAGTGGAAACCCTAGCTTTTCTTACACGAAACAAATAATTAGAAACTTATAGAAGATATTCTACATATCTTGTCCTAAAATATATAAGTTCTATCCACGGTTTAACTCTATCCGTAGGATCTCTATGCCCTCCGCAGGAACCATTCATCAGCAGAAAGTCACTAAGCCTTCCGCAGGAACCTGTCAGTAGTATCTGTCAGCAGTATCTTCAATAATTCCTTACAGAAGTCGTCAATGAAATTTTATCCACCTGGAAACCTGTCTGAGATGTACTGACTCGTGAAACGAAATTGCTTCAAGATCCATTTACAGTCGAGCAGATCTAAGAACTTACTCAAATTGTTTTAATCTTTGTTGGTTTAAAAATAAGATCTGTTGTATATCTTACTTTTTTGAACTTGTTATGTTATGGACAAGATCTAGTCGAGATCTTTGTTAAAATCTTCTTGTTTTTTATTCATGTTGGTGGTCATGAGATCTTTGTTTTCGTGTTATGGACAAGATCTGTTGTAGTTCATATATACAGAAATTTAATACTTTCTTGGACTAAATAACCCGTGGAACTGTTGTAGTTCATGTTATGGACAAGATCTTTGTTTTCAATTCATGTTGACTTTTTTATTCATTTCGTTTTTTTACTTTCTTGGACTAATGAGGCTGAAAATAAACGAACTTGGTTCGCCAGAATCTGGGTTTGATGATGAGGAAGATGAAGATGAAGGTAGTAGAGGGTGATGGTGGTGGTGGCGGTAGAGGGTGGCAGCGGTGGTAGAGAGTGGTGGTGGTGGTGAAGTGAAATAAAATATCAAACTCAAATTGCAAATTTAGTCCTTTAATCAACAGTAGCAATGAAATGACGATAATGCCCTCGATGACATGGCACTTAACGGGAAAATTAACGAAAAAGGGCTCTCAGTGGCGATTTTGCGAAAATGTGGGACGTGGGTGGCTTTTTTGCGCTACTTTTTGTCTCGGTCCCGTTTTTGCAATTTTGTGGAACGTGAAGGACCATTTTTGCAATTTACCCTATATTTAAGGATAAGAGTGATATATGCCACGTTTGAGACGAAACATTTTTTTTTTTTTTTTTAAGTTTATAAAATAAGTTTTATTTGTCGAAATATGATACTATAAATGTTAAAATGTAATGGATTATTGTGTAAAAGCTGAATATATATGAATTTAATTTGATAATTTTTATACAATTTTATATTAATAAGCTTTAGTTCCAATTAATTCGTCAAAAAAACTTTATAAAAATATAAGCTACCACTTTTGGCTTATAATATGAGCTCCGGCTTCAGCCCATTTTGCCAAATATATCACTATTCTATGATTCGTAAATTTTCCAAATTTACAGTTTACATCTTTGTAAAAAAACGCAAGGCTGTCTACATCCTTCTCAGTTTTTAAACAGTTTACATCTTATGGATTCACGGTGCAAATGTTTTCCCGTTATTTGCTAACGTGGATCCAACGTCAAAAGTTTTTTCATCATTTTGTTTGTCATCATCCTCTTTTATTAGTCTAGTCCACTTTATCACTTCATTAATAGCCTCCCAAATCTCCAAATAAAACAAACACTGATTAAGTTCAATTAAAGAATTTGTTCTTACGTATTACTAAAAGATAATCCATACTTTATGGATTGAACATAATTAAGGTCCGTGGTACCTTTGAGATACACACACACGAAAAAATAAATAAATAAATAAAAAATAAAAACCTCACGTGAGATTTACGTTAGTAGATAACGGAAAATCATTTTATCTCGTTAGTCTCTAGAGATGTATATTGTTTGACTTTTACCAGCGAAGAGATGTATGCAAGCTAATATTTTTCGTAAGGATGTGCTAGCAAATTACTGGTAGAAAACGAAATAGCATAACTAAAGTTACCAAACATCAAAGGTGAGTAGTCTTCATATATCAATGCACTTTCAAAACCCATCTACGAATTTCAGTTATTACTAATGGTAGAATATAAATGGACAATAAAAAACAGTTCACCCTTGTTCTTCTAGTTAAAATGTTTCAATAATCTCTCTTGGTCACTTATTAATAGAGGTATCCAATAAAAATGTAGTTTGACGGCTTTTTTTGTAAAAAATAAAAATAAAAATAGAATAAAATAAATGTGATGTTTGTTTAATTTTTAGCCAATAAATGAGTGATACTTCAAAAAAAAAAAAAGAAAAAAAAAACTTGATAGTTATAAACTAGATTCAATTTAAACTAAGAAAAATTTCTAATTTGAGATGAATAACCTATTTTTAAGAAAAAAAAAAAAAAAAAAAAAAAAAAAAACCTCCCAAATCACCACTTGTAAGTTGTAACTTTTCAAACACATAAACTTGACAAAATTCCGCAAAAAAATTGGACTAACATGCGCACTCATTGAACCACCAAAAAGAATAGTTGTTAATCACACCAACGGTCTGCAAATTCCGCAAACAAATGTGGACCTGTGGGTAAAAAAAAAGAAAAAAAAAAAAAAAAAAAAAAAAAGTAAAGTTTAATGTTTTTGAGTGTGTTACTCTTTGGAATATGTGTATTTATTTTCTTGTCTCAATTCACTGCACCACCATTTGGGCCCAAATCATAGAACCTCTACTATTATTCGTTTCAGAGTCTAGTTTGAATTGATGGTTACTTCATTACCATGTATTGTTGTTTTAGTTATGTTTTTTTCTGTTCAGGTGGGTTTTGACCCGATGAGCACACCTACCTAATTGGTGAACAACACACATACACATGTATGATCATGAACAAGAAATTGATCATTTACCAATGCAACAAACTCCCAGCTCCACAATGATATACAAATCGTGGGATTTTTGCGAGATAAATACATCATAATCGATGCAAGCCTACTAAAAACCAGCTCGTTGCATCTCTAACCACACTATTCCCATCTGCAAACATAACACTTTACCTCTTCTCTTGTTCTCTTTGTTCACTTTGTGTACTTCCCGACCCTAACGAAGCCTTGTCATCTTTCTGATCTTTGTTGTTACTCGTAGTGGACCCACCACTCCCGTTTAGACAACTAGCCATTTCCTTCGACTCCGGGCCGGTAGGTGAAGATATGGGCCCCATTTCATCATCTTCAATCGGAAGCATCCTTTTTGAACCCTCTAAAGCCACACCTAATACTATGTTATCATCCAATGCTGATCTTTGGGTCAACGGCTTCTCACCATCCAACTTTGTATTAGCACTTGATGATGATGATGCTGATGATGATCCAGTGGGTCCCACATTCGAGGTTCTGACTTCGGGGGTCAACTTTGGATTGGGATCTGCGACTGGGTCGGATGTAGCTGCTACCGGGGTTACAGGCTTGGAATCTTTTTCTTCAGGGTTACTAGTCGGGCGAGATGTTGACTTATTTTTATCCTCTCCATTGACTTTATAAGAAGGCTCTATAAGTAAGAAGGGTCGGTTGGCAGCTGCTCGGTTATTAGTGAATATATCAGAATATGGAACATTATCAATATCTGCATCACGGTAGATTTTCTGCACTGTTCGAATAGGTGTGGCAAGCCGCGCCCGGTGATGGCTGATAACTCTGAGGAGATCCAACAATATAGCTTCCTGATTACAGATTACATTAATAATGCTAATAAGTGATAATAAAATGGATAGAAAGATGAAAAAAGAATAGAAATAAATTGAGGTTTTCGAGAATCAAAGAACTTCTACCTTCACACCAAGATATACTTCAAAATGTGATGTTTTCACAAAGCAAGAAACCAAAATCTGTCAAACAAAAAACAGGTGCATACAATTTAACATTAGCATCTGATGATTTTTAGTATAAGCGAGGAAAAATGAAGATCAATTGTAAGTCCCAGTTATAAGGGCCAACAAAATGAACATATGATCAATGTATGTCAGTAGATGGTGTGGACAAATAGTAATTACTGAACTTACCAAAAGAGCCTGATTTTCACGGTCAACATTCTCCAAAAACACTCGCCTGTGCAGCCTTTGCTGCTCAACTTGAGGATTTTTGGCCAAAACTTTCCGCATATCAGCCACAATGTTCTGTTCCCATAAGATAAGCCAATATTTTAGGGCATGCATGAATGATGAAACAAAACAATCGAGAATAAACTACTCACATTAATTTTGTTGACATCTACGTGGCTTATAGCAAGATGAGTCTTGATGCGCCAATGTGTTTTCTGGGTCAGATTTCTCACCACATTGACTGTAAATTTATGGTTAGGGATGTGAATCGCCTCACGGTCATCACCTCTTATTATTGTTGGGGACCACCAACCCACATGCTGAAACACGCAACAAAATATATGAATTAGATCACCTAGAAAGCAATAGACAATGGCAAGTTGGGCAACGGTTCAGAATGGGTTTATTAATACGGTTCCGGTTTGGGTTTGGGTTTGGGTGTGCCTGCCAGTATTTTTTGTTCCATGTTCTTTATATAGTACAAGTAACTAATGTATTTATATACACACAAAATACTATATTAACATGAACATATCTTTTTTCTTAATAAGGCGATTTAAGAGGTTATACACACTTCATATCACTTCCGACCCATTCCATTTTTTAGGTATACCAGTTTGGCCCGTTTGAGTAATATATAACCCATTTCTAAGTAAAAGGTACAAAGCTGCCACCTAAGGTGTAACTATTATGCTAGTCAAGGTCAGCAGCCTTCTATCTAGACGCTGGACAGAGTTAGAAAGACCATGAATCACACACTTGTGTAACTGTCTTAAACACAACCTTCATAGAAAGCTGCTTATTACTCTTCTTTTAGATTAAGATAGCCGAGCAAGAACAAAAGGATCTACAAATGCATTGATGCAACTAAATTTGTTAGTTGAAAAGCATACCTCAACTGTACCAGAGACTTCATACCCATCGATTTTTGTTTGAATCCATTCACTTAGTACGAATGGTCTTGTTGCATGGATCATTACACTTGACAGGAAATTTGTAAATATCTACGTGAAAAGTATGTTTGAAAACCATTATTCGCAATAAAAGACTCAAGTGAAAATAAACAAGAAGTTTGTAACTTGAGTGAAAATAAACAAGAAGTCTAAGTATAATGAGGTAGTACCTCACGGCCTGCAAGTGTGAGCAATACAGTACCAAGACCTCCAGCTGTGACCCATTTCTGAGTAGAGAAACCCAGCAACTCCATGAATAATGAAATAGATGCAACCCACACGGCAGAATAAACAGCTTTTCCAGCAAATTCATAACCCATCTGTAAATCAAAAGATACAGAATATAAGAACTTAAAAGTCATTTAGCAGTACTTATCATACCATCATAATAAAAGCAACAATAAACAATTGGTTGAAAATGAGGGTTTTTTGTATGGATTGGGTTGGGTTGACCCACAAAACTTTTAGTCTATAGTTAGCATAGCTTCTATCAACGAGTATCAAATATAATTACGACAATCCTTTAAATTTAGGAGGTTTTAAGCAATTAAAAACATTGCGGGCAACTTTCCACCCTGTTGAGCCATTTGACAAGTTTCCTTTTTGACTAAAGTTTTATTTTTTATACTACACGTTTAGCTCGCAAGAGATAAAAACTAGCCTGAATCAATCCATTTATAAAGTGGGTCAAAATTATCACATATGGTGAAAACTAAGGAGTATGACTACACGTAAAATTGATTAAAAGAAAATATTGATAGGACATGGGACATAATTTATGCTGAGAGCACAACAGTTTATCCCTTCCAGCTACATATATATGCTTACATATATACATACATACATATAATATCTATGTGTACATACATATATACTTTCCAAAGAATTTAGATATGCTAGAGTCATAGATACATACAGATCTTGCATCGCTAGGATCCTTTTTCTCCACAAAGAATTTCTGTGTTTGTTGTATCAAGCTGCCAAAACAAAATACAGGATCGTCTAAACATCTGGTGATGACAAGACAAAAACAGAAAAACCTTCCCAAGCATATGAACAAGTTATTCAATAGTGATGACTCCCACCAACCAGCCACCATCTACTCATGTAATGAACTAATAGATAGGATAATGGGTTTCAATTGATTAAGCTATAAGACGTAAGATGTAACACAAGATAGCTTATTACCTGGATAAGCAATATGCAAATGCCAAAACTGTAGATAATGAACGAACAAAATTCAGAAGCCGGTGCTTGACAGCTTGGCTTGGTGCAGATGGTAGGATAACTGGTTCCAGTACTCTGCAAATATGAGTGACTGTTCAGCAAAAAAACCGACAACAAATATCTGGTAATAGTAACACTATAGCTTCTTTCAACTTCTATAATGATGTTACTTTTACCTGCATATAAGGACAGCACCACCCCATAGCAACAGCGGTTGGATGTAAGATGTCATCACCTGATGTTCTTTACTCTTGGTCCAACTAGTATCGTTTTTCTGTACAAAGAAAATATGGTATCAGGCTATTAGCTACTTAAGCTCATAAAACCAACTTGATCAATATATATACCTGCCAAAAAAGGATCCTACACGCACGTAATAATGGTCCAAGACCCCATGCAGCAAAAGCAATAATTCCAACAGCTGGAATCAATTGCACTACAAGAGACCGACCATGAAAAGCTTCATATGACCTGCATATTAATGAAACAAGTTATGCATATGACCGCAGAAAGTTGATTGCATATATTAGCCAAATTCATGGAAAGGATAGGGAATTAGAGATGCAAACACATAAAAGGAAAAATAACCTTGCCAATACTGCAGCAGCTGTTTTCAATATAGGAATTTGGTCTCCTCCATTTGGTGAGAAAAGAGATCGACAAACTAAAATCTTACACCTATTTGGTGTTGGTTTTACCGACTCCCGTGCAGTCAATAGATGTACACTCCAAGCCTCTTGTAGCTGCAGATTAAAGTATAGAACAGACCATCATGATCCTCACTTCTTGTATAGTAAGTCTAGAGAAAATTATATCTAGATTTTTAATGGCATATGCATAAGAAGTATATCCTCATCCCAAAATAAAAGTCATGTTTGACAATATCCGTCAACAATCACATATAGATGAACCTTGTAAGACAAAACTAACGTCATTGATGTTTTGTACTGATTCAAAAATAGGTGATCATTTGTCTTAATACTTTACCAAAACGCCAAACGACGGTTTCACTTTTTGATATCCAAAAAAGCATTCTTGCATGTCTTATGGGATGGGGAAGCAATACTTAGTAGATTAGGGGATATCTTTATTCTTTAGAACGAAAGAAAAAGATAGACATGAGCTGAAAAACAGAGCTCTCCTAACATAGGAACATACCGATGTATGGGACGAAAGACCAGCACTAAAAATATGTGTGTGAACCTTATGTCTCTTTCCCTGGTGATAACACAAAGAAACAAATTAAAGAGCTAATGAATGATGAATTACACGAACTCTATCTAAGAAGTTCTCTAGAATCATGTATGCGGAAAAGATCAGCAAATGACCTATAGATAAAACCACACACCTTAGGTTGGCTGATATATACAGAACTTTTATTGATCCCCAGTTCCCGAGAAAACAACAAAGAACCAGTTGCAGCCATTATGGAGGATTTTTCGACAAATTATTAAGATGCAATATCCACACGAGAATCAAGTGTGATATAGACTTGGAGCCTGCAATAGAAAATAAGTCATCAAACAACAGAAAAGTTTCAGAGATAGGTTCAGCGTACATCACAGAAATGTCAAAGCGCGTACCAAAAAGTTAGCAATCAAAACTGAATTATTTTTAGTAAGTATACGCTATACACTAAACGGATGAGGTTTTCCATGTCCGTGCTACCCGGGAGGGCGAGTCTTTGACTTAAATACGGCCTATCCGGGGTATCCCCGTGATCGTTTCCAAACCCTTTCCCTAGCCACACCCAAGATGTTTATGTTTACCTAGTGAGGTTTAAACATGAGACTCTTGTGAGGACGCCTGACCACTAGGCCACCTTGGTGGTGGCTTTTTAGTAGTATACAGTATACCAAACTAAAACCTTGACCGACCCACTTATACCAATGGATCACTGATTATTACATGTAAATTAGCAGGCAAGAGCAGGACGATGCAATATCAAGTGAAGATTCAACTTACGAAACACTAAATCCTCCTAAACTCAAGCATCAGACATTCACACCTAGTACTTTCTATAGGCAAAAACTGGTATTGAACTAATCGTGAAATTCATCACGTCTTCCAAAAGCAGAAGTGTTTGCTATACTATCAGAGCCCGGGAAAGATCCGTGTGAGCACAGTAGTAAATAGTAATGTCTAAATAAATCAATGTAAATAGTTCCAAATAACCCAGTAATACCACTAAAACTCTAAAAGCTAATAAAAGCTCAGAAGAACGAAGAGTAACCATTCAGCAGTCAGATTAATAGCCTTATATCTTCCTTCTAAACATATGGAGCATCCTCAACAATAACTTAGCATATCTGTAAGAGTCATGAATCGACCCAACTAGGATAAAACGGTAAGCGGATGAGGTTTTGCCCTATTCAGGGAAGAGCTAGTCTGATATAAGCGGCCCAACCGGAGCCACCCCCAAATGTGTTCGGTGTACCTAGTGAGGTTTGAACTCTTGTGAGAAGCCATTTGGGGATAGTTAATCGACGACACAGCTAAGATGAGTTTGGGAATTAATTTGCGACAAGTCAAGGTCATTTAAAAGTTAGGGTCCGAGTGACATTGTTTTTTAGGTAATCTAATAACTCATGACTCGCAAGAGCTTGATAACTAACTAAAAGTCTATAGGTATGTTTGGTAGCAAACGTTTAGGAGCGTTTTAAAGCAACTAACAACTAGCATTCCTACTTTTTCTAAACGCTCCAAATCACAAATGCTACTTCTAGTAGCATCTACGAGCAACTAGCGTTTCCACTTACTAATTATGACCATACAGCTATGTTACCAAACGCTTTATCAAAACACTTACTACTACCGCTTTCCGCTACCGCTATCTTCGCCAGAAATAATATAACCACTTTAAAAAACGATTTCTAAACTAAAAATAAATAGCACGATCAATACATCCATAAAATCTCCAATTAATTCTGAACTATAACCAAAATACTATTTCTAGTAGCATCTACGAGCAACTAGCGTTTCCATTTAGTAATTATGACTATACAGCTATGTTACCAAACGCTTTATCAAAACACTTACTACTACTACCGCTATCTTCGCCAAACAATTTCTAAACTAAAAATAAATAGCGCGATAGATACATCCATAAAATCTCCAAACTAATTCTAAACTATAATCACGTTAAATAACAAAACTAATTCTAAAAGTAACTCGTCTCTAAATTATAACTAACAGCTAATAATTAGTTATTTCTGTTACTAACAACTAGTAGTATAATTAGCATCTAACAGCTCTCTAACTAATAACTAACAAACTTATAACACATAATAATAACAGAAATAAAAAAATAATAATAATAATAACAGAAATAACAAACTAATTCAAATAAAAAACACAAAAATTAACGCCATCGCCACTATGCGCGGGTAATCATGTGTAATTAATGATAGTTTCGATTGATAAAAAGTCATTTTTACCCTCATAATTAATATAGAAATAAAAAAATGACTAATTAATGCAAGTTTTAATTTAAAGGGTAAAGTAGTAAAACTAGTTATAATTACTGTCGATATATAAAAATTAAACAATATCAGTATATCTATCATCTAACAGAAATAACAAACTAATTAAAATAAAAAATATATTAAGATACAATATCCACACGAGAATCAAGTGTGATATAGACTTGGAGCCTGCAATAGAAAATAAGTCATCAAACAACACGAAAGTTTCACAGATAGGTTCAGCATACATCACAGAAATGTCAAAGTGCGTACCAACAAGTTAGCAATCAAAACTGAATTATTTTTAGTAAGTATACGCTATACACTAAACGGATGAGGTTTTCCATGTCCATGCTACCCGGGAGGGCGAGTCTTTGACTTAAATGTACGCGGCCTATCCAGAGTATCCCCGTGATCGTTTCCAAACCCCTTCCCTAGCCACCCCCAAGATGTTTATGTTTACCTAGTGAGGTTTAAACATGAGACTCTTGTGAGGACGCCTGACCACTAGGCCACCTTGGTGGTGGTTTTTTAGTAGTACACAGTATACCAAACTAAACCTTGACCGACCCACTTATACTAATGGATCACTGATTATTACATGTAAATTAGCAGGCAAGAGCAAGACGATGCAATATCAAGTGAAGATTCAACTTACGAAACACTAAATCCTCCTAAACTCAAGCATCAAACATTCACACCTAGTACTTTCCATATGCAAACACTGGTATTGAACTAAGCGCTAAATTCATCATGTGTTCCAAAAGCAGAAGTGTTTGCTATACTATCAGAGCCCGGGAAAGATTCGTGTGGACACAGTAGTAATGTCTAAATAAATCAATGTCAATAGTTCCAAATATCACTATTGAGCACCCAGTGGCAGTAATACCACTAAAACTCTAAAAGCTAATAAAAGCTCAGAAGAACGAAAAGTAACCATTCAGCAGTCAGATTAATAAGTTAGCATATTCGTAAGAGTGATGAATCAACTCGATTAGGATAAAACGGTAAACTGATGAGGTTTTGCCCTATTCACGGGAGAGCTAGTCAGATGTAAGCGGCCTAACCGGAGCCAGCCCAAAATGTGTACCTAGTGAGGTTTGAATGAACTCTTGTGAGAAGCCATTTGGGCATAGTTAATCGACTCGGCTACGATGAGTTTGGGATTTAATTTGCGACAAGTCAAGGTCATTTAAAAGTTAGGGTCCGAGTGACATTGTTTTTTTAGATAATCTAATAACTCATGACTCGTAAGAGCTTGATAACTAACTAAACGTCCATAGGTATGTTTAGTAGCAAATGTTTAGGAGCGTTTTAAAGCAACTAACAACTAGCATTCCTACGTTTTCTAAACGCTCCAAATCAAAATACTACTTCTAGTAGCATTTACAAGCAACTAGCGTTTCCACTTACTAATTATGACCATACAGCTATGTTACCAAAGTATGTTGCCAAACGCTTTATCAAAACACTTACTACTAATGCTTTCCGAGCTATGTTACCAAACGCTTTATCAAAACACTTACTACTACTGCTTTCCGCTACCGCTATCTTCGCCAAACATACTTTAACCACTTTAAAAAACGATTTCTAAACTAAAAATAAATAGCACGATCAATACATCCATAAAATCTCCAAAGTAATTCTGAACTATAATCAAAATACTACTTCTAGTAGCATCTACGAGCAACTAGCGTTTCCACTTACTAATTATGACTATACAGCTATGTTACCAGACGCTTTATCAAAACGCTTACTACTACTACCGCTATCTTCGCCAAACAATTTCTAAACTAAAAATAAATAGCGCGCGATTGATATATCCATAAACAAAATCTCCAAACTAATTCTAAACTATAATCACGTTAAATAACAAAACTAATTCTAAAAGTAACTCGTCTCTAAATTATAACTAACAGCTAATAATTAGTTATTTCTGTTACTAACAACTAGTAGTATAATTAGCATCTAACACCTCTCTAACTAATAACTAACAAACTTATAACACATAATAATAACAGAAATAAAAAATAATAATAACAGAAATAACAAACTAATTCAAATAAAAAACACAAAAATTAACGCCATCGCCACTATGCGCGGGTAATCGTCTATTATTAGAAATTATGATATGTGTAATTAATGATAGTTTGATTGATAAAAAGTCATTTTTACCATCGTAATTAATATAGAAATAAAAAATGACTAATTAATGCAAGGTTTAATTTAAAGGGTAAAGTAGAAAAACTAGTTATAATTACTGTCCATATATAAAAATTAAACAATATCAGTATATCTATCATCTAACAGAAATAACAAACTAATTAAAATAAAAATATATAAAAAAAAGATTAATTAAACAAATGCATAAAAATAAACAGCTTATTAACCTGTTTTGACAAAATCGGAAAGTTTTTCCGGCGACGTTTGAGCAATAGTAGTGTGAGATGATAACGTGCGCCGTTGTTAAACAAGGAAAGAAAGGAGAACAACAACTAGTGATTGTTTTGGTTTTGGATAAATGAGTGACGTGGCGGAAAGGGAGAGGTATATGCTAACATGCGCTGAATGTGCTTATTCCTTTTTTTTTTATCCTGTTTTTTTGAGTCGCGGAAAATTGGCCACACAAGTGTTTTGGAAAAGTATAATGACTTTTTTTAAACGTGTGGGAATTGGAATTACGCGGTAGGAGGTGTTATTTGGCCGCGGCCGAACCGTGCTGAACATATTTTTGTCCGTTTTTCGGTTCGTAACTTTACTCATATTCGGTTTTTTGTTTGATTTTATGTACAACTGCTGGTATGTTTGTTAGGCCAGAATGGACCGACGAACCAAGCGGAACATATTTTGATATGATGTATTGGCCGACTCGGTTTTCGGTCCGGTCAAGTCACTTTTTTGAACCATGATCAACCCTAAACTCATTTGTGAAACTATGCAATATTTCAAACACTTTGAATAATCTAGCCTATATATTTTTATTTATTTTTTATTATTTTTTTTAACATTGAATTTTAGAAAAAAAAAATAAAAATAATAAAATAATAAAAAAAATCTAGTAAAGAACTAGACTAATACAAATACAAATACAGAGGTTTTGAAGCCATTCAACCCAACTAATACAAAATTTTGGGTTTCAATACTTTAGCCAATTAAAAAAACTAGCAGGGTACCCGCGCGTTGCAGCGGCGGGTACCCCAAATTAAAATTTTCCGGTAAATCGTGTAATTTTAGTTTATTATATTCTTTTTGACAATAAATTTACGGATATCAAAATTTTGTTTAGCTCGAGCCCGTTGGCTCGTGTCCGTTTGGCTCATGCCCGTTCGGGCTCGAGCCCATTTGACCCGTTGCCCGTTCGGACTTGAATATTTGTATAATGTGCTTTATTATTTGTATTAGTGACATTTAATTCAGGAATTGTGTTTAAGTTGGTTGTACAATATGATTGATAATTTGTATTTCTTATGTAAGGGGTGTTTTAATAAGTGCATTAATTGTATTTATTAACCGGTTAATTAATTGTATTTAATGTACATAATGTTTTACTTATTATATTTAATGCTAGTATTAATGGTATGTTAGAATTAAATGAGGGGAAAATTGGTGTGTACTTTAAGCTTATTAACTTGTAAATGTCTAATTATAAGGCGTTCCTCATTTATAATATAGTAAGATAAAAAATAATATTATCAACTAAGTCTCTTTTTCGCATTTTCTGCCAAACAAAAACAACTGAATTTCGACATCTTCATAGAAACCAACATGTCGAAACACCTGTATTAACAAGAAGCTTATGTGTAACACGTGTAGTGATTCATCTCACATCAGTAAACATAATAAAACATTCAAATATTTTATAAGCTTAAACTTGTGGCATGTTAGTATCATATTATCATGGTTTTTAGTTGAACCCAAAAGTGCCTAAGTAGGCCATTGTTTTCGGTTTTATGGGGTTTACGTATGGACTTTTCGTTACATTACAAACTTTATTATTATACCTAAGAAAGAAAGTCAATGTTTGTTTGTGTAAACTAACAAAAATACACTAGTAGTAAAGTAGTAGAATCACAAATCAAGTGTTAAAAATGATAATATATGAACCTGAGGAAGTTTATATGCATAAGGTAGGATAACTCGTTATTTTGAGTAGCGGAAAAGTGGCCACACAAGTGTTGGAAAAGTATAATAATGCTAAAGTACTATTTTGATTTTAATAAAACGTGTTGGAATTAACTTAGTCGGTGTTTTGGCTTTGTCTGCAACCAAGGAAGGTTCTTCTTAGCACGGTTTAAATAAACGAGCCGAGTTCGAGCTCTATTTTGACTAAGGGTGAGCAAATGGACCGGACTGACCGACAAAACCGACCACATTCGGTCCGGTCTCGGTCTAGGATTTTTCATAATTTCGGTCTCGATCCAGTTCGGTCCATCCGGTCCGATCCGGCTTAAAAACCGGAAATTTAGCCTATTTGAACCGAGACCGGACCGACCACATTCGGTCCGGTCTCGATCTACGTTTTTTGCCGGATTCGGACTCGGTCCGATCCGGTTTTCACCCGAAGAGCACCCTTATGTGCAACCAAGGAAGGTTCTTAGCACGAGTATAAACGAGCCGAGTTTTAGCTTGATCTTGACAGTACGTGAACTTGGTTCGTTTAGAATTAAAGAAGCTCGAGCTTGGTTCGTGAGAAAAGTTGAGTTTGGCTTGTTAGTTGTTTTTGAATTAAATCTTGACATATGAAAGATAAGTTTATAAACTCTCGTGTTGAATATTTGGATTAGTCTGTTATAATAGTTACAAAATAAATAAGCTTTCCGAGCTTAACAAAACTTTAGGAGATAAGTTCTTAAAAGCATCTTCAATATGTTATCTATCCTTAACACATTCAAAATATTAAACTTTGATGTTCAATTACTTAACTCACCTTAAACTGATTCTTTCAAATGCAACGAGTAATCTTCAACATTTTGAAATTTTAACCTCACTCACACAAACAAACAAAAACTTCAACCACTTGTCCACTTCTACATCAACCTATTCTTTCCCTTAGCTATTTCCAACTTTTTGCTCCAATACAATTAACCTTTTTACACAATAACTCATTTTCAACCTATCATTGGAGATAGGGGTGAGCAAACAAAAGCGAAAAAACCGAAACTGAACCGAAAACTAAAAAAATCGAACCAAAAAAATCGACCAAAACTAAAAACCGATGGTTCGGTTTTTAGTTTTTCAAAAACCGAAAAATACGGTTCGGTTTCGGTTTTCGTCCAAAAACCAAACCGTAAAAATCGAACCGAACCGATTTTATTAAATAATAATATATAATTATTATAATATGAATAAATAACTAAATAAATCAAATTTATAGATTAATATTCGTTTTGTGGGGTAGATTTATACTCCCTCCGTCCCAAAATTATTGTCCAGTTTGAATTTTCAAAGTCAAACTGGTTCAACTTTGACCATAAATATATATTTTTTATTATGTAATACTCGATGAAAAATTATACCATTGAAAAGTACACTTAAAACCTAATCCATTTATATATTTTGCATCAAATATTATATAACACCCACAAAAATATTTAAGGTCAAAGTTGAAGAAGAAAGATTAAAAAAGTCAATAGGGGACAATAAATTTGGGACGGAGGTAGTAATATATTTATCTTCATTTTTATATTTATATGCGTGTTTGACGTGTCGTGTGTTTACTGGAGAATATATATCAATAAATATACGACGATGATCACACTATATGTATATTCACTTGCATGTGTGTAATTATAGAATTATGAAATAAACATTATTATGCTTAGATTGATTAAAAAAAGTAAATAAGAATAACCAAATTTCTATGTAATACAAGTTTGTTGGTATAAATTTGTCATGCCAAAATATAAACGGTTAGAAACCGAAAAAACCGAAAAACCAAACCGAAACCGATAATAAATCAAAGAAACTGAACAGCCAAAAACCGAACGGTTTTGATTTCGGGTTCTATAGAAACCGAACATGACGGTTCGGTTTCGGTTTTAGCCAAAAACCGACCCAAACCGAACCGTGCACACCCCTAATTGGAGATAGGGGTGTTCAGTATTTGGTTTGACACCGAACAAATCGAAATATAAACCGGACCGAAACCGAATAAAACCGGACCAAAAATTTTAATTGGTGTATGGTTTGGTTTAAAACCAAACCGAAATATTTAATTGGTGTTTGGTTTGGTTTTGGGTTTGACAAATAAATAACCAAACCAAACCGAATATATATTTATTTACACAAAAAAATTTAAATTATACATATACAGATTTTAAGCGTTTATCTTCATAACAAAAAATCCTAAAAATTTAAACTATCTTATAAACTAACCATTCCTCAAATCAATAATTGATGCATATCCAGGACTCCAAGGAGTTTAACCTACTTGATTCCTATAAATTCACATTGATAACCTTGAAAATTTCGAAGATGGTAACTTAATGTTTACATTATTTATAGCCCTTTATTTATTTATGGATCTTATATACACATTTGACACATGTAACTTTTTTATTTATCTTATATTTTCCACTGCTCTTTTAGAAATGAGAACAACATCTGATGCAAACCTTGGAGAAGATATGTGAAGTTGCAATGGGGATTGGATGCTTGAATATGGAATACTCAAGCATAAGACTTTTGAAGACCTTTGTCGAAGAACTTTTTATCTTATTTCGTTTTCGTTTATTTCCGTTAAGTTATGAAACCTTTTGGTTTCTTAAACTTTTGTTTTGTTGATTTACTTAAGCACTTTGTGAGACATTTTGATTTGGTATTTTTATTTGAACTTTTAGGTTTTTATTTGTGACTTTTAGATTACATTTAGAAGTTTACTTGAATTTGGTTTTCTTGGTTTTAACCGAAACCAAACCGAATTCTAATTTGGTGCATGGTTTGGTTTTATCCGTTCTATAATTGGTTTGGTTTGGTTTCGGTTTTAACTTTTAAAATTTTCAAACCGATAAACCCGAACCGTACAACCCATGAAACCGAAAATTGAACCGATGAACACCCCTAATTGGAGGAGATGCTCTAAGTTAACTTTAACCTTTTACAGTTTATCCCTTCCAGTTACATATATATGCTTTACATATATATGCATACATACATACAATATCTAAGTGTGCATACATTATTTGTAGATCATGATAGTTTATCCCTTCCAGTAACATATATATACATACTGTAACACCCCGTGCCCGCTTAGACCAAAAATTTAAACTTTACGCGCGAAAATGCTTGACTTTAATGGACATGCTGTCACTCTTTGGAAAACTGACAAAAATCTATACATATTCAGACCTTGAGACTAATTTTAAATAAAACTAGACTCAATTACCTTCAAAACGACGGGTAGCACGACCCATAACAACTTACGGATTAAAAGATATGATTTTTCAAAGTTTACCAAAATCTGTCCGAATCAAACCGAAATTTGAGAATTTGGTACCAAATTTCGGTATAAACCAAAATTTGGGAATTTGGTACCAAATTTCGGTATGAACCGAAATTTGGGATATCCAAACCGAAATTTGGCCCTTTTTCATAATAATCAACCCATGCTACCTTATATCCACACCAAACTCATTCAAAGCCATTAAATTAACATAACAAACATGTTCCAAGGTCACTTGACCCGTTTACAACCAAAAATGGGTATTTTCATACATAAACCAAACACCCCTTTATACTTGACTATAAACACTTCAAACTCACTTTGACATACCAAATGACTACCAAGTCGTTTAAACGACCTTAACATACAACTTGCCATTCGGCTACATGCTACAACCCATAAAGGACCAGCGGGGGTACAATCTTACACATGAGCCCGGTATTCTACCTAAGCTCCTACACGTACTACCTTAATCTCGCATATTCAAATCCTTAATCCTTACCTCCAAGCCATCCATAAAAACATGCCAACCTACAAAACGGTTAGACAACTAAACTGTAAGCACAAAGGCTTAGTAAGTAAAACGACCATAACATAACATTATACTTCAATCCACATAAGCATCATAAACATAAACACTTACTTTATGGCTTACTACTCAAGCCTCATCTAGCACATAACATCAGCATATTCCATAACATCCATTCATCACATAAGCCATAATCATGGCATCACATAAGCATAACCCAAACTCATCTTCTCAACATAAACATACATAACACATAATGATAGAAATCCATATAACATATGCTATCATCATTTTACTTACCTTAATCCAAGCTAAAACATAACAAGAACTTCATAATCATCACATTCTTCCATCATCATCATCATCCTTACAATAATCAAAACCTAACAACATAACAATCAATAACATAACAAGGGTTATCAAAACCCATCAAATACATTCATCTTCCAAATCATATCATCATATGATCATATCTTGATCATATGATGAAATCCCACTAAACTATAACTTATAATCATTACAAGGATTACTTACTTGGAGGGGAAACATAACTAGGAAGGATGATAAACATGGGTCTTCATTTCCTTCATCTGAATCCATCACCTAGCTTTTCCCTCCCTTCTTCCTCTCACTAGAACCGGCCTCCATCTTTATCTCAATAATGAGAGAAATGTGTAGAATCCTCTAGGATATACTAGTTAGGATACAAGTTTGGGCTAATGGCAAAGATGGCCCCTCAAGTCTCTTTCTTCCTACTTTAGCCACAACTAACTTATAACATAAATAACACTTGGCAACTTAGGCCCCTTTAGTTATGCATTTCATTTATATAACTATATTGGTCATCCTTTGACTATTAATTGGCTATCGGGTTTGACCATTACGCAACTTTCGTTGACTGGCCAATCACATAAAGTCTTTATTCACTTTCATCTAGGGTGGGGTCCCAACACCCGGGAAACGGGTCTAACAATTCTATCCCCCTTATTTAGATTTCGTCCCCGAAATCTCTCGTCTAAAACTATCCAAAACTAAAACACCACATATACATGTTCTCATTCTCATACTTTCTATACCAATTCCTTGCAACGATCTACATGATTGTGCAATTTCTAAGCTTACTATACATAAACATAACTCACAATTCACTTAAAACACACTTCTCATCGCAAATTTTTCTATGATTTCCCGCAATGACTACTTGTCATCCGGGAACATCTACTACTTTGACTCTAGATAAGTCAAGCTTCACAACACTTACACATCAATGGCCCATGCACTAACATGACCTTAAGTCATATACCGGCCAAAATTACACTTTACACAATATCAACACTTATCTACTTCCAAAAACCGGTAACTTATCTCGCAATATATACATAGTACCATAAAAACGGCACCTCCAAAAACCAAATCTAGGCATTACTAAAGCAATCTTCTTGTTAAGTCGTGGGGATTCCACCCATCATCTTAGCAACTTAAAGCAAAAACTCATTCTAGGCGTCTATCGTAAGGTTCATATAGGACCTTAACGCCGCTACAAGCTTTTATATCTAATCTTTTCTTATAACGTCTAACTTGTTTTAGTTTTCACTTTCTCATATCTCTACCCGTATTCATGTTATACCGGCTACACATAAGCCCACTCATTTATAACTCTGTACTTACATAAAAAGGCGTCCCAATCTATGCAAGTAAGGAATTGTAAACTTATGGTTCGGCGATTTACAATTTCTTTATTTAAATGAAGAGGCGTCCCAATCCATTTAAATAAGGAGATTATAAATCCTCCTACTCATGTACTTCCGACACAACAATCATACTTTCTTTACTTTCCATCTTTTCTAGCCCTGGATCCAATCTCTCTAACTCTCCATCCATGTCATAAAGACAAGCTGGCTATCCCGAAGGATACCGTAATATCCATGCCCTTGCGGCAAGCTGGGCCACCCCGAAGGATGCCATAACTATCATCCATGCCATAAGGCAAGCTATACAACCATGCCATGAAAGGCAAGCTAAGCTATCCCAAAGGATACTTTCATACATGCCAAGAATATAGGCAAACCATGCCGGCGAAAGCAAACTAACAACCATGCCATGAAGGCAAGCTAACAGCCATGCCATGAAAGGCAAGCTAGGCCATCTCGAAGGATGCCGAAAACACATGCCATAAAAGGAAGCTACAACTATGCCCTAAGGCAAGCTAACAATCCATGCCATAAAGGCAAGCTGAGCTATCCCGAAGGATACCATAACATCCATGCCATAAGGCAAGCTGGGCTATCCCGAAGGATACCATAACTAGAGCATTGGATCCAAGCTATATCTATCTTATCATCTTTACTCATTTTATCTTTCATGTACTTTTATAATTAAGTACACGCTATCACTTCAACATTTCTCATTGCCTTAAGCAATTTCAACATTCGCTACCACGTTTACTTTCATCTAGACAAGTTGCTATATTACACTTGTTAAATTATGCTTGCATTCTCACAATGCTACTTATCATTTATCCGTCAACCCCAAGTTGACTCATACATTCACTATATGCCATCATCACATATTTATGGCTCATTCAACTCTTTCATGCACATAAATTGTGCATCTAATCATCATACATATTTCAATATTTTAACATGATTTGATTCATGTCTTACAATTCTTTCTATCGCATTTCACATCACTTATGACTTTTAGCGCAATCTATTTCTCATTCATTACTTTAACTTATAACGCTTTAACATTTAACTTACTAATGCATTAAACTTATCATGTTTGATATGTAACATGTTCTCATCACATCTTAACCATACACTTAACTTTCTCATTTTAGTTACTCATGTAAGAATTCATGCCTTCAAGCATCTAATCGTTATTATATCAATCATGTCTCTCAAGACATCAAACTACAAACATACTTCGCTATTCACTTCTTACTTATCTCAATCTTTTTAAGCATCTAAGTTTTCCAAGCACTTATCATGCTTCTTAACTTATTTCACATATCAATGAATTCTTTTTAACTTTACCGACCACAACTAGGTCAACACATAACACGCATTCCAATGCGTCTATCTCAATTCATACAATTCTATGCCATCGTGCTCTCAAGCACACCGCATAAAAATTAGACATATAATAAACTACCATAGACTTAACATTACATAAGAAATCATATCATAACACTTAACACTTATCCGACAAGTGTTAAAACATTTAAAAATATCATCAAAACATGAAGTCTATGGCTCATATATCACATCGCATAATCAATCTATGTCTAAGCATCAACATGCTAATTAGCCGCAAGCAATAGCCTACCTTATAACTAAGGCATCATAAACCTTAGTTCACTTACTAACCCATCTCTAATACCACTTAGCCTTGCTACTCGCATACCATAACCATAACTCTATCATACATCACATAATTGCAATACAAACACCGGCACCAACCGAGGTGCACGGCTAACAAACCACTTAAACATCTCAAGTCCCCATGGACTTGTATCTCATAGAAAACAACACTATCATAGACATACCTCATCTATCATCAATAGGATCGACTAACATAAAACACAATCCGTCTAGCACCTAGCAATCAATTTCCGCGCGACTAACACTTACGTCTAACGCTTCTACGAGTGGTTTAAGACTAGGCAACCTATAGTGGAAACCTAATTCATTAAACCGAAGCTCTGATACCAATTTGTTACATCCCGTGCCCGCTTAGACCAAAAATTTAAACTTTACGCGCGAAAATGCTTGACTTTAATGGACATGCTGTCACTCTTTGGAAAACTGACAAAAATCTATACATATTCAGACCTTGAGACTAATTTTAAATAAAACTAGACTCAATTACCTTCAAAACGACGGGTAGCACGACCCATAACGACTTACGGATTAAAAGATATGATTTTTTAAAATTTACCAAAATCTGTCCGAATCAAACCGAAATTTCAAACCGAAATTTGGGAATTTGGTACCAAATTTCGGTATGAACCGAAATTTGGGATATCCAAACCGAAATTTGGCCCTTTTTCATAATAATCAACCCATGCTACCTTATATCCACACCAAACTCATTCAAAGCCATTAAATTAACATAACAAACATGTTCCAAGGTCACTTGACCCGTTTACAACCAAAAATGGGTATTTTCATACATAAACCAAACACCCCTTTATACTTGACTATAAACACTTCAAACTCACTTTGACATACCAAATGACTACCAAGTCGTTTAAACGACCTTAACATACAACTTGCCATTCGGCTACACACTACAACCCATAAAGGACCAACGGGGGTACAATCTTACACATGAGCCCGGTATTCTACCTAAGCTCCTACACGTACTACCTTAATCTCGCATATTCAAATCCTTAATCCTTACCTCCAAGCCATCCATAAAAACATGCCAACCTACAAAACGGTTAGACAACTAAACCGTAAGCACAAAGGCTTAGTAAGTAAAACGACCATAACATAACATTATACTTCAATCCACATAAGCATCATAAACATAAACACTTACTTTATGGCTTACTACTCAAGCCTCATCTAGCACATAACATCAGCATATTCCATAACATCCATTCATCACATAAGCCATAATCATGGCATCACATAAGCATAACCCAAACTCATCTTCTCAACATAAACATGCATAACACATAATGATAGAAATCCATATAACATATGCTATCATCATTTTACTTACCTTAATCCAAGCTAAAACATAACAAGAACTTCATAATCATCACATTCTTCCATCATCATCATCATCATCCTTACAATAATCAAAACCTAACAACATAACAATCAATAACATAACAAGGGTTATCAAAACCCATCAAATACATTCATCTTTCAAATCATATCATCATATGATCATATCTTGATCATATGATGAAATCCCACTAAACTATAACTTATAATCATTACAAGGATTACTTACTTGGAGGGGAAACATAACTAGGAAGGATGATAAACATGGGTCTTCATTTCCTTCATCTGAATCCATCACCTAGCTTTTCCCTCCCTTCTTCCTCTCACTAGAACCGGCCTCCATCTTTATCTCAATAATGAGAGAAATGTGTAGAATCCTCTAGGATATACTAGTTAGGATACAAGTTTGGGCTAATGGCAAAGATGGCCCCTCAAGTCTCTTTCTTCCTACTTTAGCCACAACTAACTTATAACATAAATAACACTTGGCAACTTAGGCCCCTTTAGTTATGCATTTCATTTATATAACTATATTGGTCATCCTTTGACTATTAATTGGCTATCGGGTTTGACCATTACGCAACTTTCGTTGACTGGCCAATCACATAAAGTCTTTATTCACTTTCATCTAGGGTGGGGTCCCAACACCCGGGAAACGGGTCTAACACATACATTATCTATGTGTACATACATTTTGTAGATCATGATAGTTTATCCCTTCCAGTTACATATATATGCTAACTATTTACACTATAAATAATTTAGACGTTATACTTATAAAAACCATATATCTATAAAGTATTTGGGTCATGCTAAAGCTAAATAAGAAAGGTTTAAAATAAAAAATATTTGTTTGCCACAAAAATAGTCACCGGGTACCGGCCGCCGCATTACGCGGGTACCCTTGTAGTTAACTCTAATATATGCAGGATCTAAACTATTGCTGCAAGACCTTTTCCCTTTATTTTGATACGTCAGCCACAGTGAAAGCTCAAGAACAAGATGACTAGTATGCTACTTTGGCTCCAAAGGTATTCCTAAGTACTTGTGAATGTTTCATAAAATCAATATTAATTTTGGTATGTTTTATTGTTGCAGATGCACTTTGGAATTGAAGAAATTGTTAATTTGGCTTTTTTTTTCTTCTTAATTTTTGTCATAATAGGTGGAAATATGACATAACAACATTTTTTAAAAATTTATTTTTGGGATGGTCATAGAACCATGTTTTTATTATATATTTTTTATTAGTAGTATATAATCACAGAGAGCTCATTTTTAAAATCGGGCTCTTTGACTTTTTTTTTCTTTTTTTTTTTTTTGTAAACTATCAAAATAAATAGCATTTTCAGATTTGTAATTTATAATTCTCTATTTACTCCTTGAGACACACTGAAAAAAATGGTAACATTTCATTTAGATGTGCAAGAAATATCTTGGTCTAAGTTAAGTTACATTTTGATTTCATCATAGCTTGTTACTTGAAGTCAAACAATGACATCCTAGGACAAGAAAAAAAGGTCACTAATGTACAGTCATATGTCTATCTCGTTTTCTCCTTCGAGCATTCAACAATCAACATAATATAGCTTTTTATCATACGCTCTTACAATTTATTTATTTATTTATTTATTTATTTTAATTAAGATTCATGTAAACAAGGTATTTGCGCCCGCCGCGTTGCGGCGGGTACTTTTGATAAATCGAATATGGATTAATCAGATTCTTGACTTTGGAAAAGAACTTGAGCTGTAAGCATCAAAGTCAAACCTTCAGGGGAAGAGTGAACGGATATTTTTGCGTGGAGGTGTTGGCCCTTATAGTTTTTAAAAAAATTAGAATAATTTTTAAAATTATTTGATAGGTTAAGGGCGCATTTTGAAAGTTCTTTTTACTTAAAAACTATATATATTAAACTTCAACATTTTTTATAAAACCGTACATACGTCAAAAACATATCAATATTGGGCTTGTTTTGTTGGTTATCGAGAAGGTTTTTTGCCAGTATTTTTTTATTCAAGAAACCGCTAGATATCTGTTAGATATTTGGCAAACAAAGTTTGTTATATAAAAAAGTCATAAATATTAAGATGTCCAGGGTATGTTTTGTAAGTTTTCTTTTTTTACTAATAAAATTTATTGTTTTTTATTTGAAAATTTTTTACTAATAAAATTTAAGGGTAGGTTAAAAGTACTTAAAACGTATGCCGGTATTGGCTACATATTACACTTGTGGCAACGATTATTGAGTCAATGGACACATGTTTCGTCGGAAACCAAAGAGAGCTTAATGGGCTGAAATTAGCCCAACATCGGGCCATTAAATTTTCGGAATATTCAATTGGAGCCGTTTGAAGTCGAGAATATTTAATTGGAGCCATTTGCACGCCCTTTTATATATACTAGAATGGCAATAATCCGCCGCGTTGCGGGCGGGCGTTGTTTTTTGACGAGATGATTATGCATAAATAAAGTAAAGTACTTTGGACGTTGTAATATGAAGTTTGCATCGCCTTTTTTTTGTTAAAATAGTGTTTATTTTCGGACGCGTCCTTTTATTTATAAGAATGCATTTATTTTTTTGTATTATGTTTCGTTTAAAACTTTGTAAGCGAATGTATTGTTTACTATATAGTGTTTAATGAGAGATGCAAATACGCATATGTTTGGCAATCAGAGATGCAAACGATCTTAATACGAATTAATGTTGAGTAAAAGCACTACAAATGTCATTTACAGTTTCCAAACCAAATACTAAAACAAAGCATAGTAAAAAAAAAGTCTCAGCTGAGCTAAAAAGGGGATTACGAAAACATGGAGCTGTTGGATTAAACATGGAAATTGATACCTGAATGGCTGAATAGATGTCAAATACTCGGCATTTTTAAAGAAAAACTCAATAAGTTGTTTTTCCCATGCAGCCCAGAATGACTCATTTCTGCACATAAAAGAACAAAACTTCATTGTAAGGTAATCAGTTTAGGCAATATGAACTCAAAATTTAGATATTTATAATTAATTTACAATAACCTAAGGCACTAAAACATTCCATTGTACAACTATGTAGTCCATGAGATATTCTAAATACACAAAAACTACTATACTTGAACTTTAACAGTGAGTGAATGAGTGATTAAAGAGATTGCATTATACATTAGTTCTTCCTATTCAGAAATATTTTTATTTTACATGATCATATATGAGTATATAGTCTCAATTTATACTGTCCAGTTTTAAGCCTGCAACATTTTTTACCTCAAATGATTTTGTCAAACACAGTAGCTTGTTAAAAACATAATATTGTTTGTATATTTTTAAAATAAGGTGCTCCGAATAAGCAATTTGAAGCCGTTTATTGTAAACAATGACAATCACACATAGATAAGCCGGATACCCAAGCACACTCAAACGACTTATCCGTTAAAAGCAATAAGCAGAAAAACAATTTTAATAAACAATCGCTATACCATTTTACCGTACAAATTTGCAAGGCAAATTCAGATGGCTATCTAAATGAATGTATACAAATTATCAATATGATAATGAAACATTTCAACTCATGTTACCCTCATAATTCTAAGCTACTGCCTACTAACCAAGTGTTAAGTCCCTATCAAATCCGTTTTTGTTTCAACCCGTAACAAATTGACCCATTTTGACGATTAATATCAGGAAGATATAATGATAGAAACGTGCAACACACATATAAAGACCATCGAATGAAATCTACTCGCAAAGTCTAGAAACACAAATGACAAAACTGCGTTTATGTAAGTCAAAACATCGTTAGTAATATGCTTTGATGATGTGAGCACAAACTCTAAATTTATAAGCTATTCATACCTTTGGGGCTCTCCTGGTTTGACAGAAACGAACATGTTCTCGCGTGCATTAACCGTCCCTCGGTAATTCATCCAATCCTAGACACCATATATGAAGGTCCTAGGCACTTTTCATTCAGAAAATCTGCAAACATAAAAAGGAATGAGCTTTAATACATGAAGTCCACCCATTTCATAACAGGAACCATTTCCTGAATTTTCTGAAACAGTTGTGATCATTAGGAGACCGCATACCTTGAAGCGCGGCCACAGGGCGATGATCGGCTGGTGAGTATTTGAGGGTTACCACCATTGTAAGTAACTGTCGTCGCATGCTGTTGCATAGATAGTGAGTCATGCGAAGGTTGCATAGCTATTTATGAATAAATGAGCATACCATAAGACAACAGTCATATTAAAAAAATGAAATTATTCAGTTAAAAAAGAGTTCAACTCTTGCCTTCATTGCTAACAAAAGCATTGTGAGTTTGACTGTGGATAGTTGATTCGCTTGTACCCTGAAGCTGCAAAAGACGGTTTGTCAATCGTCGTGTTCCAAACTCTGAAGAATCAACAATCTCTGGTGGCAAGAACGCGTCTGCATAAAATGAGTCACAAAAGCACATATGGGAAACATATTTCAGAATAAAGAAAAAATTGCCCTGCTTGATCGGCCGACGATCTTTATACTTTATATATAATTTCTCCAGAATGCAGTCCGAGCATTAATTTTCATTACATTGAACATAATAACACCACAATAGGTCATAATATAACTTTCTACAAAAGTATACCTTGTGTGTCAATGGATAGCCTTTGTGTTAAATTAGGCTCAGATTGAAATATACTAAATGAATTTCAAAACTTTCTATAAATCCAAATGTGAAGTTCAAAAAATTAGGCTCAGATTGAAATATACATATATATTCAAAGCTGGCAAACCTTACTGGTTGCAACCTACAGGTTGCCTCGCCAAGGTACCATCCATCATCATCGCCACAATGATTCAGTCTTAGAAAAAAAGGCCCAATGTCAATGGACAGAAACCCAAATCATAATTTAGGCTTGAGATCCGAGAATGCAGAAAGCATACCAGATACTTGTCATGGCTGCAACCACAATGAAGTTGTGACTGCCCCGGCAAGATATATTATTACCTGTGTTAAACGACACGGTATTGTTCATAGGCATTCAATTATGCCAGAAATGGCAAATGAGCCTCAACCTTCGTTGTGGGCGCAAATATCATAGATATATATATCAAAATGCCATAAAGTATGTCCTGGCTGCATCAAAATGCGATAAAGCACATATATTATTTGGAATGGCAAATTCAACCGTTACAGCTGTTACAGAAACCTTTTGAATGTCAACTGCAAGTTTACCCTTGTAAAGGATACATTTCCAGAGTTCCATAGCCCAACTAATAACTCCTGTGTAAAAAACTACAGCAGCGAGCCTCAGATAGCTACGACCCGAAAAACAGGACACGCCCGCCATGGCTGCAAACATAGCATGTTGCCACACCAAGATACGGACAGTCTCAAGTTTTTTCGGACCCACCAGCATTCATCATTGGCTCTTACAATGGAGTCCCATAGTGAGCCGTTTGTCTATTTATTAATCGCTTCTCGTTAGGTTCTAAGGCAATAACAACCTCAGTTACATTTTGCGATCAAGATCTTAAAGTTAAACTAAAATATGCTAAAACAAAACAAAGCCAATAATTCATTACCTTTCAGCTAAACATTATAAGTATATATTAAAGCAGCACACGACGACGCCGTTTTTGTTGCGTTATTCCAGCAAGAAAGCAAAAGCGTGAGGTATCATCATGTTTAAACAATCAACAACTACGATTTTTGATGTACATAGCAATGATGGTCGTCGTTGCTGCAAAAAAACATATGATCAGAACAAAACAACTTACCATTTTTGATGTTGTTAAGTTGAAGAATCATGTAACGAAGACAATTCATGTAACTTGTGATTGAGATATCAGAAGGACTAACCCTTTTCAAGATATCAGAAGTAATGTGTGTGTACCACGTTTGAAGAAGATAGAATGACACAGCTCAGGCAAGTAGCAATCGACTAAAGAGGATACACCCGCCATGGCTGAAACTGTAATAAGGTACCCTGCCAAGATACGGGTGATCTCAGCTTTATCGACTCCACTCAGGTGCATCACAGGCCACACGTGCACAGTTTTGAAATTCCATCTATTTTTTTATTCATGAGAAATGGCTGTATAAGGCGAAGACCAAAAGGCAAGCCTTGGCTCAGACACGTGAACAATCGACTAAAGAGGATACGCCTGCCATGGCTGCAACCATAATAAGCTGCCATGCCATGATGCAGAGAATCACAACTTTAGCGAATTCACTAAGAAAGTAAGAATCATCACAGCCTAGTACAATCGTTATGACCATCACTCGCATCTCATATAAGCAGAATTCACAAAAATAAGGAATGCCAAACAGCCTCTAAAACTATAACAAATAATTTTGCTCATTAGAGCGTGTGCATGTGTATATAACTGGCTATGTCATTTTTCATGTTATCCAACTGCCTCAGGCCAACATAAGACCACTCACGGCAAAACCTAGGTCACAACAATAAACAATATTTTAATCTGAGTTTAGCGGGTAAAACGACAACGTTTTAAATCACCACAAAAATAATATTTGCCTTACTAATTAACCTTACTAATGATATATGATATATGACCAGCCAAAATTGTAAATGTTTTTGCCCCTTTCACCACCACCATATTTTCCCCCAAATCCAATTCCTATGGTTCCATCACAAAACCCAAACCCTATATCAACCAATCAACCAATCAAATCATGTACTACAACTTCAACAATAATGGTTGTTGAAAAAGTTTTTCCAATTAAAAAAAAAAAAAAAAAAAAAAAAAAAAAAAAACTGGTATAATTGTCACCGAAAACCCTAATTCTCAAATCCATCAAAATTAAATACAATTAAACCCAAAACCATAAAATTGTTACCTGGTACAATCGAGTTAACACACGATCGTCACACACCCAACACCATCATCGCACACCCAACATCTCCCTTCCTTCACATGGACCATTTTTTTTTATCTATTTCCGGAGCAGTATGCGAAGATCAAGAAGCTCTATAAATCCGAAATTGGACCGGAGATGAAAAAACTGGGCCAAGATAAACGGGCCATGGTAGCCCAAAATTTTTGGCGGGAAGTCGGGCCAAAAACCCGGCGCTACCCGGGTTTCCCGCCAAAAATTTTGGGCTACCATGGCCCGTTTATCTTGGCCCAGTTTTTTCATCTCCGGTCCAATTTCGGATTTATAGAGCTTCTTGATCTTCGCATACTGCTCCGGAAATAGATAAAAAAAAATGGTCCATGTGAAGGAAGGGAGATGTTGGGTGTGCGATGATGGTGTTGGGTGTGTGACGATCGTGTGTTAACTCGATTGTACCAGGTAACAATTTTATGGTTTTGGGTTTAATTGTATTTAATTTTGATGGATTTGAGAATTAGGGTTTTCGGTGACAATTATACCAGTTTTTTTTTTTTTTTTTTTTTTTTTTTTTTTTTTTTTTTTTTAATTGGAAAAACTTTTTCAACAACCATTATTGTTGAAGTTGTAGTACATGATTTGATTGGTTGATTGGTTGATATAGGGTTTGGGTTTTGTGATGGAACCATAGGAATTGGATTTGGGGGAAAATATGGTGGTGGTGAAAGGGGCAAAAACATTTACAATTTTGGCTGGTCATATATCATATATCATTAGTAAGGTTAATTAGTAAGGCAAATATTATTTTTGTGGTGATTTAAAACGTTGTCGTTTTACCCGCTAAACTCAGATTAAAATATTGTTTATTGTTGTGACCTAGGTTTTGCCGTGAGTGGTCTTATGTTGGCCTGAGGCAGTTGGATAACATGAAAAATGACATAGCCAGTTATATACACATGCACACGCTCTAATGAGCAAAATTATTTGTTATAGTTTTAGAGGCTGTTTGGCATTCCTTATTTTTGTGAATTCTGCTTATATGAGATGCGAGTGATGGTCATAACGATTGTACTAGGCTGTGATGATTCTTACTTTCTTAGTGAATTCGCTAAAGTTGTGATTCTCTGCATCATGGCATGGCAGCTTATTATGGTTGCAGCCATGGCAGGCGTATCCTCTTTAGTCGATTGTTCACGTGTCTGAGCCAAGGCTTGCCTTTTGGTCTTCGCCTTATACAGCCATTTCTCATGAATAAAAAAATAGATGGAATTTCAAAACTGTGCACGTGTGGCCTGTGATGCACCTGAGTGGAGTCGATAAAGCTGAGATCACCCGTATCTTGGCAGGGTACCTTATTACAGTTTCAGCCATGGCGGGTGTATCCTCTTTAGTCGATTGCTACTTGCCTGAGCTGTGTCATTCTATCTTCTTCAAACGTGGTACACACACATTACTTCTGATATCTTGAAAAGGGTTAGTCCTTCTGATATCTCAATCACAAGTTACATGAATTGTCTTCGTTACATGATTCTTCAACTTAACAACATCAAAAATGGTAAGTTGTTTTGTTCTGATCATATGTTTTTTTGCAGCAACGACGACCATCATTGCTATGTACATCAAAAATCGTAGTTGTTGATTGTTTAAACATGATGATACCTCACGCTTTTGCTTTCTTGCTGGAATAACGCAACAAAAACGGCGTCGTCGTGTGCTGCTTTAATATATACTTATAATGTTTAGCTGAAAGGTAATGAATTATTGGCTTTGTTTTGTTTTAGCATATTTTAGTTTAACTTTAAGATCTTGATCGCAAAATGTAACTGAGGTTGTTATTGCCTTAGAACCTAACGAGAAGCGATTAATAAATAGACAAACGGCTCACTATGGGACTCCATTGTAAGAGCCAATGATGAATGCTGGTGGGTCCGAAAAAACTTGAGACTGTCCGTATCTTGGTGTGGCAACATGCTATGTTTGCAGCCATGGCGGGCGTGTCCTGTTTTTCGGGTCGTAGCTATCTGAGGCTCGCTGCTGTAGTTTTTTACACAGGAGTTATTAGTTGGGCTATGGAACTCTGGAAATGTATCCTTTACAAGGGTAAACTTGCAGTTGACATTCAAAAGGTTTCTGTAACAGCTGTAACGGTTGAATTTGCCATTCCAAATAATATATGTGCTTTATCGCATTTTGATGCAGCCAGGACATACTTTATGGCATTTTGATATATATATCTATGATATTTGCGCCCACAACGAAGGTTGAGGCTCATTTGCCATTTCTGGCATAATTGAATGCCTATGAACAATACCGTGTCGTTTAACACAGGTAATAATATATCTTGCCGGGGCAGTCACAACTTCATTGTGGTTGCAGCCATGACAAGTATCTGGTATGCTTTCTGCATTCTCGGATCTCAAGCCTAAATTATGATTTGGGTTTCTGTCCATTGACATTGGGCCTTTTTTTCTAAGACTGAATCATTGTGGCGATGATGATGGATGGTACCTTGGCGAGGCAACCTGTAGGTTGCAGCCAGTAAGGTTTGCCAGCTTTGAATATATATGTATATTTCAATCTGAGCCTAATTTTTTGAACTTCACATTTGGATTTATAGAAAGTTTTGAAATTCATTTAGTATATTTCAATCTGAGCCTAATTTAACACAAAGGCTATCCATTGACACACAAGGTATACTTTTGTAGAAAGTTATATTATGACCTATTGTGGTGTTATTATGTTCAATGTAATGAAAATTAATGCTCGGACTGCATTCTGGAGAAATTATATATAAAGTATAAAGATCGTCGGCCGATCAAGCAGGGCAATTTTTCTTTATTCTGAAATATGTTTCCCATATGTGCTTTTATGACTCATTTTATGCAGACGCGTTCTTGCCACCAGAGATTGTTGATTCTTTAGAGTTTGGAACACGACGATTGACAAACCGTCTTTTGCAGCTTCAGGGTACAAGCGAATCAACTATCCACAGTCAAACTCACAATGCTTTTGTTAGCAATGAAGGCAAGAGTTGAACTCTTTTTTAACTGAATAATTTCATTTTTTTAATATGACTGTTGTCTTATGGTATGCTCATTTATTCATAAATAGCTATGCAACCTTCGCATGACTCACTATCTATGCAACAGCATGCGACGACAGTTACTTACAATGGTGGTAACCCTCAAATACTCACCAGCCGATCATCGCCCTGTGGCCGCGCTTCAAGGTATGCGGTCTCCTAATGATCACAACTGTTTCAGAAAATTCAGGAAATGGTTCCTGTTATGAAATGGGTGGACTTCATGTATTAAAGCTCATTCCTTTTTATGTTTGCAGATTTTCTGAATGAAAAGTGCCTAGGACCTTCATATATGGTGTCTAGGATTGGATGAATTACCGAGGGACGGTTAATGCACGCGAGAACATGTTCGTTTCTGTCAAACCAGGAGAGCCCCAAAGGTATGAATAGCTTATAAATTTAGAGTTTGTGCTCACATCATCAAAGCATATTACTAACGATGTTTTGACTTACATAAACGCAGTTTTGTCATTTGTGTTTCTAGACTTTGCGAGTAGATTTCATTCGATGGTCTTTATATGTGTGTTGCACGTTTCTATCATTATATCTTCCTGATATTAATCGTCAAAATGGGTCAATTTGTTACGGGTTGAAACAAAAACTGATTTGATAGGGACTTAACACTTGGTTAGTAGGCAGTAGCTTAGAATTATGAGGGTAACATGAGTTGAAATGTTTCATTATCATATTGATAATTTGTATACATTCATTTAGATAGCCATCTGAATTTGCCTTGCAAATTTGTACGGTAAAATGGTATAGCGATTGTTTATTAAAATTGTTTTTCTGCTTATTGCTTTTAACGGATAAGTCGTTTGAGTGTGCTTGGGTATCCGGCTTATCTATGTGTGATTGTCATTGTTTACAATAAACGGCTTCAAATTGCTTATTCGGAGCACCTTATTTTAAAAATATACAAACAATATTATGTTTTTAACAAGCTACTGTGTTTGACAAAATCATTTGAGGTAAAAAATGTTGCAGGCTTAAAACTGGACAGTATAAATTGAGACTATATACTCATATATGATCATGTAAAATAAAAATATTTCTGAATAGGAAGAACTAATGTATAATGCAATCTCTTTAATCACTCATTCACTCACTGTTAAAGTTCAAGTATAGTAGTTTTTGTGTATTTAGAATATCTCATGGACTACATAGTTGTACAATGGAATGTTTTAGTGCCTTAGGTTATTGTAAATTAATTATAAATATCTAAATTTTGAGTTCATATTGCCTAAACTGATTACCTTACAATGAAGTTTTGTTCTTTTATGTGCAGAAATGAGTCATTCTGGGCTGCATGGGAAAAACAACTTATTGAGTTTTTCTTTAAAAATGCCGAGTATTTGACATCTATTCAGCCATTCAGGTATCAATTTCCATGTTTAATCCAACAGCTCCATGTTTTCGTAATCCCCTTTTTAGCTCAGTTGAGACTTTTTTTTACTATGCTTTGTTTTAGTATTTGGTTTGGAAACTGTAAATGACATTTGTAGTGCTTTTACTCAACATTAATTCGTATTAAGATCGTTTGCATCTCTGATTGCCAAACATATGCGTATTTGCATCTCTCATTAAACACTATATAGTAAACAATACATTCGCTTACAAAGTTTTAAACAAAACATAATACAAAAAAATAAATGCATTCTTATAAATAAAAGGACGCGTCCGAAAATAAACACTATTTTAACAAAAAAAGGCGATGCAAACTTCATATTACAACGTCCAAAGTACTTTACTTTATTTATGCATAATCATCTCGTTAAAGACTAAATATGCAAAAGGTCGATAACCGCAAGTAATATTTTCGTAAAGTGTTTCTGAAAATAGTATGTTTTTTTACGGCCTGAGATTGTCAGTATGTTGCAAAGTTAGTCTTTAGGGACTAACTTTGAAATTAAAAGTTAACCTGAGGGCATTCTTCTGTACAATATTAACGGCCGAACTAACTTTGCAATAGGTCTATAACCTCATGGTCTAAAACGAAAATTGAGTGATGAATAGTGCAAAATAGTACTTTTACTATTCATCCTAATGATAATTAGTATATATAATAATGTATCATCTAGCTGGTAGACCGGTGAATTTAGGACATAAAACATTAATTGGGGTTTACTTTTGATGTGCTTATAAGCTTAATAAAAATCAGATAAACATATCTACTTGTGTTTAAGAACTTTATAAGGTCAACTGGAAATAGAAATAAATGAGCTTATGAACTTATTAAATCTCGAATAAGCTCGTAAGCCCATCAAATAAGCTGCCAAACTACAACAAATATGTCGTGCCAAAATCTTATTAATCCTGTGTAGCAAAAGCCACATTTGGTAGTCGGCTAGAGGCTAGCAGTTCCAAACTTTGACTTACAATCACCCCAGCTGCATACATAAATGCCAACTGGAAACAGATAAGGAACGATAGTAAGTTTAAAACCAAGTTTCGTAGATGTCACATATTGTCGGAGTCTTGTTAAGAAAGATCTTGGCAGATCAACATGATCACTTCGTGCAGCAAAGCTTTGAATCGATAGAAGCCAAACAGATGATGAAGGCTTGATAACCAGTTAGCGGATATCTGAGATATAAACAAATTGTATTAAACTTATAATTCTCGGATAATAGTTCAATGACCCCTGACATGTGGCGTTAAGTGGAGGTCATGGGATTAACTCATGTCCCCGTCTCCCTATAATCATGGTATGAGTATGATCGTATAACCTGTGGAGGTGGGGGGGGGGGGGGGGGGGGGTCGGTCACCTTTTATATTCGGTGACTACAATAAATACAATAAATGTGAGTAAAAGTAGAGCCGGACCTATTTGCTTTTACCAAACTTTTATATTTGACTCTTTTGACAGTAGGCAATCAAAATCGACCCATTCAATTACTCATAGTCGAAAGGATTCCATTCCAACAAATTTTCAAAATTGTTGGAACGGCTAAAACTTTTTCGATCGACAGTGTATATATATGGGCCGAAATTGCAACCTTGTTGGAAACAAATATTTGGATCTTAAGAAAAGATTAGAAAATGGACCTGATCTCATATATGGTATTTGGAGCCCATGAGATTGGCGGTTACACTCCCTACATAACTGTCATCTCCTCCACATAAGATGACTTTTGTATTCTGAGCAATTATGAACTCAGATCTTCCATTGTGACGCCATGATAAGCCACATCAAATTTCCTATTTTGTCTTCCTTGACCCTCCTATGATTTTCCGAACGACAAAAGTTCAACATTATAGCATCCGAAAATAATAACTAGAAAGATATGCTACATTCTACTACATATAGTCAGATAGTTATCAGGTATTCGGGTGTCTAGGCATTGCATTATACAACTGAGTACTATATGTTTATTGCGTTTTCAAGTCACAGTGTCACACATAATCAGTTTCAAGTGTTTGCGTAAACTAAAAACGGTTCGAAATACCCTTAAGGGTCAAATCGCACATGTTAATCTTTACTGATCAAAAGTTGCAAACAGTAAGACAAAAACTGGTTCTAAGTATTTCTAATTTTCTTTATCACATAATTACTTCCAAAATGGAATGCCTCACACCCCTTTGCGACGCAATATCCTCTTTAAATAAGGTTACTTGAAGGGGTGTTTGGGTAAAAGCTTATTTTGGCAGCTTATTGCTAATAGCATTCTGAGAACACAACAAACTATGTTGATTACCCAAACAACCTATAACTGGAGGTGCTTAGCTAAAAGAGCTTATTGAGCCCATAAGCATACAAGTTCTAAATGATTTTAGCAAAATAATATACTGTAGCATAGATCAGGAGCTTAGAGAGAACATTACATTGGTGTAAAGAGTATAAAGACTTGCCCGATTTTTCCTTCACAATAACACAGCTACATCTTCCAATATACACAGGCAAAGGTCTACACTACTGGACTCGGGTTGTCACCGTTCTACAAGCACGACCCATGGAAAAACATTTACAGTATGAGCACAGCTTTGAAACATACATATGCAATAAAATCTACGATGAGATAAGTAACCAAACAGGGATCAGACATTCAGACAACCATAGCCAAACCCGGCTGTTTTTTAAAAGGCATAATTACATGTATATCCTTGAAAATTTCAAAATTTACATATATATCCTTTTTACTAGTTTTTAATGCATAAAGTACAATGCTTTTAATGCATCAAAAGGATATATGTGTAATTTTTGAAATTTCCAAGGATATATATGTAAATGCCCCTTTTTAAAATAGAAACGATTTTATTTTGGGTTTATCTTTTCAAATTAAATAAAAGCTCAATGCGTTTTGGACCAAAATCAGATCTGTTTCCATCGCCTTTTATTTTTCTACCAACCAAGCACACCCAGGGAAGTTAAGGAGCAGATCCCAGGAAACAATACTCACCATCATCACCGTTGAGGGCATTGGTGTCACTCTATCATGGGGGCCTGTACATGTGTAGAGAATCAGTACGAAAGCATAGACCCAAGAAAGGGAGAAGTGGTGTCGAATTACCAAAAAAAGAGATCAAAGGCACAAAAATCATTTTACCTTAACTGCAGAACCAGATGCAACACTGAAAGCTCGATTCTGCATAATTTTCAATAGCCTAAAACCATTAGTATTAGCTAGAATTTTGATGCCATTTTCCATTTGTTGAAACCGCCAACAGCATTCCTGCCTTGTTGAATTTTAGGCAAGGTGAAGCCTACAGATAATCAAAAACCAAAATCAGTCAAGTAAAAATGGCAATTTTAATTCATCTAAATATGAATGGGTTAATTTATGTGAAATTTTATCTCTAACGGGTCAAATCGAAAAAGAGCTTTGAGGAAATAAGGGTGAAAGTAACCAAACGTGTTAGATGCATAAAATCTCCAAATAATTATATGACCTTGTTCCATCAGCGTTATATGCCATTCTGGTGGATGAATGCCCGGGAGCATTATAGTCAACTCTTGAACCAATAGTGTCATACAGCCACGCCTTTATTTTCCCATCAGTGGCTGTTGAGAAGATAAACTGGTACACAGAAAAATTAAGATTCACGCATTAGCAGCTGCTATTCAATCCGTAATAAAGGATAAATAATGCTTATTTAATAACACAATAGTAGTGAATCATAAAAATGGATCACAGATTCCTTTTCAGATTTTATTGTCCGTGGATTGAATTGAATTACATATTCACTTTGAAATACACAAAATACTCTCACATAAACTAAGCACAGATGGGTTGCATTTAACGGATACCAATGAAACTTTTCATAATATAATTAATAAGAGGGGTAGCAAACAAACCGGTCAAGATGAATAGCAAGTGTAGGCACTTGTAAGAGAGTTTACAGATAACTAGTTACACTTGATCAGGACATATTTTCTATAATTTCCAATAAGTTATGCATTAAGTGTTTAGGATTACAAATACAGTACCAAGACTAGACGTATTTCCAAACCATATTCCAGTGCCTGTATAAAGTATTAACACTAAGGTGTTTGTTTTAGCTTATTTGTGGGCTTATGAGCTTATTTGATTTGGGCTTATATTTCATATGTTCAAATTTTCCGGCTTATTATGATACAATAAGCTTATTTAAGCCCATGAGTCTCGGGGAACTTTCAGCTTAAGGCAAAATGAAATAAGCTCATAAGAGCAACAATATACAAAGACTAAAGTCTTTTCCATTGGTACTAATAGTTACATTTCCACTAGATGGTTAAAATAATCGGACTCCGAGTCTATATATCATAGTGTGGGGTAGTATTAGTATACCAGTGGCATGAAAGTGAGTCCAAGACTCATTGAGATAATCCAAAAGGTCACCAACTATACTATCCAAGCACGGGTAGTAATATTCTGCACAAATTGATCGGCACTTGTTAATAAACTGGTCTTTTTTCGGGTCTAATTGCATTTTAAATGTGCTCATATGCCTCTCCATATTTATATGCAAAAGCTTAAACAAAATAAGTAAGTAATCACAAACAAAGCACATATATTAGTCCTCTAAAAAAAATAATGTATGTGCTCATTTGATTGAAAGGATTAAGCATAGTGTATCTTACCTTGAACCAACTTTTAACCATGACAGATGCGCAACTACTAAAGGATCAATAGGTGGATGTTAGAATGCTTTGCATTTTTCTGAGCAGCTGATAAGCCATGTCATCATAAGGATATTGGAGTTGCAGTCTTTTCTTTCCATGAAGCATCTGTTGAACAACCCCTTTATTATCCTTTATAGGGTAATCCTTCTCCACAAGCATATAGACCGTCACACCATCAGCATCCAAAACATGAACACCACAGGACTGAAAAAGCTTCCATTGTTGAACTGTGTTATGTCTTAGACTTATCCACTCCTTATCCTCAGGATGTGGTTCAAACATCACTTTCAAATAATTCCAGATGACTCTTTCATAAATTTGCTCCGGCCGGTTATAACCAAACTTGTCTTTATACAGCTTCCAAAGAGTCACCATATCCTCTCTATCAAAGTATTGGACCATCTGTAGAAAACTAATAACTCTTACAGATCTTCCATCGGCTCTCTTGATATCCCAATATGCTGTTTTGCCTTGAAAGCCAAAAGTAACAGCAATGAATGGTAATTTGACACTAAGAGGAACAGCATCTATGACTTCTTCTTCATTTTCTAATACAAGTTTTGTATGAGCTTGCATGTGTTCTTTATCATTGTCATCATCAGCTTTCTGCACTTGCTCATTCTGCTCAGTTTCTTGCTTGTATCTGCCTGCACTTGCTCAACAACTTTTTGTTTCTTTCTGCTTAGGCTCTTCAATACACCTCCAGCTCTCTTAACACCAGAACTTGAGACTTTCTTTTCTTTCCCAGCTAATTCCTTCTGTGTTTCATCAACATTCATAACCACCACTTCTTCCATAACATCAGCAGTAGAAACATCTGTAACAGCAGTTTAGAAACCTGTTGGGGCTCAGCAGTAGTAGCTGTAGTTGCAGCAGCAAAAAGTGTTACACCAAAAAGTGTTACACTGGCAGCAGAAACATCTTCACTAGCAGTTTGTTGTTCCTTCTGTGTTTCATCAACATTCGTAACCACGACTTCTTCCAACACTACTTCATTACCATTTGTGTCAGCAACCACAAACTCATTCTCTTCACTTTCAACACCATTACCCATATCCATCTCCATATCAACACCAGTATCCTCCCCTGAACCCATGCCCTCTGCATTATTCCCCCCCTGATTGGGAGCAACCTCTTCAGCAACTGATTTGAGGACATCTTCAGAATTAGAGGATTCCACCCTCTTTGTTGTACCCACTTTCTTCGATCTTTTTAGTTTTTGAGCTCTTGACCTTTTCACACCTTCTAAAATTTTAACTCTTTTCTGCAAAGCTTTAATTTCACCATCTTGAGCAGATGTAAGTAGTTGTAGGTCAAGAACTTGTTTTGACAATGTTGTACATTTTTCCATCAATTCCTTTATAAGTTCCATACTATCCTCACCACTTCGGCTTGTGTTACCTTGCCCGAGAGGTGGATCTTTGGACAAGTTAAGTGTAGCCTCGGAACTAATCTGAGCATCTACACCCCCTATGTTTTCTGTGTGGCTAGGGATACCATCACCTGAATCAAGTTCATGAGAACTTAACTCATTAGATGTTGCAATGGGTTGGGTCTTTTTAGCTGAGTGCAACATTCTGTGACCCCTCTCCTTATGCACAGCCCCATCTGCATCCATACCAGCACTAGCCTGGGGTAGCTGAGTGCCCTTAGATTGTGAACTCCTAAGGGTATAGGTCTTTTTAGGTTGTGAGGATGATGAGGTAACAGTTTGATTTCCTGCACCTTCTGCACCCTGATTTTGAGCTAGTGACAACATGTATGGAAATAAGGGTGTCACTTTCCCGGAAAAATCTTTTCCCGTCCTGCTCATATTAACAAAAACTTTCTTTTGGAGCATAGGGGACTCAAAAACTTTTTTATTAACCTTTTTCTTTGAAAACTGTTTATCCATGATAAGTTGTAAAAACCTCGGATAAACAAAGCAATTACTCGAAATATTCTTCTTCAAACCATCCAAAATCATTTTCGAAAAATTAAAAGGCTTTCCCGTAGCCAAGCAAATCAAAGCCGAAGCTTGCGTCGTGCCAAACTCATTCCAACCAGTTGTCTTCGGGCTCAAACAATGTAGAATCGTATGAATCAAAAACTTCCACTGGGGAGAGAAAAGCGCTTTGTAAAATTTCAAATTATCGTTTTTCCTCTCATATCCCATGGACGCAAGTCCTTCAAAAATCGCCTCGTTCTCAAGACACTCAAAAATCTCCTCATCATCTCCTAACAAAAGAGATTCCCTAATAGACGACTCATTAACTACTATCTCTTGGCCATCTACCTTAGCCGTTATCTGTTCTTCCCCATCACTAGCTACGGTCGTCTTAGCAGTAGACCAAAACTGTTTGATATGAGAAACATATATAGTAGGATTCACTGTTAATGCATACCTTATAGAAGTAGCATTAAGAAAATCAACAACCTCAGTGTATCCTTCAGCTTCCTTTGGTTTCTCGAGAAACGCGACCATGTTATGTCTATCATCGAAATCTCTTTTCGACATTGTGAAGAATTAGGGTTTTGAAATTTGGGGCTTTTGAAAATGGCAGCATAAACTCAGCAGTAGTAATTACGGCTTAGCAGCAGCACTGGCAGCAGTTGTTAATAATATTCTGCACAAATTGGTGAGAGTGACGTCATTAGTGGATCGGATCGAATCCTGTAGATCGGACCAGTGAGTTTTAATATGTTATGAATTATTTTAGTTTCTTATTTCAACAACATATAACAATTTTTTAAGTAATATGTTATGAATTAAATGTGGTTTTTCTAGTTTCTTATTTCAATTATTTTATGTTTATTTTTTTTGGATGGCAACTGTGGTTACATGCCCCTGGCTCAGAAGGGGTAGCGAGCCCACATAATCAGGTTGGGTCCAGCTTAGAAGTCAATGACATCCTTCCCTTTATACACGCGGGAGGAAACCCCAATCGCCTTAAACAAGACTCGAATTTGAGACATTGTCTAGGAGGGTAAAACCTCCATACCACTAGACCAGAGGCCCATTGGTTACTGTATGTTTATTACTCCATCCGTCTCAAAATATAAGTTCATTTTGACTATGTCAAAGTCTTTTTATTCCAACTTTACCGTTAATTATTTTTTTTCGTGTTACATAATACTTGATGCAAAATATGTAAATGTATTTGGGTTTTAAATGCATTTCATAGGTATACTTTTAATCAAGTATTATATAACATGAAAAAAATAATTAAGATCAAAGTCGAAATAAAAAGACTTTGAAAAAGTCAAGATGAACTTATATTTTGGGACGAATGGAGTAGGTAAACCATAGATTTTTTTTTTCTTTTGATTTTTTTTTTGCGAAGGTGAATTTATATTTACGTTACAAAAATAGTACATCAAGTGCATAAAATCAAAGATTTGGACACACCAAATCTGATACAAACAAAATACATGACTAAAGCCCTATTTATTTTTATTATTATTATTATTATTTTTTTTTTTTTTGGAGGGTCTGAATGGTAAAGGGAGTGGGTCCCAATATATATGTTAATGTTTTTTTTTCTTGAGGGGTCCATACAAATGTTGTTAAATCATCTATATCTCAAGGCCATATAAAATGTGTGTCTGCCCATCCAAAGCAATTAAAAGAACATGGCCCGCATTGGACCCACATAACTTATAAGTGTCTGAGTGCGGAAAAAAAAATAAACGCAGCCTAAACATCACAAAATAAAAGACACATAGTTAAAGAGTAAAGTGCAAAAAATGTCCCTGAACTTTTTTCACGGGTAAATATGAATCCCCGGGTCGTTTTCCCAACGAAGGTTGAATTCGAGTTCGTTGGATCGGTTTCGTGAATCGTGAAGTGAATGTGAGGGGGTTTTATGGGGAACCCTAATTAAACTACAAGTGATGCAAATAAAAACAAGTAAAAATGCACAAATAAGGAAACACGTATGCCTAACACGTAATTAAAACTAAAAACGTAAGTTATACCTAAATTAAACGTAAACACGCGAAAAAAGTGAATTTAAAGCTAGACTAATCCTACGGGTATGAAAATGATTTTCCTACATTTTGCATGGTAAAAGAAAATTTTGAGAAAAAGAAAAATATATATATTTTTAACTTTTTATTTTTTTATTTTTTAAAACTGAATAAAAGAAAATAAATTTAGAAAAATGGTAAATGAATAGTGAAAAATACGGAAAATTCAGGAAAAGTCTGTTACTAAATAGGAAACTTGAGAAAAATAAGTAAAGTTGAAAAGATCTTATAGATAAGCTGTAATAAGCTAAACAGCTTTGGATAGCTTAATAAGATGGTAATCTAAAAGAGATATTAATGAATTAACTAAACTGCACCCTTGAGAAAAGTCCCAAGGGCGCAGCGGTAAAGATTGTGCAAGTGAGCTGGGTGATGTGGGTTCAAGTCCCAGCCATACCAGTTTTTGTAAAAAAAAATTATTTTTCAAATTTGACTTTAAAAACTCATTGAACTTGTAAAAATAAACACTTTTTAAAACTAAAATATTTTATGAAATTCAAGTTTTAACACAGAAAATAAAGGAAACAATAAACAGTTATGAGAAAAGCTTGTGAAGGAAATATAAGAAATCCTAAAAGCTATTGAAAACTACTAAACGTTGTCCTAATGGGAAAATTAAGCTAATGCTACCAGGAGAGACCTCAATTAAACAGAAAGGTCCGAATAAAAAGGCTAGGGAAATCTTGAAAAGCTTAAATAAGCTCTGAAATAGCTTAAGGAATCTGATTAGTTAAAGCTAAATGGCTCAAAGGGAAAAAAAAATTCAACTAAAGAGCTATTCAAAAGGGGGTAGCGGCGCAACTTGTTGCCCGACTACCTGCCATTGTATTGTAATGTCATATTTCGAAGAGTAAATAATTAGTATTAAAAAAAAAAAAAAAAAAAAAAAAAAAAAAAAACTAAAGAGCTATTTCTAAAAAGGTTAACAGCTACAGCGGTGGCTAAACAAGCTAATACTAAACAAGAGCAATCCTAAATGATTCTAATTCTACCAAACCAGGAGGCTAGATAAACTTGGTAAAGAGAAACGTAATATTGTGTATTGTATATATTATGTAAATCACGATTACATCCAGGGGATTATATAGAAGAGATAATTACACTCTAATCCCTCTAATATAATAATATATAAATACAACTTAATTGTCTAATATTCCCCCTCAAGCTAAGGCCGGGGAACGACCTGTAGCTTGGACCGTAAGAGAGAAAACCGTTGTGAGGATAGGGGCTTGGTAAACACATCTGCGATCTGATCATCAGTAGTTATGAACTGAACTGAAAGTTGTCGTTGTGCTACTCTTTCTCGAACAAAATGAAAATCAACTTCTACATGCTTTGTACGTGCATGAAAGACAGGATTCGCTGAAAGGTACGTGGCGCCAAGATTATCACACCATAAAGTGGGTACCGACTTAACCGGCACACGAAGCTCATGTAGAAGATCTTGGAGCCATGTGAGTTCTGCAACAGTATTGGCAAGAGCCTTGTATTCGGCTTCTGTTGACGACCGAGAGACTGTCTTTTGTTTTCGTGCAGACCATGAGACTAGGTTAGAACCTAGATATATAGCATATCCCCCCTTGGATCGACGGTCGTCTGGGCAACCAGCCCAGTCAGCATCAGAGAAACCCGTGAGTGAGTTATAATCTGATGAATCAGTATAAGCATGAAGGATGTTGCTAGAAGCATGCATGAGCCGTAAACCATAGTCAGAAGTGCCCCGCAAGTAACGAAGAATTCTTTTAACGGCTGTCCAATGATTCACAGTAGGAGAGTGCATAAACTGACACACTTTGTTGACTGCAAAGGTAATTTCAGGCCGAGACAATGTGACATACTGGAGAGCACCCACAACCTGGCGATACTTGACTGGATTATCAAACACATCACTATCATCCTGGGCAAGGTTCGCATTAGTGGCCATTGGTGTGGAAACCGGCTTAGCATCGGACAAACCTGCTCGTTGTAAGATTTCAAGTATGTATTTTCTTTGAGATAGAACAATATCGGTACCCTTTTTGGTGACCTCAAGACCAAGAAAGTAAGACAGAGAGCCCATATCCTTGACAGCAAAGGATTGATTTAGACTCTTGACCACTTTATTAATAGCTTGAGAGTTGTTTCCTGTCAAAATAATGTCATCAACATAGACCAACATATACAAAAGAGTGCCCCCATGAGAGTAAATAAACAATGAGGGATCAGTTTTAGAACCCTGAAAACCAAGAGAATGAAGAGCCGTAGACAATCGATGAAACCATGCTCGAGGGGCCTGCTTTAATCCATACAGGGATTTATGAAGTAGGCAAACATGATCTGGTTTTGCTGGGTCAACAAATCCAGGGGGTTGTTGTAAGTAAACAGTCTCGGTGAGGTGAACATGTAAGAAAGCATTTTGCACGTCCAACTGGCGAAGAGGCCACTTTTGAGTGACAGCCAAAGAGAGAACAACACGAATGGTTGTTGATTTAACCACAGGGCTAAACGTTTCTTGATAGTCAATGCCCGGTTGTTGTCGAAATCCTTTGGCAACTAATCGTGCCTTGTACTTTGTAATGGCCCCTGTTTGGTCACGTTTTAATTTGTAAACCCACTTGCAATCAACCACATTGGAATTCGGAGCACGTGGAACTAGAGACCAAGTGCCATTCCTCATAAGCGCCAAATAATCTTCAACCATGGCATTACGCCAATGAGGGTCCTTGTTAGCAATGGTAAAGGTTGTGGTTCAGTATCTGGTTGAGAGTGGATATGATATGAGGTGGCATTAAAGGGTTTGGTTTGTTTGGGATTTGGCCGAAGATTGGCTGGACGACGACGAGAAGACTCAGTAGTAGAGGGCGTAGGTTGAGGTGTGGTGGGGTGAACTTTGGGTCGACGGTGATAGGTGTGTCGGAGAGGTGGTGGGGCTGTAGGTAAATTAGAAGGTTGGTGTGTAGGTGGTGGTTCAGTTTGTTGGGTCGTAGGAACATCAGGAGGAGTGGTATTAGTCTGGTCTTGTGGATCAGGAGTGGTAGTAGTCTGGTCTTGTGGATCACATAGTGGAACAGGAGATGGGTAAGTGGAGACATAGGGGTTGGAAGTGGTAGTGGGTGTGGGAGTAGGAGGAGGAGGAACCTGGAAAGGGAAAGATTGTTCATTAAATCGAACATGACGGGCAACATAGATGCGATCAGATTGTGGATCATAGCACCTGTAGCCGTGATGGGCGGTGCTATACCCCAGAAACACACAAGGAGTTGAGCGAAAATCCATTTTGTGTTTGTTATATGGACGAAGATGAGGGAAGCATCGACAACCAAAGACACGAAGAAACGAAAAATCGGGTTGACGATGAAATACATGCTCAAAGGGTGAGGTGTTCGAGTTTGTTCTGGATGGCATACGATTAATGAGATAAACTGCTGTTTCAAAAGCAAAATGCCAGAAACGTTGTGGAACATGAGATTGAGCAAGTAAAGTAAGACCAGTTTCAACCACATGTCGATGTCGACGTTCAACAAAACCATTTTGTTCGCTAGTATGAGGGCAAGAAAGACGGTGAGTTATTCCAAGAGGAGAGAAGAACTGAGAAAGATTTCTAAACTCACCTCCCCAGTCACTTTGAACAGATTTAAGTTTGGTATTAAACTGTCGTTCAACCATAGCCAAAAAACGCTTAAAGGTGTTAAAGACATCAGATTTTAATTTCAGAGGAAAAATCCACATAAAGCGAGAATAGTGATCAACACACAACAAAAAGTAATTGTGACCATCAAAAGAAGTAACAGGCGCAGGGCCCCACACATCACAGAAAACTAAATCCAAAATGTGAGAACTCTTATAAATAGATGGCAACAAATGCAGTTTTGAAGATTTTCCAACGGAACACGAATCACAGAAAGTACTAGAACAATTGTTTTGTAAAGGTAAACTATATTTAGATAACATAGACTTCAAAAGCTGTGGATGTGGATGTCCAAGTCTTTGATGCCATGTGTTGGACGAGGCACGAGCTGTTGAAAAAGCGACTTTGTTGGAAACGAAGTGACTCTGAGGTAGATGAAAGGAGTAGAGACCGTCATTGTTGGGACCCATGAGGAGGATAGTGTGTGTAGACTCGTCCTTCACAGCAAAGAAAGATGAGTGAAATTCAAAATACACATGATTATCAAGACAGAATTTTTGAACAGAAAGTAGATTTTGTTTTATTTGAGGTACATGGAGTACGTTATTAAGGGAAAAGGTTTTTGTTGGTGAATAAAGGCGCGAGGAACCTATGTGTAAAATGGGTAAACCCTTACCATTGCCAACATGAAGATTGTCCTCACCATAGTAGGCCTCGGCGTTATCAAAGCTAGAGAGGTCTGGTGCAACATGGTGGCTAGAACCTGTATCCCAAAGCCCAGAGTTTGACGCTTGTGACCCGTAATTGGTGAAGTTGGCTGAAGGTGATTGTCTTGATCTTATGGTAGCAGGATCACGATTAGGGCAGAGAGACGGGATATGACCAATCCCACACCTATTGCAAGTACCAAAAACAACATTTTGATTAGAAGCCCAACTAAACTGAGTTTGGTTACCTCCTTGATTCCTGTTAGTGTAATTTCCTCCTTGATTCCTGTTGGTATAATTTTCGCGACCATTACCACGTCCACGACCACGGCCACGATTATTCCCAGATCTGTTGGTATAAAAAGCTTGAGCAGGTTGTTGGGTAGATGGCTGAACTTGAAGACCAAGTTGTGACAGAAGTTGCTGGACAGCCTTTAACTGATCCGGTTGAGAAGTGGATGAGGTGGATACAGATCCTGTTGTGGTACGAGTGTTGACAGCGGCGGTGAATGCTTGAGCTGGTGGGATTTCAGTGGCTGATTTCTTAATCATGTAGTCATGATCTGATAACAGACCATGGAGTTCAGCAAAGGCAGTGGCAAATTGGCGGCCAAGGAGGGTGGATTTCAGGCCATTGTACTCTTCTCGAAGACCAGATATAACCAACATCACCAAGTCTTTTTCTTTCACAGGTTCGCCAATATTAGCAAGAGCATCAGAATATTCCTGAGCCCTAGTCAGGTATGCAGAGGAAGTTTCATCAGCTTTCATCTCCAACTTTAAAAGTTGAGTTTTCAGAGTATATTCTCTAGAAGCCGTGTGAGGTGCATAAGCACGTTCAAGAGATAGCCAAAGATCACGGGAAGTGTTCCCTTGAACATGTTGGAATGATGCCTCGGAGATGGTAGAGACAAGTAACATACGTACGTGAGCATCATTGGAAATCCATGTTGTGTAATCTGGATTTGGTTGTGGGGCAGGTATTGTGTCTTTTCCTGATGACGAAGGGGTAATAGTAACCGGTGGGCAGGGAATTGAACCATCAATATAACCAAACAGGTTATTGGTAACAAGAAAGGGCTGAAGCATGGCTTTCCAGTAGCCATAATTGTTAGGAGATAATGTAAAACCAAATTTATGGTGACAGTGGAGGGTTTTCTCGGCGGAAGTAAAGGCTGTAATTGCCATTGGGATTTCAGCGGCGGCTGTTGTAAATTAGAAGAGAGGATACCAAGATAAACCCTAGCTCTGATACCAAGATAAACTTGGTAAAGAGAAACGTAATATTGTGTATTGTATATATTATGTAAATCACGATTACATCCAGGGGATTATATAGAAGAGATAATTACACTCTAATCCCTCTAATATAATAATATATAAATACAACTTAATTGTCTAATAAGGCTAAAGCAAGCTAGTGAACTGATTCAAGCAATAAGCTAAACTAAAAAAAAAAAAACAAGTAACTAACAGTCCCTAGGCAAGAATAACCTAACCAAAAGCTACAACTAAAATTTGAAAAAAAAATGATATTTAACTAAATCACCAACTAAATATTAATACTCCCAAGTTACAGCAAATTTGATCTTATAATAAGGAAATGAAAATTAAAAATCTAAACCTTGATAGAACCTTAAGGCTATGGTGCAGGGCACCAAATAGTCCAAAGGGTACTTTTCCAAACCAATTTTACCTTATCCAATGAGATCGAAACTTTGAAAAATCAGTTGGTACTTCAAGTTTATCTACCAAATAACTCATGAAACCAATTTTTACAAATTTCCAAATTTGTTTTGAGTTTGAATTATGACCTAATGCAAGGGGCTGGTGGAACAGACTTTGGAAATTTCTTACTGATGCACTATGAAAGAGAAATGGTGCACTAGTGAATGGAATACACAATCTGATATGCAAAACTATTAAGACACCTAAATGAAGTAAAATTATGCCAATGTTATCAACTAAATGCAAAAACAAGAAATTATGCTATAACTATCTAGTTTAACTGTTTTAAAGAGTGAAAATTGGAATATGAATGCAAATGATGCTTAACTACTTTAATATGCTATATATAGGCTTCAGATGATCTTTCTAGAGCTAGGGTTTTCTCAATGAAGCTCCCAGAAGTCAATTAATGAAAACCCACCATCCTTATCACAATTTCGATCATTCAAAGCCCTTGGATTGCCTTCTGACCAATGAGGTTCCTTAATTCTGCCATGTTGGAGCATAATCTCTGTCTTGTCAGCATTTTCTAGAAGGTACGAGGTTTTTCAAGAGAGAGTACGAGGTTAAATGGATGCAGGGTGAATGGAGGGAGATGCATAGTAAAAAAATGGCGGGCAAAGGTTGTGACCCTGGATTTTTATTATTTGACCGGGTGTGGGTGTAAGTTGGATACGGGTTAAAATAAAAGAGGTGTGGGCTTGTGGTTTGGGCTTGGTGGGATAAGGGTAAGAGTTTGGATTGGATTTGGTTTTATGGATTAAGTAATGGGTCAGGTTTAGTAAAGGGATAGGAGGACTTGGATTCGATTTAGGATAAAATGGGTTAAATAGTACTATTTAGGTTCGGTTTGTTTAATTAAAGTTAAACGAGAATGGCCACGGGCGGCCGCGTTGCGGCCTGGCGGGTTTTTTTTGCCGTTGTATTTGGTTTCTGATGTATTCATGTTGCTTTTGATAGTTTTATTTGGCAACTATTAGAGAAGGCACAATTATCACATGAAACTTACTAACAAATGAATAATCTAAAGTTGCAGAATACTGAAACCAACATATAATTGTTGTATCCATCTTTCTTTATAAGGGTTTAAACAAAGAAGTAAGAGAAAGATAAATATTTAGTGACATATGATATAATACTACTCACTTGATGGTTTATATTTTGTTCTATTAGTAGAAGTCCAGCACCAGAATCACCTGATCATTTATCCTTACTATGACGTGTATCGTGGGGCTCTGTAAAAGCAGAAAACGAATATCAATATAGGTAGTGAAACGGAAAAGATGACAGCAAAAGAGTATGCATTTTTTTCCTAGAAGTGTCGATTTGACCCGTTTACTTGAAGAAGGAAAAAAAGAAATGTATGAGTTATGGTTTCTAACAGAGCGTGTCTTTATGTCTATTGGTTACGGTGTGCACCTATTTTAGGATGCTACGATAATATGGTTAGACAAAATTGGGATGCTATATACAATGGCAATATCGGCCTAAATTGATGTTAAGCTGAAGGCATAAGGAATGAGAACGTTTTGACTCAGAGTAGGCAACATCAGGCACATAAGCCTGTAGAAATACCTTTGTCCACACATGCACATAAGCCCGTATAAACACGTTACTCTATCCACATAGAAGTCTGGAACATGTGATGGAAATAAAATGAAATACCGATATAAACCGGTAGAAATACCTTTGTAACTATATATGTTCTGCAAGATCACCCCTGGGGTAAGATTCGGTGTAACCTGCTGTTTTTTTTTTTTTTTTTTTTTTTGCGTCAACCACTACTTGGGTTTGCCTCGACAACTGCATAAAAAAAATGCTAACATGTTAACAAAAGTATCGATTATGTAACTCGGCAGGTGTTTAGAAGTAAGCATACCTGGGAAGACTTAAACAACTTCTTCTTGGAGAAGAATTTTGTAGAAATTTTCCCCCAATGTTTATCCTAACAGGTTACCTACATAGACTACATGATCTGAGTCTTATGAGGAGCTAGTCGTCTGTGCAGATATGCTTCTGGTGTTGAACCATCCAATTCAGCTTTGTCGGCGTAAGAGACAGTTCGTGCACCAATACAATTGTAAGAAACGCTGCATTTAAAACAGGACCAGAGTATGATAATTACGCAATTATCCAGATAGTATTATGGTCTATAACTATATGAACGAAACATTACACAATTGAAATTGACCTTTGCATTGCCGGTTCTGTGATTGGCGAGCCATTTAACCTGATCTGATCTTCATAGGCTGGCTCCCAAACTATCACCCTGAAACAAATGCTGAAATATCAGCTACTTTTTAAACTCTCCTCCATATATATGTTAACTGAAAAAATCGAATAAGCTACCGAGAAGCAACAAACAAAAACAACTGTATTGCTGCATATACCTCTACAATTCAAACAATTACAATGAAGGCACACACATTTGCAAGGGGCAAACGCTATGTATTCACTCGAAGGTCGTGCATAAAAATCTAATGGAAAACAACTAACCATAAGATTACATTAACAAATACTACAACAGAATGTATGCGTAAACACTTTCCTTAAAGTCATTACTGTGGCTCACCATTGAGTAACCAATTGTTAATCCTACCAACTAATATGAGTTCATATCACCTCTCAAATACCATCTTTTGTCGCCTTCGCATCTTCATGTGTGCCATAAAAATGTTGTCATTGCAAACACCCCAGAATTTGTTATTTTTAGATGTCCTGCAAAAAGCAACTACATAAGCCCGCGAAACTGCATATCTACCTATCAAAACGCAATTTGCAGTAAATAAGCACTTTAATAAGTAACCCCAAAACCCTCATCGTAAGTTGCTTACTTCAAAAACAAACTTCAACTGTTGCTAATTTGGGCAAATGCATCACAACTGATTATTACTTGTGGCCAATTAAAATGAGTCCATTAAAAAGATGAAATAAAATTACCAACATCAAGGTCATCACAACTAACTAATTAATAAGGTAAACATTTAATACTTCAAGATTTAATTATACCTTCAACTTCATGACCCGATTCACGTGTATCCTACAAGTCACCCTTTTCAACACTTTTTCGGCGAAGCTCCAGTTGCAATCTTGTTCGCATTTGGTAGATCCTAACAAAATCAAAATACCCATGAATTTTACAAAAATGAAGATACTAAAAAAGATGAAGAAAAGACTTACGGATCAAAGAGATGTTGCTATATGCACCATTTTTTTGAATCCATGGTCCCACTAAAAATAAAATAGTTGGCCACAATCGCTGTAGCAGCCACTGCTTCCTTTACGCCTACCCACACCCATCAGTAACTGCATCTACATATTGTTCGTCATCGATCTCCACCAAAACGAAGGTGACACAAATTAAAAAATCAAAAATCAGCACAAACCTTAACACCTCGAAACGTTTGGATATCCTAATCGTTGTTCCAATCAAAACCCTAAGACAATTCCACATTATTAATTTAGCTCAGGTGTTTAAACAAAATTAGAAAACCGTAAAAATGAAAGTAACAAATTAAAAGCTAAAATTTACACGCAACAAAGAATCTTCACCTGAATGTCGCGTGCACAGCTCTATCACTTTTTCTGGGACTGATCTCTACCGTCTAGTCATAAACACCGTAGATCCCCGAACAAAACGGCGGCATTTTTGCTACTCTATTGTATGTCGCCGGTTGTTCTTCATCGCGATGTACTACACCTTCAACTTCTTTAATCAATTGTTGGTGAATGACAGGACAAAAGGGGGGTTTTTTCTTTTTTATGAAGAAGTGAGATTATTTCAGATATACGCCGGAGAAATCTAGAACCCTACCGGACTGGATCATTACATATAAACGGGCCAATGAAGCGGGCCTTAGCAGCCCACATTTTTGGCGGGAAAAGCCTGCAGGAAAACGACGTCGCACCTGAGCTCATTTAATAATACTTATAATGGACCATTTACGTAATATGCTGAAACTTAAGGGACCTTCTTTGCCAATCTTCCAAACTATTCCCAAGGGCATAATTTGTCTTTTCTTGAATCTCCAAGGGCTTTTAATGATAATTCTTCTAATTTATTCTTCAAGGGACCAAATATAACAAATCTTGAAACTTGGAGGACTATTTTTGCCAAACTCTTCAAACTCATTCCAAAGGTCACTTTTGTCATTTACTCATTCTTGAGGGACTTAATTTGACTTCTTTGAGCTTTACTTGGCTTTATAAGCATTCCCCGGCCCCGGCTTTTGACTCTTTCCATTTCTCGTGCTCGTTTTTGGTAACTTTGACTTGGTTTTTGTCTATTTCTCATATTTTATTACCTGCTCATACAAAAGCACAAAAACACATATATTTGGCAATTATTCGTTAGTTTTTGATCTTTTTTGGGTCTGATTATGGTGAATAAAAGGTGTGTGTTTTTACTCACACCATCCTCATAAAAAAAATTAAAATTGTTCCCAACCTTTCACTTTTTTGCGAGTCATGTCCTTGTAGCGTTACTGTAGTTACAATTTTGGTTTTTTGAGTAACGGCCGTTAAGAAATCTCGTTAAATGCCATGTGAAATGATTATTTTACCCTCCTTATCCTCAATAATTGCAAAGCCACCCATTTCCATTATTTCCCGCACCTATGCAAAATAGCCCATAATACTAAATTCCAAATCAATTGTCGTTTCCCCGAGTAGGACATGCCGGGATATTTTACGAGTTGTCACAGATAAGTTTATAAACTCGTGTTGAATATTTGGATTAGCCTATTATAATGAGTTGATTAAGTAAATTGTTTAGATCAGCTTATGTTGATAATGTGATTAAAAAAAATCTGAATTTAGTTGTCTCTTGTAATAGTTACTTTCTAAAATAATACAAGCTTAATGTAATAGTTACAAAAGAAATAAGCTCTCCAAAATAATACAAGCTTAACAAAACTTTAGGAGATAAGTTCTTAAAAGCATCTTTAATAGTTTATCTATCTTTAACCCATTCAAAATATTAAACTTTGATGTTTAAATACTTAACTCACCTTTAACTGATTCTCTCGAATGCAATGAGTAATCTTCAACATTTTGAAATTTTAACCTCACTCACACAAACAAAAACTTCAACCACTTGTCCACTTCTACATCAACTTGTTCTTTCCCTTAGCTATTTCCAACCTTTTGCTCCAATACTATTAACCTTTTAGGCTTTTACACAATAACTCCTTTTTCAACTTATCATTGAAGATGCTCTAAGTTAACCTTAACCTTTTACAGTTTATCCCTTCCATATATATGCTTTACATATATATGCATACATACATACAATATCTATGTGTACACATTATTTGTAGATCATGACAGTTTATCCCTTCCAGTTACATATATATGTTAACTATTTACACTATAAATAATTTAGACGTTCTACTTTTGAAAAACATATATCTATTACGCTATAAAGTATCTAGGTAATGCTAAAGCTAAATAAGGAAGGTTTAAAATGAAAAACATGTGTTTGCCACAAAAATAGTCACCGGGTACCGGCCGCCTCGTTGCGCGGGTACCCTTCTAGTTAACTCTAATATATGCAGGATCTAAACTATTGTTGTGTTGACGTATATGGCCGGAGGAAGTTATACCGGACGGACCTCATCGGCCGAACGGTATGACACTGCCTCCCGGCCTATGACTAGGGAAAATGCCCACGTGCGCCGCATTCCCAAAAAACCCGCAAACGTGTTTAGGGTACAACTGACACATGCTCAGACCTGGAACTGACAATCACTGTTCACAAGGATATTCACTGTGCAATGGTACGATTACTGTTCAAACAGGTACCATGTTTACTGTTTATAGGTACATATACTACCCCAACCCCATTTATAGCATTTTCATTCACCCTCACTAGTAGTTACTTGTATTTATTACCACATCCTTCGATCTAGAAAAGATACTTATTCTCACGTCGGAGCTTGGTCCGGGGATAACACCCGGGGCGAGGCTAACGAGCTTCTTGTGTTTGTGCAGTTGTCAAGACCGAAGGACTTGAGGCTTCTCGGCTAGTAATATCAGTTGTCAAGACCGAAGGACTTGAGGCTTCTCGGCTAGTAATATTAGGTAGCGGATCTTTACTTCAACATGCTGCAAGACCTTTTTCCCTTTATTTTGATACGTCAGCCACATTGAAAGCTCAAGAACAAGATGACTGGTGAATGTTTCATAAAATCAATATTAATTTTTGTATGCTTCATTGTTGCAGATGCACTTTGGAATGGTTTGAGAGATGAAGAAATTGTTGATTTGGCTTTTTTTTTCTCCTCAATGTTTGTCATAGTAGCTAGAAATATGGCATAGCAACATTTTTAATTTTTTTTTTTTTTTTTTTTTTTTTTTTTTTGATAGAACCATGTTTTTGGATAGAAAATAGGGCTCTATTATATATTTTTTATTAGTATATATATAATCACATAGAGCCCATTTTTAAAACGGGTTATATGACGTTTTTTTGTGGTTTTTTTTTTTTTTTTTTTTTTTTTTTTTTTTTTTAGATGTGCAAGAAATATCTTAGTCTAAGTTAAGTTACATTTTGATTTCATCGAAGTCAAACAATGACATCCTAGGACAAGAAAAAAAGGTCACTAATGTACTGTCATAATATAGCTTTTTATCATACGTTCTTACAAATTTTTCGTTTTTTTTTTTTTTTTAAATTAAGATTCATATATTAGAACACGACTTCTAATATTTGTTATCTTACTTTTTAACGTATAATACGAGTACGGGTTATCCGGGAAAGATCATTTACATAAAACATTAATTTGGGGGTTTACTTTTGATGTGCTTATAAGCTTATTAAAAATCAGATAAACTTATCTACTTGTGCTTAAGAACTTTATAAGCTCAACTGGAAATAGAAATAAATGAGCTTATGAACTTATTAAATTTCGAATAAGCTCGTAAGCCCATCAAATAAGCTGCGAAACTAAAACAAATATGTCGTGCCAAAATCTTATTAATCCTGTGTAGCAAAAGCCACATTTGGTAGTCGGCTAGAGGCTAGCAGTTGCAAGATGAATAAACAAAATTTAGGGAACAACATGTTAGTTCAAACGCTTCATTAATTCATTAGAAAACAAACTTTGACGTACAATCAACCCAGCTGCATACATAAATGCCAACTGGAAACAGATGATACAACATCCGCCTATACTAAAGACGAGGTACAGACCGATACTGCAATAGCTATGTGCCTCTATAAACTTTTGAAAATGATCTTGGCAGATCGACAAATTGTTAAGAAAGATCTTGGCAGATCAACATGATCACTTCGTGCAGCAAAGCTTTGAATCGTTAGAAGCCAAACAGATGATGAAGGCTTGCTAACCAGTTAGCGGATATCTGAGATATAAACAAATTGTATTAAACTTATAATTCTCGGATAAGTCCATCACATACATGGACTTCCACACCCTTCCAAGTTGCAATATTGTTTGTCATCCATTTTTATGAACAAATAAAAGAAGAATTATAAAACAGTGATAGTAGTCCAATGATCCCTGACATGTGGCGTTAAGTGGAGGTCATGGGATTAACTCATGTCCCCATCTCCCTATAATCATGGTATGAGTATGATCGGGGGGAAGATAGGGTCCGTCACCTTTTTTATTCAGTATTACTACAATAAATGTGAGTAAAAGTAGAGCCGGACCAATTTGCTTTTACCTAACTTCTATATTTGACTCTTTTGACAGTAGGCAATCAAAATCGACCCATTCAATTACTCATAGTATATGGGCCGAAATTGCAACCTTACTTGTTGGAAACAAATATTTGGAGATCAAAGAAAGGGAGAAGTGGTGTCGAATTACCAAAAAAAGAGATCAAAGGCACAAAAATCATTTTACCTTAACTGCAGATCCAGATGCAACACTGAAAGCTCGATTCTGCATAATTTTCAATAGCCTAAAATCATTAGTATTAGCTAGAATTTTGATGCCATTTTCAATTTGTTGAAACCGCCAACAGCATTCCTGCCTTTTTGTTATGAATTATTTTAGTTTCTTATTTTAATTATGTTTAGTTGTTTACTCCCTGATTTACAATATATAACAATTTTTTAATATGTTATGAATTAAATGTGGTTTTGTTAGTTTCTTATTTCAATTATTGTATGTTTATTTTATTTTTATTTTTTTGGATGGCAACTGTGGTTACATGCCCCTAGCTCAGAAGGGGTAGCGACTAACGAGCCCACATAATCAGGTTGGGTCCAGCTCAGATGTCAATGACATCCTTCCCTTTATACACGTGGGAGGAAACTCCAATCGCCTTAAACAAGACTCGAACTTGAGTCCTTGTCTAAGAGGGTAAAACTTCCATACCGCTAGACAGGCCCATTGGTTACTGTATGTTTATTACTCCCTCTGTCTCAAAATATATGTCCATTTTGACTCTGTCAAAGTCTTTTTATTCCAACTTTAATGTTAATTATTTATTTTTTTCGTGTTACATAATATTTGATGCAAAATAAATGGATTTGTGTTTTAAATACATTTCATATGTATACTTTTAATCAAGTATTATATAACATGAAAAAAAAATTAAGATCAAAGTCGAAATAAAAATACTTTGAAAAAGTCAAAATTGACTTATATTTTGGGACGAATGGAGTAGGTAAACCATAGATTTTTTTTTTTCTTTTTTTGCGATGGTGAATTTATATTTACGTTACAAAGATAGTACATCAATTAGCATAAAATCATAGACTTAGACACACCAAATCTGATAGAGACAAAATACATGACTAAGGCCCCGTTTCTTTTTATTTTGGAGCGTCTGAATGGTAAAGGGTGTGGGTCCCAATATATATATTAATGTTTTTTGTTCTTGAGGGGTCTATACAAATGTTGTTAAATCATCTGTATCTCAAGACCATATAAAATATGCGTCTCCCCATCCAGAGCAATTAACAGAACATGACCCACGTTGGACCCACATAACTTATAAGTGTCTGAGTGTGGAAAAAAAATAAACGCAGCCTAAACATCACAAAATAAAAGACACATAGTTAAAGAGTAAAGTGCAAAAAATGTCCCTGAACTTTGCCAAAATTGCAGAAATTGTCCTCATAAAAAAATTACGACAATTATTCCCAACCTTTCACTTTTTTGCGAGTCATGTCCTTGTAGCGTTACTGTAGTTGCAATTTTGGTTTTTTGATTAACGACCGTTAGGAAATCTTGTTAAATGCCGTGTGAAATGACTATTTTACCCTCCTTATCCTCAATAACCGCAAAGCCACCATTTTCCTTTGTTTCCCGCACCTATGCAAAATTACTTATTCACCCTCTTAACCTTGAGGGACAAAATACGCGATAGTAACTTTCTTATAACACTGGTTCATTTGGGTGTTTGGGGCTCACACAAACATAAACATATCATCCATAACGTCTAACACATACAAACATAAACCCTAATCGGAATCCTGTAGATCGGACCACTACTGGAAATTTGTGTGTTTTAATATGTTATGAATTATTTTTGTTTCTTATTTCAATTATGTTTAGTTGTTTCATATACAACATATAACAATTTTTTAATATGTTATGAATTAAATGTGTTTTTTTTTAGTTTCTTATCTATCTATAAACATATAAGATTGAGTCCTAAAATTTAATGTGGAGGCGTCAAGATTGCATAGAGTACAAGTTACCTAATGCTCGGAATTAAATGCAGAAAATGGAGTTTCATTATGTGGAGGCTTCATGCGTAAGTACCTTGATTTAATGTTCATGCTTAAGTGGTAAGTACATATGAGCTATATTTAGTGTTTCAAATGTAAATGATTGAAACCATACGAAGTGTTGCTAGCCTTTATTTTTATTTAATCATTTGCTCCTTTCATTTGCCTTCAAATAAATGTATAAACCCTTCAACCACCATCATTGAATACTATAAATAACATCATTTGGTCTTTATTAATGATGTGTGTGTGTGTGTGAAACTTTAATTTGTGTGTAGTTTGATGATTTTGTATGAATCACATGTTTACTGTTAGTTTATTATTGTTTGTGTGTAAATTCAGTGAAGCACCAACTAACCAATTTCCTTTTGATCTCTACTTTTTGTTTCTAGGCACATGATGAGAATGAAATGGATCGCATGCTAGCAATTGATGGCATTGAACTCATTGGCATCAATAACCGTAACCTTGGTATGTACCCCATCTGTTTTTATGGCTCAAGATCTGTGAATTAACAAGCTTGCTAATTAGATAAATAGTTTTGAAATAGATATTGACATGATCATTTTTTTCAGTCAATAGTTTTTCCATATTTTTCCTTATAGTGTGATAAAGTTCTTTTTGGTGTAGCTTCTCACCTATGGAATTCAATTTAGTTGATTGGATTTTGGTCATAAAATAGAAATGATTTTTTTCAAATGTACTCATTGGTATGTGAACTAAAAAGTGTTCCACTTAATGTTACAAACTTTCACCTTTTGTACTAATATGCACGTATGAACTTGGTTTACCGAAACTCTAATGTTGATTACTTGTCATGGTATTTTAGTCCTTTTACTCACATGTATTGTGATATTTTTTTTTTTAATTTAGGAAGACCTTGCGATTTTTTTAGAAAAACTAACAAGACTTTACAATTTTTCAAAAAAACTTGCAAAACCTTGCGATTTTTTTTAGAAAAAATTACAAGATCATGCGGTTATTTTAGAAAAACTAACAATATCTTGCTATTTTTTTTAGACATACTAGCAAGACCTTGAGACTTTTTCAAATAAAACTAGCTAGACCTTGCGATTTCTTCAAAAATCCGTAACCTGTAGCAAGACCTTGCTAGTTTCATGGGTATAATTGCATTTTTTTTACAGTTACAACATAATAATAAAGAAACTACAATTATCAACAAACTCTGTAACACTTTTTTATTCACATACCAAATCGGCGAATTGGCATGTCACAAACGGATTAGTGGTAGTTCAAGCTTTGTCTTAAGGTTAATATAGTACTGCAGCCACATTCCATTGTAATAATTTTTCTTTTGTGATTAATATATTTTATCAGGTACCCTCTTTACATAAAAAAAAAAAAAAAAAAAAAAAAAAAAAAAAAAAAAAAAAAAAAAAAACTGGTGATTTGGAGAAGTTTGTTGCTATTTTGTGACCAAAACTCAATAATAAATGTTATAATTTGCGTTTTTAGCCGTTTTAACCTGTAGGAGGAAAAGTAGTGTGCATATTGCAACAAAATGTGAAAGCCTGTTACATTAAGTGTGTAACACCCCAAATTTTACAGGTTTGATTAGAAATATATTATAATGTTTTTGGCAGAAAAGTCCTTCCTTTAGTTTTAATAGAAATTAGGACTTGTTACGCAAATAGTTAACATGAAGGACTAATGGTGCAAAATGTTTAACAACAAAGACTAACGGTACAAATTATATTTTGGGGACTGAAATTGCATAAGTATCCTTGTGTCCTAATAATCTTCTAGGTCCAGATGTTACCTTATAGCACATGTATGAAGGAAATTAGCTAGTAAGCTTAAGGATGATTTCATTCTAATATGATTTTTAGTGTTCATATGCTATCCTTATGATGAAATAAGCTTCCTTAATTATTTCCCATTAAAGGTATTTGATTATTTTTAGTTGGTTTCATGATTATGGTGGAGATTTAAAAGTTTTGATATATGAGCATGTTAGTTATGATTTTTGTTAAGACTGTGAAGTTTTTGTATATGTGTGATGAACATAGATGATGTTGGCACGATTTTAGATTAAATATGATCACCCTATAGATATTATGATGTCATGGTTAGAAACAAATAGCTAAATCATGTTAAAGATGATGTTGATGTTAGCTTAGTTTTTAAAGGGGTGTTTAGCAAAAGGCCAAAATAGTGTTAAATTAGCGAAATTGCTTATAGACCTGTTGGAAAGTGATATTAAGATGTTTATAAGTTGATTTAAAGTTATGAAAGTGATTAGAATTGGGTTATGTTAATTTTGGGTCGTTTGGTGATGTATGAATTTAAGACAAGTGTTGCAGAATTTTATGTTGTCTTTGAAGGATCGTAGAGAATTAACCGTTTGTCGGATTAAGTTGAGGTTGGAACCAAAATGGTAGTCCTCTGAGTCTAATTTATGATGCATTTAGTTTCAAGTTCTAATTTGAAGTTTAAATGGGTCAAATATGCTATTTATAGCAGACTGTCCAAAAAATGAATATGTTGCTATTTCAAATAAGTTAGCAAAAATGATGTAGGTTATATGTACGGATGTTATAGTGGGTTTTAATGATTATAGAATGATATATTTATGTGTTTAGGTGATCTCGGAAGTCCAGAACTATTCGAGGAATGCCTAAGCTAACCAAGGTAGGTAACAGTTTAATAGTAGCTCGTTATACGAGTCTTCATGTTTAGCGCAAGTATTAGTTTATGTTCTTGTTTTATCAAAGTTTATATATATGTTGCACTTTAGTAGTAATTAGTTCCAACTACTTCCAAGTATTGCGGATTAGGTTAGAGTTTGACAATCAAAGTACACATATTGCGGAAGCTAGGATCAAGTAATAACACGTATAAAGATTAACTAAAACATAAATAGTAAACATACCCGATGCACTTCAAATTAACCTTGATTCTTGTACAATTAGATCAATGATAAACCCCTTACCGTTTTGTTTATCGATCTCTTGATAATTACTAAAGTAAGTAATTACCTCGTTCTTGTACACACAAACTACCAACGAATAAAGGTTTGATGCAAGTAAACAAAACACTTAATATTTTTGCTTATGAAAAATCGATCCAACCCTATGGGTGGGGGGAACCGATCGGCCACAAGAAAACAAGGAGGAAAGAAAAGGTTTAGGGTTGTGTGTGTGCACAAAAGATATGAAACCCTAATCCTAGGCCTTGTATATATACTAGGTGATATCTTGGAGCACAAGCAAGGCTTGGGTCGACCCTATGTGTGGGCTTCGACCGGCCATAGCACCCCTAAGGGGTTTCTAGAACTTTCTTGACTCCCAAGTTACACTCTAGTCCATATCTTTCGTCCCTAATGATAATTAGTCCATACATTTAATAACTAACGATCATTTAGTCCATTAAGTGTTATAAATATATATATTCAATACATTTAATATATACATATTTATTTTACATTATTCTTGTTTGTAAAGTGTGCAATCCCGAGGTCTCGGGTTCGATACTAGACATTTACTTATTAATATTTATACGTAACTTTTAACAGATTAGTGCAAGTGTAGAAATTGACATGATGTTATAACATATGCATAGATTCGGATATAACCGAAAACAAGTCACGTATAGAATATTAACAATAAGCACCATCTTTCAAGTCACGGGTGCCTAAGAAATGCACCAAAAGTCAAGTACCATGCCTAAGAAGCGCACAAAAAACCTTATTGATTTTGTCCTTTAAACTGCTGTTCAAGTATTTACCAAAAAAAAGCGTAAATCTTCTATTTGTTTTTGGGCTTAATGATTTTGTTTAAGTATAAATACCACCCCAAATTCCCATTATTTCAAAATTCAACACCATACGATATTCATTCAAGTTTTACCACAAAATAACCAAGGCTTTTACATATGGTATCTCGTACAACAAAAATAACAACTAATGTGTAGGGTGGGCATGTGCCCCCTATCACACACACTGGCGGAGACAGTAGAGGGCAGGGTGGGCACATGCCCCCTTGAGAAAAAAAATTATAGTGTAAATCATTTAAAATTTATGGTTGTTTTTGTAATTTTCCCTCTAACGAACCGATTTGTAGTGTAGTTTTGAAAAATTATCAAAGTTTGCCCCTTTAACCATAACTTTCTCGCTCCGCCCCTAATTACACACGTAATGTACACAATCGTGTATAGTATATCGGTGGTAAGTCTATGATCGAACACAAGAAACTATGAAATTTATATGTTAAAATGTTAAAATTACTTATTTTATGGGTTTTGACTGTCACAACCGATAACTAAAATAAATAATTTGTAAACAAGATTAAGGAAACTGTATATTGTATATGTTGGTTGTTAGCTGTAAAACGGTTCCCAGATTAGGGTTAAGATAATCAATAAGGTACCGGATATTCACTTGAAATCGTGGTATCACTTTCCAATAGAAACTATTCGACCCTATGCCTGGGTTACACGAATATCTCTATGGGATAAGACCAAGTGATGTTCTTGTTTTAGGCACAAACCAAGAACCAGATGCGTATAGAAGTGTTTAGGGTTTTGTGTTTAGAGTTGTATATCTCGTATCCATGCAGAATGATGTGATCTCTATTTATATTAGAGAATACTCAAACCCTAGCCCATGGTATTATGTATAATTAACGGCCCATTAATTATAACATAATAATTTCCATAATAATAGGGATTAGTGGTTAAAACCTAGCAGCAGAATTGCTGATGCTATCAGCAGATTCTCACTAGCAGCAGAATGCTATTAGCAGCAGAATCAGCTGTCAGCAGAATCCTATCAGCAGGATCAGCTAGCAGCAGAATCCTAGCAGCAGATTCACAACACTAGCAGCAGAGTCTGCTAGCAGTACTTTGATCAATACATAACCACTATTGAGTCAGGGGATTCAGTGACCAAATGGGTGTATACTCCCCTAAACTTGGATGCTTCCAATCATATATTAGTCTTGTTGATTTGCATTGGATGTTAGAATACTTTGCATTTTTCTGAGCAGCTGATACGCCATGTCATCATAAGGATATTGGAGTTGCAGTCTTTTCTTTCCATGAAGCATCTGTTGAACAACCCCTTTATTAAACTTTATAGGGTAATCCTTCTCCACAAGCATATAGACTGTCACACCATCAGCATCCAAAACATGAACACCACAGGACTGAAAAAGCTTCCATTGTTGAACTGTGTTATGTCTTAGACTTATCCACTCCTTATCCTCAGGATGTGGTTCAAACATCACTTTCAAATAATTCCAGATGACTCTTTCATAAATTTGCTCCGGCCGGTTATAGCCAAACTTGTCTTTATACAGCTTCCAAAGAGTCACCATATCCTCTCTATCAAAGTATTGGACCATCTGTAGAAAACTAATAAATCTTACAGATCTTCCATCAGCTCTCTTGATATCCCAATATGCTGTTTTGCCTTGAAATCCAAAAGTAACAGCAATGAATGGTAATTTGACACTAAGAGGAACAGCATCTATGACTTCTTCTTCATTTTCTAATACAAGTTTTGTATGAGCTTGCATGTGTTCTTTATCATTTTCATCATCAGCTTTCTGCTCTTGCTCATTCTGCTCTGTATCTGCCTGCACTTGCTCAACAACTTTTTGTTTCTTTCTGCTTAGGCTCTTCAATACACCTCCAGCTCTCTTAACACCAGAACTTGAGACTTTCTTTTCTTTCTCAGCTAATTCCTTCTGTGTTTCATCAACATTCATAACCACCACTTCTTCCATAACATCAGCAGTGGAAACATCTGTAACAGCAGGTTTAGAAACCTGTTGGGGCTCAGCAGTAGTAGCTGTAGTTGCAGCAGCAAAAAGTGTTACACCAAAAAGTGTTACAGTGGGAGCAGTTGTAACATCTCCAAGACTTTTTACTGTCTCCGGCATAATTTTAGTTGCTTCAACCATCTTTTCAGCATCAATTTGTTGTTCCTTGTGTGTTTCATCAACATTCATAACCGCCACTTCTTCCAACACTACTTCATTACCTTCCGTGTCAGCAACCACAAACTCATTCTCTTCACTTTCAACACCATTACCCATATCCATCTCCATATCAACACCTGTATCCTCCCCTGAACCCATGCCCTCTGCATTATTCCCTCCCTGATTCGGAGCAACCTCTTCAGCAACTGATTTGAGGACATCTTCAGAATTAGAGGATTCCACCCTCTTTGTTGTACCCACTTTCTTCGATCTTTTAAGTTTTTGAGATCTTGACCTTTTCACACCTTCTAAAATTTTAACTCTTTTCTGCAAAGCTTTAATTTCACCATCTTGAGCAGCAGTAAGTAGTTGTAGGTCAAGAACTTGTTTTGACAATGTTGTACATTTTTCCATCAATTCCTTTATAAGTTCCATACTATCCTCACCACTTCGGCTTGTGTTACCTAGCCCGAGAGGTGGATCTTTGGACAAGTTAAGTGTAGCCTCGGAACTAATCCGAGCATCTACACCCCCTATGTTTTCCATGTGGTTAGGGATACCATCACCTGAATCAAGTTCATGAGAACGTAACTCATTAGATGTTGCCATGGGTTGGGTCTTACTTATGTTACCACTGTCCTGCCGAGCTTCTAAGCGTGAGACAGTAGTGGCAGCCCTAGCCCTCACCATTCTGTGACCCCTCTCCTTATGCACAGCCCCATCTGCATCCATACCAGCACTAGCCTGGGGTAGCTGAGTGCCCTTAGATTGTGAACTCCTAAGGGTATAGGTCTTTTTAGGTTGTGAGGATGATGGGGTAACAGTTTGATTTCCTGCACCTTCTGCACCCTGATTTTGAGCTAGTGACAACATGTATGGAAATAAGGGTGTCACTTTCCCGGAAAAATCTTTTCCCGTCCTGCTCATATTAACAAAAACTTTCTTTTGGAGCATAGGGGACTCAAAAACTTTTTTATTCACCTTTTTCTTCGAAACCTCTCTTTTATTAACCTTTTTCTTCGAAAGCTCTTTGTCGATGATAAGTTGTAAAAACCTCGGATAAACAAAGCAATTACTCGAAATATTCTTTTTCAAACCATCCAAAATCATTTTCGAAAAATTGAAAGGCTTTCCCGTCGCCAAGCAAATCAAAGCCGAAGCTTGCGTCGTCCCAAACTCATTCCAACCAGTTGTCTTCGGGCTCAAACAATGTAGAACGGTATGAATCAAAAACTTCCACTGGGGAGAGAAAAGCGCTTTGTAAAATTTCAAATTATCGTTTTTCCTCTCATACCCCATGGACGCAAGTCCTTGAAAAATCGCCTCGTTCTCAAAACACTCAAAAATCTCTTCATCATCTCCTAACAAAAGAGATTCCCTAATAGACGACTCGTTAACTACTATCTCTTGGCCATCTACTTTAGCCGTTATCTGTTCTTCCCCATCACTAGTTACGGTCGTCTTAGCAGTAGACCAAAACTGTTTGATATGAGAAACATATATAGTAGGATTCACTGTTAATGCATACCTTATAGAAGTAGCATTAAGAAAATCAACAACCTCAGTGTACCCTTCAGCTTCTTTTGGTTTCTCGAGAAACGCGACCATGTTATGTCTGTCATCGAAATCTCTTTTCGACATTGTGAATTAGGGTTTTGAAATTGGGGGTTTTGAAATGATTGAAAATGGGAGTGTTAGCAGCATAAACCCAGCAAGCAGTAGTAATTTCAGCTTAGCAGCAGCACTTGTTAATAAACTGGTGGTCTAATTGGATTTTAAACATGCCCATATAGTACAATGACAGATACCAAAACAAAAACAACATAATAATCTTAAGACTGCTGCATATAAAGGGATTGAACCTGAGAGTGACGTCATTAGTGGATCGGAATCCTGTAGATCGGACCAGTGAGTTTTAATATGTTATGAATTATTTTAGTTTCTTATTTCAATTATGTTTAGTTGTTTACTCAAGATATAGTACAACTTATAACAATTTTTTAATATGTTATGAAATAAATGTTGTTTTTTAGTTGAGCTATTTCCCTATTCAAAAAAAAAAAAAAAAAAAAAAAAAAAAAAGAAAAAAATCCCTCTTCACCCACGGGCGATCCTCTCCCAAAAAATCTTGGGCAACTCTCACCATTGTTGGACAAGTGTCCCTATGATTAGGCCCACTATGTACTTCCATAGTAATATAGTACCACTAAACCTACCTTATTTTTGGGACCACTGGTCCACTAAGCCTATTTTGTCTTTTTGTCAAAAAATATATTCTTTTTATATTATTAAATAGTACATATTTTATTGGTGACTGAGTCTCACTAACATATATTTTTGGGCGACTGGTTAGGTACAAAGTACACTATACATTTATATGTTATACCTTTATGCAAAATACAAAATACAAAAATACACTTTATATACTTTTAAAAAAATTAATAAATAAATAAATAAATTTATATACTTTAAAAAAAATCTATTTTATTTATATTCTCTTTAAAAAAAATTATATAATTAAAAAAAATTGTATTTCATTTATATACTCTTAAAAAAAAGATTTATATACTTTAAAAAAATTATTTTATTTATATACTCTAAAAAAAATTATTTATAATTTCAGATTTTAAAACACACACACACTCACATTTAAACTCACACTCTCCCATTCACATTTCACACACTTTTTCTAAACCTGACACCTCGCCGCCACCATCCCCTCCACCATCGCCACCATCACAACCATCGCATCCACCATCACCACTGATCTAATTGTATACTACTTTGGCTCAAAAGGTATTCGTAAGTACTTGTGAATGTTTCATAAAATCAATATTAATTTTGGTATGTTTTTATTGTTGCATATGCACTTTGGAATGGTTTGAGAGATGAAGAAATTGTTGATTTTTTTTTTTTTTCTCAATTTTTGTCATAATAGGTGGAAATGTGGCATAGCAACATTTTTTAAAAATTTATTTTGGGGATAGAACCAGGGGCGGAGCCAAGTGTTGGCTACCTGTGGCACGTGCCACACATGGTTTTAGCCGAGTGTATTTTCTTGAAAATCTCTAGTTTTCTGAAAGTGTTATACGTATTTTGGAGCTGGAGATGCACGACCTTGTGTGGGTGACAACGTGTGTATTTGTTTGTGATCGTTAGTATTTACTCTAATGCCGGAAAAAGGCACCATGCGATCATGTCTGTTATGAAAAATGGTTGTAGAAGAGAGAAAGGGGAAGAAAGAGGAATACTAAAAATGTTAAACTTTTGATACTCCCTAGTATCCATCCTCCACACGTTTTTTTTTTTCTTGTTTCCAAGATAATATCTTTTTTTTATATACTCAAAATATTAATTTACTACTACATACTGTAATTATTATTGTATTCAGCATACTCGTTATTAAGTGATAAAAGTACGCTAATAAATACGAAGTATAAGCATAAAATACATTCTATAATTTTCGATGCAAATTTTTGTTGTTACCGTGATGTATACACCAAATTGAATCCATCCCGAATAACATGAATTCGCGAATTAAAACCGCAAAAAAGCAATTAGTTTACCAAGTTGATGTACAACTAAAGTTAAAAACTATCCGTGAAACAAAGTAAGCTAAAAATCGTGCCACACATGGTTCAGCATTTTGAATCCGGCACTGGATAGAACCATGTTTTTTAATAGAAAATCGGGCTTTATTATATATATTTTTATTAGTATATAATCAGATAGAGTCCATTTTAAAAACCGGGCTCCATAACTTTTTTTTTTCAAACTATCAAAATAAATAACATTTTCAAATTTGTAATTTATAATTCTCTATTTACTCCTAGAGACACACTGAAAAAAATGACAACATTTCATTTAGATGTGCAAGAAATATCTTGGTCTAAGTTAAGTTACATTTTGATTTCATCATAGCTTGATACTTGAGAAGTCAAACAATGACATCCTAGGACAAGAAAAAAGGTCACTAATGTATTGTCATAATATAGCTTTTTATCATACGTTCTTACAAATTTTTCCATTTTTTTTTTTTTTTTTAATTAAGATTCATGTAAATGTATCATCTAGACCGGTGAATTTAGGACATAAAACATTAATGGGGGTTTACTTTTGATGTGCTTATAAGCTTATTAAAAATCAGATAAACTTATCTACTTGTGCTTAAGAACTTTATAAGCTCAACTGGAAATAGAAATAAATGAGCTTATGAACTTATTAACTTTCGAATAAGCTCGTAAGCACATCTAACAAGCTGCCAAACTACAACAAATATGTCATGCCAAAATCTTATTAATCCTGTGTAGCAAAAGCCACATTTGGTAGTCGGCTAGAGGCTAGCAGTTGCAAGATGAATAAACAAAATTTAGGGAACATGTTAGTTCAAAAAAGCTTCATTAATTCATTAGAAAACAAACTTTGACTTACAATCACCCCAACTGGAAACAGATGATACAACATCCGCCTATACTAAAGACGAGGTACAGACCGATACTGCAATAGCTATGTGCCTCTAGAAACTTTTGAAAACGAAATACATCATAAGGAATGATAGTAAGTTCAAAACCAAGTTTCGTAGATGTCACATATTGCCGGAGTCTTGTTAAGAAAGATCTTGGCAGATCAACATGATCACATCGTGCAGCAAAGCTTTGAATCGATAGAAGCCAAAGAGATGATGAAGGCTTGATAACCAGTTAGCGGATATCTGAGATATAAACAAATTGTATTAAACTTATAAGTTGCAATATTGTTTGTCTTCCATTTTTATGAACAAATAAAAGAAGAATTACAAAACAGTGATAGTAGTCCAATGACCCCTGACATGTGGTGTTAAGTGGAGGTCATGGGATTAACTCATGTCCCCATCTCCCTATAATCATGGTATGAGTATGATCGTATAACCTGTGGGGGGGGGGGGGGGGTCGGTCACCTTTTTTATTCAATGCTACTACAATAAATGTGAGTAAAAGTAGAGCCGGACCAATTTGCTTTTACCTAACTTTTATATTTGACTCTTTTGACAGTAGGCAATCAAAATCGACCCATTCAATTACTCATAGTATATGGGCCGAAATTGCAACCTTACTTGTTGGAAACAGATATTTGGATCTTAAGAAAAGATTAGAAAATGGACCTGATCTCATATATGGTATTTGGAGCCCATGAGATTGGCGGTTACACTCCCTACATAACTGTCATCTCCTCCACATAAGATGCCTTTTGTATTCTGAGCAATTATGAACTCAGATCTTCCATTGTGACGCCATGATAAGCCACATCAAATTTCCGATTTTGTCTTCCTTGACCCTCCTATGAATTTCCGAACGACAAAAGTTCAACATTATAGCATCCGAAAATAATAACTAGAAAGAAATGCTACATTCTACTACATATAGTCAGATAGTTATCAGGTATTCGGGTGTCTAGGCATTGCATTATACAACTGAGTACTATATGTTTATTGCGTTTTCAAGTCACAGTGCCACACATAATCAGTTTCAAGTGTTTGGGTAAACTAAAAACGGTTCGAAATACCCTTAAGGGTCAAATCGCACATGTTAATCTTTACTGATCAAAAGTTGCAAACAGTAAGACAAAAACTGGTTCTAAGTATTTCTAATTTTCTTTATCACATAATTACTTCCAAAATGGAATGCCTCACACCCCTTTGCGATGCAATATCCTCTTTAAATAAGGTTACTTGAAGGGGTGTTTGGGTAAAAGCTTATTTTGGCAGCTTATTGCTAATAGCATTTTGAGAACACAACAAACTATGTTGATTACCCAAACAACCTATAACTGGAGGTGCTTAGCTAAAAGAGCTTATTGAGCTCATAAACATAAAAGTTCTAAATGATTTTAGCAAAATAATATACTGTAGCATAGATCAGGAGCTTAGAGAGAACATTACATTGGTGTAAAGAGTATAAAGACTTGCCCCTTTTAACCCATCCACCGATTTTTCCTTCACAATAACACAGCTACACCTTCCAATATACACAGGCAAAGGTCTACACAACTGGACTCGGGTTGTCACCATTCTACAAGCACGACCAATGGAAAAACATTTCCAGTATGAGCACAGCTTTGAAGCATATATATGCAATAAAATCTACGATGAGATAAGTAAAGAACCAAACAGGGATCAGACATTCAGACCAGTGTGACTAGAACCGGCTATGTTTGGTCCCGGTTCAGTGCAACCATAGCCAAACCCGGCTGTTTTTTAAAATAGAAACGATTTTATTTTGGGTTTATCTTTTTCAAATTAAAGAAAAGCTCAATGGGTTTTGGACCAAAATCGCCTTTTATTTTTCTACCAACCAAGCACACCCAGGGAAGTTAAGGAGCAGATCCCAGGAAACAATACTCACCATCATCACCGTTGAGGGCATTGGTGTCACTCTATCATGGGGGCCTGTACATGTGTAGAGAATTCAGTACGAAAGCATAGACCCAAGAAAGGGAGAAGTGGTGTCGAATTACCAAAAAAAGAGATCAAAGGCACAAAAATCATTTTACCTTAACTGCAGATCCAGATGCAACACTGAAAGCTCGATTCTGCAAAATTTTCAATAGCCTAATTAGTATTAGCTAGAATTTTGATGCCATTTTCCATTTGTTGAAACTGCCAACAGCATTCCTGCCTTGTTGAATTTTAGGCAAGGTGAAGATAAACTGGTACACAGAAAATTAAGATTCACGCATTAGCAGCTGCTATTCAATCCGTAATAAAGGATAAATAATGCTTATTTAATAACACAATAGTAGTGAATCATAAAAATGGATCACAGATTCCTTTTCAGATTTTGTTGTCCGTGGATTGAATGAAATTACATATTCACTTCGAAATACACAAAATACTCTCACATAAACTAAGCATAGATGGGTTGCATTTAACGGATACCAATGAAACTTTTCATAATATAATTAATAAGAGGGGTAGCAAACAAACCGGTCAAGATGAATAGCAAGTGCAGGCACTCGTAAGAGGGGCCTCTTTACTTTGACCAATTTATGCAGAAACGAGCCATCGCCACTTCTAACTATGATCCTTCCAGCTACACTTAAATCTCTATCAAAACATGTATGCCATAATCCACCACCGTATGTTTGCACATTCACCATAAGATAGTTGGATTTCAATGATGCAGACTTTGGCTTTAATTTCAGACAAGGACTGTCCGTGTGCGCATCAATCACATGGAGACTATTGCTCACGGTATACCTGAAAAACTGAAATGATAAATAATTAAAAACATATAAAAAAGATAGAAAGTTTATAGATAATTAGTTACACTTGATCAGGACATATTTTCTATAATTTCCAATAAGTTATGCATTAAGTACCGTTTAGGATTACAAACAGTACCAAGACTAGACGTATTTCCAAACCATATTCCAGCGAAAGTATTAACACTAAGGTGTTTGTTTTAGCTTATTTGTGGGCTTATGAGCTTATTTGATTTCGGCTTATATTTCATATGTTCAAATTTTCCGGCTTATTATGATACAGTAAGCTTATTTCAGCCCATGAGTCTCGGGGAACTTTCAGCTTAAGGCGAAATGACATAAAATAATAGTTACATTTCCATTGGTACTAATAGTTACATTTCCACTAGATGGTTAAAATAATCGGACTCCGAGTCTATATATCATAGTGTGGGGTAGTATTAGTATACCAGTGGCATGAAAGTGAGTCCAAGACTCATTGAGATAATCCAAAAGGTCACCAACTATACTATCCAAGCACCGGTAGTAATATTCTGCACAAATTGGTCGACACTTGTTAATAAACTGGTCTTTTTTTGGGTCTAATTGCATTTTAAATGTGCTCATATGCCTCTCCATATTTATATGCAAAAGCTTAAACAAAATAAGTAAGTAATCACAAACAAAGCACATATATTAGTCCTCTAAAAAAAATACAGTATGTACATTTATCTATCATTTGATTGAAAGGATTAAGCATAGTGTATCATACCTTGAACCAACTTTTGACAAGGAAATGAGCGGTTAATCCTTTAACCATGACAGATGCAACTACTAAAGGATCAATAGGTGGATATTACGATAAATAGTTACTGTATTTGTTAGTTACACTTGCTTTTGAAATTAGAACACGTGCGCCGAGTCAAATTGTTGATCCCAATTAAGCACTTAATCGAATTACAAATACCTAAGGATACTTCCATCAATCCTCCCCTAAACTTGGATGCTTCCAATCATATTAGTCTTGTTGATTTGCATTGGATGTTAGAATACTTTGCATTTTTCTGAGCAGCTGATAAGCCATGTCATCATAAGGATATTGGAGTTGCAGTCTTTTCTTTCCATGAAGCATCTGTTGAACAACCCCTTTATTAAACTTTATAGGGTAATCCTTCTCCACAAGCATATAGACTGTCACGCCATCAGCATCCAAAACATGAACACCACAGGACTGAAAAAGCTTCCATTGTTGAACTGTGTTATGTCTTAGACTTATCCACTCCTTATCCTCAGGATGTGGTTCAAACATCACTTTCAAATAATTCCAGATGACTCTTTCATAAATTTGCTCCGGCCGGTTATAGCCAAACTTGTCTTTATACAGCTTCCAAAGAGTCACCATATCCTCTCTATCAAAGTATTGGACCATCTGTAGAAAACTAATAACTCTTACAGATCTTCCATCGGCTCTCTTGATATCCCAATATGCCGTTTTGCCTTGAAATCCAAAAGTAACAGCAATGAATGGTAATTTGACACTAAGAGGAACAGCATCTATGACTTCTTCTTCATTTTCTAATACAAGTTTTGTATGAGCTTGCATGTGTTCTTTATCGTTGTCATCATCAGCTTTCTGCTCTTGCTCATTCTGCTCAGTTTCTTGCTCTGTATCTGCCTGCACTTGCTCAACAACTTTTTGTTTCTTTCTGCTTAGGCTCTTCAATACACCTCCAGCTCTCTTAACACCAGAACTTGAGACTTTCTTTTCTTTCTCAGCTAATTCCTTTTGTGTTTCATCAACATTCATAACCACCACTTCTTCCATAACATCAGCAGTAGAAACATCTGTAACAGCAGGTTTAGAAACCTGTTGGGGCTCAGCAGTAGTAGCTGTAGTTGCAGCAGCAAAAAGTGTTACACCAAAAAGTGTTACACTGGGAGCAGAAACATCTTCACTAGCAGTTGTAACATCTCCAACACTTTTTACTGTCTCCGGCGTAATTTTAGTTGCTTCAACCATCTTTTCAGCATCAATTTGTTGTTCCTTCTGTGTTTCATCAACATTCATAACCGCCACTTCTTCCAACACTACTTCGTTACCTTCCGTGTCAGCAACCACAAACTCATTCTCTTCACTTTCAACACCATTACCCATATCCATATCCATCTCCATATCAACACCAGTATCCTCCCCTGAACCCATGCCCTCTGCATTATTCCCCCCGTGATTGGGAGCAACCTCTTCAGCAACTGAGGATTCCACCCTCTTTGCTGTACCCACTTTCTTCGATCTTTTAAGTTTTTGAGCTCTTGACCTTTTCACACCTTCTAAAATTTTAACTCTTTTCTGCAAATCTTTAATTTCACCATCTTGAGCACCAGTAAGTAGTTGTAGGTCAAGAACTTGTTTTGACAATGTTGTACATTTTTCCATCAATTCCTTTATAAGTTCCATACTATCCTCACCACTTCGGCTTGCGTTACCTAGCCCGAGAGGTGGATCTTTGGACAAGTTAAGTGTAGCCTCGGAACTAATCTGAGCATCTACACCCCCTATGTTTTCCATGTGGCTAGGGATACCATCACCTGAATCACGTTCATGAGAACTTAACTCATTAGATGTTGCCATGGGTTGGGTCTTACTTATGTTACCACTGTCCTGCCCAGCTTCTAAGCCTGAGACAGTAGTGGCAGCCCTAGCCCTCGCCATTCTGTGACCCCTCTCCTTATGCACAGCCCCATCTGCATCCATACCAGCACTAGCTTGGGGTAGCTGAGTGCCCTTAGATTGTGAACTCCTAAGGGTATAGGTCTTTTTAGGTTGTGAGGATGATGGGGTAACAGTTTGATTTCCTGCACCTTCTGCACCCTGATTTTGAGCTAGTGACAACATGTATGGAAATAAGGGTGTCACTTTCCCGGAAAAATCTTTTCCCGTCCTGCTCATATTAACAAAAACTTTCTTTTGGAGCATAGGGGACTCAAAAACTTTTTTATTCACCTTTTTCTTCGAAACCTCTCTTTTATTAACCTTTTTCTTCGAAAGCTCTTTGTTGATGATAAGTTGCAAAAACCTCGGATAAACAAAGCAATTACTCGAAATATTCTTCTTCAAACCATCCAAAATCATTTTCGAAAAATTGAAAGGCTTTCCCGTCGCCAAGCAAATCAGAGCAGACGCTTGCGTTGTCCCAAACTCATTCCAACCAGTCGTCTTCGGGCTCAAACAATGTAGAACGGTATGAATCAAAAACTTCCACTGGGGAGAGAAAAGTGCTTTGTAAAATTTCAAATTATCGTTTTTCCTCTCATATCCCATGGACGCAAGTCCTTCAAAAATCGCCTCGTTCTCAAGACACTCAAAAATCTCCTCATCATCTCCTAACAAAAGAGTTTCCCTAATAGACGACTCACTAACTACTATCTCTTGGCCATCTACTTTAGCCGTTATCTGTTCTTCCCCATCACTAGTTACGGCCGTCTTCGCAGTAGACCAAAACTGTTTGATATGAGAAACATATATAGTAGGATTCACTGTTAATGCATACCTAATAGAAGTAGCATTGAGAAAATCAACAGCCTCAGTGTACCCTTCAGCTTCTTTTGGTTTCTCGAGAAACGCGACCATGTTATGTCTATCATCGAAATCTCTTTTCGACATTGTGAAGAATTAGGGTTTTGAAATTGGGGCTTTTGAAATTATTGAAAATGGGAGTGTTAGCAGCATAAACCCAGCAAGCAGTAGTAATTTCGGCTTAGCAGCAGCACTTGTTAATAATATTCTGCACAAATTGGTGAGAGTGACGTCATTAGTGGATCGGAATCCTGTAGATCGGACCAGTGAGTTTTAATATGTTATGAATTATTTTAGTTTCTTGTTTCAATTATGTTTAGTTGTTTACTCCAGATATAGTACAACATATAACAATTTTTTAATATGTTATGAATTAAATGTGGTTTTTTTAGTTGAGCTATTTCCCTGTTCAGCTGAACTACTTATAATATCAGCGCACGCGTGATTTTTTTTAAATTTTTTGAATCATATATTTTTATTTATTAAAAGATAAATAATTTAATCTTTGTTTGGTTTGATTTATAATGTTTAATTATAGTTTTTTTTTTGGCAAATTGCATAAAAAGGTACTATTCTTAAGTCTAATTTCAATTAAAGGTACTTATCTTATTTTTTCTCAATTTAAGGTACTCATCTTTTATTTTCTTACAATTACGGGATGATATTACCTAGACAATAAGTTGCCGGTCATATTTGGATTGTATAGAATGCGAGAGACGTGGCTTGTTTATTTGTCAATTATAGCAACAAAATGTCAGCACCATCAAGAACACATTCATCATTTTCTTTGTAACATAAGCAACCACCGTCACCTGCACTAACTTGAACCACCATTACTATAACTAACTATCTTCCCAATAACAATCACCCACCACAACCATTTTTCCAGCAACTTAAAAAACAAATAGAAACACATATATCACAAACAGGATTTAATAAACAACCCGAAAATCATATTCTAGAGGGGTTGGTACCGCTGGAAACAAGGTGGGTATCGCAGGAAACGAGAAAGGTCTCGCCAGAAATGGGTACATGTCACCGGTGAAGAGGTAAAGGGGTTGGCAATGGGTGCGGGGAGGCACGGTGCGGCATCCCCACCGCACGGGAACACCGCCGCCCTCCCCTCCTTACCGAACGGGAGCATCCATTTGCGGTGAAGCTTACCGAAGCTTTTTAGCCGTTGCAAAATCAAAAAATGAACGTTGGAGGAGTATTAATGGGTAAGTGATGTGATGCCAACAAAAAATGAGTGAGTGAAGGGAAAAGTGGGAGGGTGATGTGGCATAAGGGGATTGGTTGTTTGTGAGTGAAGGGGGATGGAGTGAGTGGTGTGTTGCCAAGGGCCTAAGTGTGAAAGTGAATTGGTGGATTTCGTTGAATAATCAAAGATTATTTGGAGAAGAGAGCGTGTTTCGCCGCATATGAAGTGGGTCTCTTGAAATGGGGTCACCGAAGTCGAGGTTCACGTTTGTTCGTTGGACTTGGAATGAACTGGTAAATGAGGAGTTGGTTTAAATGTTTGTACATGTCAAAAGCCAAATCACAAAATTTATTCATGGTGCAAAGACAGATGTATTACCTGCTAACATTTTGTTATTTGACCGGTAACCTACTAATTGACTAGGATTGCAAGACAAAATAAGTTTGATGCCTTAAATTGAGAAAAAATAAGACAGGTACCTTAAATTGAAATTGGACCTAAGATGGGTACTTTTTTATGCGATTTGCCCTTTTTTTTTTTATTAAAGATAATTATTTAAAATTTTTAATCCTATTATTAATTGCATCTTATCTATATTTTTTGTATTTATCTTCTACTTGTGTTATGGATAAATAAAAAATGTTACCCAATAAGAATTTTTTTTTTTAAATTACTAAATAAGGTATGAATGCATTTTTTTGAAATGAAAAATTCACAATAAGAGTTTTGTTTTATTATATAAAAGATGGTACAACACCTTGTACCCTATTCACCCAAGAAAAAAAAATCCCTCTTCACCCAGGGGCGACCCTCTCCCAAAAAATCTTGAGCAACTCCCACCATTGTTGTACAAGTGTTTGTATGATTGGGCCCACTATGTATTTCCATAGTACCACTAAACCTACCATATTTTTGGGGCTACTGGGACCTACATTCTTGGGCGACGAAGCCTATTTTGTCTTTTTGTCAAAAAGTATATTCTTTTTATATTATTAAATAGTACATATTTTATGGGCGACTGGTTCCACCCACGTGCATTTTTAGGCGACTGGTTAGGTACAAAGTACACTATACATTTATATGTTATACCTTTATACAAAATACAAAAATACACTTTATATACTTTTAAAAAAATAAATAAATAAATAAATAAATTTATATACTTTAAAAAAAATCTATTTTATTTATATTCTCTTAAAAAAAATATATTTTATTTATATACTCTTAAAAAACAGATTTATATACTTTAAAAAAATTATTTTATTTATATACTCTAAAAAAATTATTTATAATTTCAAATTTTAAAACACACACACTCACATTTAAACTCACACTCTCCCACTAACATTTCACACACTTTTTCTAAACCTAACACCTCGCCGCCACCATCCCCTCCACCATCGCCACCATCCCCACTGATCTAATTGTTTAACAAATCGAAACCCTAACTCTAACAAATCGAAGCACACTCATATCTGAATCGACCGTTGTATAAAGTTTTACCTCATCTATTTGTGTGTGTATATATATATATATATATATATATATATATATATATATATATATATATATATATATATATATATATATATATATGGGATTGTCTAACTAGTGCCCTTAGGGCACTTGTTAAGAAGAGGGAGGACCCACAAAATAGTACAAAAAAAATATTTTTTATTGAAAAGGTGTGGGTCCCTGAATATTTAAAATATATTTTAAGTACTCTCTCTTATTAACCAATGCCCTAAGGGCACTAGTTAGACAATCCCATATATATATATATATATATATATATATATATATATATATATATATATATATATATATATATATATATATATATATATATATATAGGGTAAGATTCTAGAAAAAAAGTCCACTTTGGTAGAAAAATAAGAAAAAAAATTATAAGGTTTAATTTGAAACATCTCAAACTTCAGGGGTATGTCTTGAAACATGCCCCCCCCCCCCCCCCCCCCAAAAAAAAAAAAAAAAAATTCTGCCAAAAAAAAATTTTTTTGGGGCAAAAAAAAAAGTTTTTTTTTTTTTTTTTTTGCCAAAAATTTTCCCGCCAAAAATTTATAACCAAGATGCACCTTTTTTTTTAGTGCATCTCAGTTATAAAAATTGGTGCATCTCAGTTATAACTATGATGCACTAATTTTTATAATTGAGATGCACTAAAAAAAAAGGTGCATCTGGGTTATAAATTTTTGGCGAGAAAATTTTTGGCCAAAAAAAAAAAAAAAAATTGTTTTTGGCGGGATTTTTTTTTTTTTCGGGGAGTGGGGGGGGGGTAGGGTGCGAATTTACAAAACCTCCTTAAAGAATGAATGAAAATACAATTAGGTCCCTGTAGTTTGGTGTGAAAAAAAGGAGGGGCTGATTTGTACACTTTTCTACCAAAGTGGACTTTTTTCATGAACCCACCTCTATACACACACACACACACACACACACATATATATATATATATATATATATATATATATATATATATATGCTAACTATTTAAACTATAAATAATTTAGACATTCTATTTTTGAAAAACATATATATACTATGCTATAAAGTATTTGGGTCATGCTAAAGCTAAATAAGGAAAGTTTAAAATGAAAAACATTTGCTTGCCACAAAAATAGTCACCGGGTACCGTCCGCCGCATTGCGCGGGTACCCTTCTAGTTAAGTCTAATATATGCAGGAACTATTGGTGCAAGACCTTTTCCCTTTATTTTGATATGTCAGTCACAATGAAAGCTCAAGAACCAGATGACCGGTATGCTACTTTGGCTCCAAAGGTATTCCTAAGTACTTGTGAATGTTTCATAAAATCAATATTAATTTTGGTATGTTTTATTGTTGCATATGCACTTTGGAATGGTTTGAGAGATGAAGAAATTGTTTATTTGGCTTCTTTTTTCTTTTCTTTTTTTTCTCAATTTTTGTCATAATAGGTGGAAATGTGGCATAGCAACATTTTTTTAAAATTTATTTTGGGGATAGAACCAGGGGTGGAGCCAAGTGTTGGCTACCTGTGACACGTGCCACACATGGTTTTAGCCGAGTGTATTTTCTTGAAAATCTCTAGTTGGGTGACAACGTGTGTATTTGTTTGTGATCGTTAGTATTTACTCTAATGCCGGAAAAAGGCACCATGCGATCATGTCTGTTATGAAAAATGGTTGTAGAAGAGAGAGAGAGAAAGAAAGAGGAATACTAAAAATGTTAACTTTTGATACTCCCTAGTATCCATCCTCCACACGTTTTTTTTCTTGTTTCCAAGATAATATTTTTTTTTATATACTCAAAATATTAATTTACTAATACATACTGTAATTATTATTGTACTAAGCATACTCGTTACTAAGTGATAAAAGTACGCTAATAAATACGAAGTATAAGCATAAAATACATTCTATAGTTTTCGATGCAAATTTTTGTTGTTACCGTGATGTATACACCAAATTGAATCAATCCCGAATAACACGAATTCGCGAATTAAAACCGCAAAAAAGCAATTAGTTTACCAAGTTGATGTACCACTAAAGTTAAAAACTATCCGTGAAACAAAGTAAGCTAAAAATCGTGCCACACATGGTTCAGCATTTTGAATCCGCCACCGGATAGAACCATGTTTTTTAATAGAAAATAGGGCTTTATTATATATATTTTTATTAGTATATAATCAGATAGAGCCCATTTTTAAAACCGGGCTCCATGAATTTTTTTTTTTTTTTTTTTTTTTTTTTTTTTTTTCAAACTATCAAAATAAATAACAGTTTCAAATTTGTAATTTATAATTCTCTATTTACCCCTTGAGACACACTGAAAAAAATGATAACATTTCATTTAGATGTGCAAGAAATATCTTGGTCTAAGTTAAGTTACATTTTGATTTCATCATAGCTTGATACTTGAAGTCAAACAATGACATCCTAGGACAAGAAAAAAGGTCACTAATGTACTGTCATAATATAGCTTTTTATCATACGTTCTTACAAATATTTCCTTTTTTTTTTTTTTTTTTTTAATTAAGATTCATGTAAATGTATCATCTAGACCGGTGAATTTAGGACATAAAACATTAATGGGGGTTTACTTTTGATGTGCTTATAAGCTTATTAAAAATCAGATAAACTTATCTACTTGTGCTTAAGAACTTTATAAGCTCAACTGGAAATAGAAATAAATGAGCTTATGAACTTATTAAATTTCAAATAAGCTCGTAAGCCAATCAAATAAGCTGCCAAACTACAACAAATATGTCGTGCCAAAATCTTATTAATCCTGTGTAGCAAAAGCCACATTTGGTATTCAGCTAGAGGCTAGCAGTTGCAAGATGAATAAACAAAATTTAGGGAACATGTTAGTTCAAAAGCTGCATACATATAAATGCCAACTGGAAACAGATGATACAACATCCGCCTATACTAAAGACGAGGTACAGACCGATACTGCAATAGCTATGTGCCTCTATAAACTTTTGAAAACGAAATACATCATAAGGAATGATAGTAAGTTCAAAACCAAGTTTCGTAGATGTCACATATTGCCGGAGTCTTGTTAAGAAAGATCTTGGCAGATCAACATGATCACATCGTGCAGCAAAGCTTTGAATCGATAGAAGCCAAACAGATGATGAAGGCTTGATAACCAGTTAGCGGATATCTGAGATATAAACAAATTGTATTAAACTTATAATTCTCGGATAAGATACAACCTAAATGAAGAGTATCTTGTAAATAGTATCAATGTTCTTTACCTGTAGTCCATCACATACATGGACTTCCCCACCCTCAATATTGTTTGTCTTCCATTTTTATGAACAAATAAAAGAAGAATTATAAAACAGTGATAGTAGTCCAATGATCCCTGACATGTGGCGTTAAGTGGAGCCGTGGAGGTCATGGGATTAACTCATGTCCCCATCTCCCTATAAAGCCAGACCTATTTGCTTTTACCTAACTTTTATATTTGACTCTTTTGACAGTAGACAATCAAAATCGACCCATTCAATTACTCATAGTATATGGGCCGAAATTGCAACCTTACTTGTTGGAAACAAATATTTGGATCTTAAGAAAAGATTAGAAAATGGACCTGATCTCATATATGGTATTTGGAGACCATGAGATTGGCGGTTACACTCCCTACATAACTGTCATCTCCTCCACATAAGATGCCTTTTGTATTCTGAGCAATTATGAACTCAGATCTTCCATTGTGACGCCATGATAAGCCACATCAAATTTCCGATTTTGTCTTCCTTGACCCTCCTATGAATTTCCGAACGACAAAATTTCAACATTATAGCATCCGAAAATAATAACTAGAAAGATATGCTACATTCTACTACATATAGTCAGATAGTTATCAGGTATTCGGGTGTCTAGGCATTGCATTATACAACTGAGTACTACATGTTTATTGCGTTTTCAAGTCACAGTGTCACACATAATCAGTTTCAAGTGTTTGGGTAAACTAAAAACGGTTCGAAATACCCTTAAGGGTCAAATCGCACATGTTAATCTTTACTGATCAAAAGTTGCAAACAGTAAGACAAAAACTGGTTCTAAGTATTTCTAATTTTCTTTATCACATAATTACTTCCAAAATGGAATGCCTCACACCCCTTTGCGACGCAATATCCTCTTTAAATAAGGTTACTTGAAGGGGTGTTTGGGTAAAAGCTTATTTTGGCAGCTTATTGCTAATAGCATTCTGAGAACACAACAAACTATGTTGATTACCCAAACAACCTATAACTGGAGGTGCTTAGCTAAAAAAACTTATTGAGCTCATAAGCATATAAGTTCTAAATGATTTTAGCAAAATAATATACTGTAGCATAGATCAGGAGCTTAGAGAGAACATTACATTGGTGTAAAGAGTATAAAGACTTGCCCCTTTTAACCCATCCACCGATTTTTCCTTCACAATAACACAGCTACACCTTCCAATATACACAGGCAAAGGTCTACACAACTGGACTCGGGTTGTCACCATTCTACAAGCACGACCCATGGAAAAACATTTACAGTATGAGCACAGCTTTGAAACATATATATGCAATAAAATCTACGATGAGATAAGTAAAGAACCAAACAGAAATCAGACATTCAGACCAGTGTGACTAGAACCGGCTATGTTTGGTCCAGATCATCATTCTAAATATTTCAATACCCAGTTTTCAATTTGGTTCCCGGTTCAGTGCAACCATAGCCAAACCCGGCTGTTTTTTAAAATAGAAACGATTTTATTTTGGGTTTATCTTTTTCAAATTAAAGAAAAGCTCAATGGGTTTTGGACCAAAATCAGATCTGTTTCCATCGCCTTTTATTTTTCTACCAACCAAGCACACCCAGGGAAGTTAAGGAGCAGATCCCAGGAAACAATACTCACCATCATCACCGTTGAGGGCATTGGTGTCACTCTATCCATGATACTTTGTCCCACTGATGTGTTAGCAGCACCAAGCATGCTCATCATGGGGGCCTGTACATGTGTAGAGAATTCAGTACGAAAGCATAGACCCAAGAAAGGACCGTTTAGGATTACAAATACAGTACCAAGACTAGACGTATTTCCAAACCATATTCCAGTGCCTGTATAAAGTATTAACACTAAGGTGTTTGTTTTAGCTTATTTGTGGGCTTATGAGCTTATTTGATTTCTGCTTATATTTCATATGTTCAAATTTTCCGGCTTATTATAATACAGTAAGCTTATTTAAGCCCATGAGTCTCGGGGAACTTTCAGCTTAAGGCGAAATGAAATAATCTCATAAGAGCAACAATATATAAAGACTAGAGTCTTTTCCATTGGTACTAATAGTTACATTTCCACTAGATGGTTAAAATAATCGGACTCCGAGTCTATATATCATAGTGTGGGGTAGTATTAGTATACCAGTGTACATTTATCTATCATTTGATTGAAAGGATTAAGCATAGTGTATCTTACCTTGAACCAACTTTTGACAAGGAAATGAGCGGTTAATCCTTTAACCATGACAGATGCAACTACTAAAGGATCAATAGGTGGATATTACGATAAATAGTTATTGTATTTGTTAGTTACAGTTGCTTTTGAAATTAGAACACGTGCGCCGATTCAAATTGTTGATCCCAGTTAAGCACTTAATCGAATTACAAATACATAAGTTTCCATCAATCCTCCCCTAAACTTGGATGCTTCCAATCATATTAGTCTTGTTGATTTGCATTGGATGTTAGAATACTTTGCATTTTTCTGAGCAGCTGATACGCCATGTCATCATAAGGATATTGGAGTTGCAGTCTTTTCTTTCCATGAAGCATCTGTTGAACAACCCCTTTATTAAACTTTATAGGGTAATCCTTCTCCACAAGCATATAGACAGTCACACCATCAGCATCCAAAACATGAACACCACAGGACTGAAAAAGCTTCCATTGTTGAACTGTGTTATGTCTTAGACTTATCCACTCCTTATCCTCAGGATGTGGTTCAAACATCACTTTCAAATAATTCCAGATGACTCTTTCATAAATTTGCTCCGGCCGGTTATAGCCAAACTTGTCTTTATACACCTTCCAAAGAGTCACCATATCCTCTCTATCAAAGTATTGGACCATCTGTAGAAAACTAATAAATCTTACAGATCTTCCATCGGCTCTCTTGATATCCCAATATGCTGTTTTGCCTTGAAATCCAAAAGTAACAGCAATGAATGGTAATTTGACACTAAGAGGAACAGCATCTATGACCTCTTCTTCATTTACTGATGCAAGTTTTGTATGAGCTTGCATGTGTTCTTTATCATTGTCATCATCAGCTTTCTGCTCTTGCTCATTCTGCTCAGTTTCTTGCTCTGTATCTGCCTGCACTTGCTCAACAACTTTTTGTTTCTTTCTGCTTAGGCTCTTCAATACACCTCCAGCTCTCTTAACACCACAACTTGAGACTTTCTTTTCTTTCTCAGCTGATTCCTCGGTCTCCATTGGCACAAATTTGTCCATCTCTCTTTTAGCACTTTCATACATTTCTTGTATCTTCCCATCATCTATACGTGCTAAACTATTCAGTTTGTAGCCTTTCATATTCTTGAGATAGTCACACTGATAGTTTCTTCTTTGTTTTCTAGTGGGTGGTTTTTGCATTTTCTTCTTCAACCTTTCCGCAGCATAAAACTTTCTCCTTTCATCAATAAGCTCCTTCCGAAATTTAGCTCTTTGATCAATTGAATACTGCTCTTGACCTTCCTGTGTGAGCTTTTTGGTAAGTTCCCAATCGGCATCACACTTGGCTCTTTCTTCATCCCATGCAGCTATCAATGCTAAAGTTTTAGCTTCAACTTCTTTTCTCTGTTGTTCTAAAACAGCAGCTTGATTTTCTTCAGCAAATTCAGGCACTTCAGTAAGAATTGCTTTGCCTTTGCCTTTATACTGAGGTGGTTGTGGTTGTGCAGTTTTCTTCGGTGTAGTAGATGGTTCTCTGATCACAACCGATGGTTTGGCTGCTTTCGATTCTGGTTTGGATGTCTTCAATTCAACCATTGCTTGAGCTAAAATACTGTCATCATCCATAACATCGGGCTCAGCAGTAGTAGCTGTAATTGCAGCAGCAAAAAGTGTTACACCAAAAAGTGTTACAGTGGGAGCAGTTGTAACATCTCCAAGACTTTTTACTGTCTCCGGCGTAATTTTAGTTGCTTCAACCATCTTTTCAGCATCAATTTGTTGTTCCTTTTGTGTTTCATCAACATTCATAACCACCACTTCTTCCAACACTACTTCATTACCTTTTGCGTCAGCAACCACAAACTCATTCTCTTCACTTTCAACACCATTACCCATATCCATATCCATCTCCATATCAACACCAGTATCCTCCCCTGAACCCATGCCCTCTGCATTATTTCCCCCTTCAGCAACTGAGGATTCCACCCTCTTTGTTGTACCCACTTTCTTCGATCTTTTAAGTTTTTGAGCTCTTGACCTTTTCACACCTTCTAAAATTTTAACTCTTTTCTGCAAAGCTTTAATTTCACCATCTTGAGCAGATGTAAGTAGTTGTAGGTCAAGAACTTGTTTTGACAATGTTGTACATTTTTCCATCAATTCCTTTATAAGTTCCATACTATCCTCACCACTTCGGCTTGTGTTACCTAGCCCGAGAGGTGGATCTTTGGACAAGTTAAGTGTAGCCTCGGAACTAATCTGAGCATCTACACCCCCTATGTTTTCCATGTGGCTAGGGATACCATCACCTGAATCAAGTTCATGAGAACTTAACTCATTAGATGTTGCCATGGGTTGGGTCTTACTTATGTTACTACTGTCCTTCCCCGCTTCTAAGCCTGAGACAGTAGTGGCAGCCCTAGCCCTCACCATTCTGTGACCCCTCTCCTTATGCACAGCCCCATCTGCATCCATACCAGCACTAGCCTGGGGTAGCTGAGTGCCCTTAGATTGTGAACTCCTAAGGGTATAGGTCTTTTTAGGTTGTGAGGATGATGGGGTAACAGTTTGATTTCCTGCACCTTCTGCACCCTGATTTTGAGCTAGTGACAACATGTATGGAAATAAGGGTGTCACTTTCCCAGAAAAATCTTTTCCATTCCTCCTCATATTAGCAAAAGCTTTCTTTCCGAGCATAGGGGACTCAAAAACTTTTTTATTGACCTTTTTCTTTGAAAACTCTCTTTTATTGACCTTTTTCTTTGAAAATTGTTTGTCCATGATAAGTTGCAAAAACCTTGGATAAACAAAGCAATTACTTGAAATATTCTTTTTCAAACCATCCAAAATCATTTTCGAAAAATTGAAAGGTTTTCCTGTAGCCAAGCATATCAATGCAGACGCTTGCGTCGTCCCAAACTCATTCCAACCACCTGTTTTTGGGCTTAAACAATGTAGAATGGTATGAATCAAAAATTTCCATTGGGTAGAGAAAAGTGCTTTGTAAAATCTCAAATTATCGTTTTTCTTCTCATAGCCCATGGATTCAAGTCCTTCAAAAATCGCCTCGTTCTCAAGACACTCAATCTCTTCATCGTCTCCTAACAAAAGAGTTTCCCTAATAGACGACTCATTAACTACTATCTCTTGGCCATCTACCTTAGCCGTTATCCGTTCTTCCCCACCAATAGTTGTGATCTTCGCAGTAGACCAAAACTGTTTGATATGAGAAACATATACGGTAGGGTTGACTGTCAAAGCATACCTTATAGAAGTAGCATTAAGAAAATCAACAACCTCAGTGTACCCTTCAGCTTCCTTTGGTTTCTCAAGAAACGCGACCATGTTATGACTATCAGCAAAATCTCTTTTCGACATTGTGAAGAATTAGGATTTTGAAATTGGGGCTTTTGAAATTATTGAAAATGGGAGTAGCAGCAGCACTAACTTTTGACTTGTTGACCGTCACTTGTTAATAAGATTCTGCACAAATTGGTCGACACTTGTTAAGAAACTGGTCTTTATTCGGGTCTAATTACATTTTAAGGCTATGTTTGGCACACGAGCTTATCAGAGCTTATCGTAGCATGAACTTATTTTTTTAGAAAAATAAGCTATCATTGAAAATAAGTCGGCTTGAAGGAGCTTGTTAAAAAAATAAGCTACTAAATGAAATGCTAGTTGTACTAGCATGTAAAAAAAAAGCTCCAGCCACATGCTTCAGCAACCCGCTCCAGCTCCCCTAAATGTGCTCATATGCGTGTCCATATTTATATGCAAAAGCTTAAACAAAATAAGCAAGTAATCACAAACACCCTCTACTACTTATGAGTACCTATTTGAGATAGTAACATGAAAATGTTTGTTTACCTACTACAGTATATTGGATCTTAGTTAAACATGCCCAAAACAAAACAACATAGTAATCTTAAGACATATAACAACATATAATATATGGGATTGAACCTTAGAAATATGGATATGCTGAGAGTGACGTCATCTGTAGATCGGACCGGTGAGTGAGTGATTATTCTACCAGATGGCTTTAATATGTTATGAATTATTTTAGTTTCTTATTCAATTATGTTTATTTGGTAGACCATTAATTTTTTTTTTTTTTTTTTAAATTTATGCAAAGGTGAATTTATATTTACTTTACACAGATAGTACTTAGTAGTCATAGTACAGCAAGTGCATAAAAACAAAGATACAGACAAAATACAGAACTAAACATCACATAGTTAAAGAGTAAAGTGCAAAAATGTCCCTGAACTTTTCCAAAATTGCGGAAATTGTCCTCATAAAAAAATTACGAAAATTGTTCCCAACCTTTCACTTTTTTGCGAGTCATGTCCTTGTAGCGTTACTGTAGTTGCAATTTTGGTTTTTTGACTAACGACCGTTAGGAAATCTCGTTAAATGCCGTGTGAAATGACTATTTTACCCTCCTTATCCTCAATAATCGCAAAGCCACCCTTTTCCTTTGTTTCCCGCACCTATGTGAAATTACTTATTCACCCTCCTAACCTTGAGGGACAAAATTCGTGATAGTAACTTTCTTATAAAACTGCTTCATTTGGGGGTTTAGGGCTGACACAAACATAAACACATCATCCCTAACGTCAAACACATACAAACATAAACCCTAATTGGTTGTTTAGCCTGTACAAACCCTAATTTTTTTAACATGAATGGTGGTCAAACTGGAAATGGGAATGGGGTTGTGGCAAAGAAAAACAGAGGGAGAGGGAGGCCTAAAAAATACGGTCCGCTACCCGCGCCTTCGATTGCATCCCCTAACTCGAGTACATTCACCCCACAACAGAAGAGGGGACCAAAAAACCAAAAACTAACCAAATATGCCAAATATCTCGTGTTTTTGTGTTTTTGATTATACAGGTATGGATATGGAAGAAAATGACACAAATCATGAGAAAACGACAAACCGAGCACGAGAAATGGAAAAGTGATAAAAAAGCCGAGGCCGGGGAAGAATTTATCAAAGAAGATCACAATTATGCTCAAATTGTCCAAAACGGCCCTTGGATCTAATCACATGGCAAAATGGTCCTTGAAGAATATTTTCACCTTTAGCCCCTAAAGTTTTATCCTTGCTTAAATTTTCCCTAAAATTCCTAAACCTTACTGAATTTCATCTGGCCTATTATTAACTAAACCCAAAACAATTTAAACCCAAACCAAATCCCAAGCCCAACACTATAACGGCCCATTCCCTTCTTATAACCACCTAAACCCTTAACCCCGTACCCAACAAACCCATAACCCGAATCTAGCCTATACCAGTCAAACAATACTTTATTAAACTAAACGAACCCTTTTTCTTTTGTTTTACTGTTTACTCACCCCTTTAACCCCATTTACCTTCACCAAAATTTACCTGTACAATTACCCCAATTAAATGATTCTAGAAGCTGCCACACGTGACTGAGAATGTCAGGACAACACACGGATTGCCAAGCTAGAAGATTAAAAGCTTGTGATTGGCCAAGACACCTCAAAAATTGATCTAAGGGCTGCGGATTGAGATCAAGTATGATGGGATTGATCAAGGGTTGATAAACCTTCCAAACCCTAGCTCAGCTGGCCTATAAAAGGACCTCCTCACCTGACATTTGAAGATGTTAGATTTTAGGAGTAGGGTAGATTTTAGTGTAATGATATGCTATGTTACTTTTGTAATCACCTTTTAATGTAATCATTTTACTCAAGCTATTAATAAAATTAATTTCAGTTTACTTTCAATCTTTATTGTCCTTTAATTTCTTTTCAAGCATTTACTTATTTGCTTACCGTATAAAAATAAAAATACAAAAATAATTCAGAAACTCATTTGAAAAAATAAAAAATATGGTTAAGTTGTGTACAAAAGCTTCAACAAGCTTATTTACTGTTAGTATAAGCTCATTCCAGCTCTCTTTAGCTTTTGTGAGTTTGCATACTTATTTGCTTACACATACCTTTTACCTAATAAATGGACCAAAAAACCAAAAACTAACCAAATATGCCAAATATCTCGTGTTTTTTGTGTTTTTGATTGTACAGGTATGGATATGGAAGAAAAGGACACAAATCATGAGAAAACGACAAATCGAGCACGAGAAATGGAAAAGTGATAAAAAAAAAAAAGTCGAGGTCGGGGAAGACTTTATCAAATAAGATCACAATTATGCTCAAATTGTCAAAAACGGCCCTTGGATCTAATCACATGGCAAAAATGGTCCTTGAAGAATATTTTCACCTTTAGCCCCTAAAGTTTTATCCTTGCTAAAAATTTTCCCTAAACTAAATCCTAAGATTCCTAAACCTTACTAAATTTCATCCGGCCTATTATTAACTAAACCCAAAACAATTTAAACCCAAACCAAATCCCAAGCCCAACACTATAACGGTCCACTCCCTTCTTATAACCACCTAAACCCCGTACCCAACAAAACCCATAACCCGAATCTAGCCTATACCAGTCAAACAATACTTTATTAAACCAAACGCGCCATTTTCTTTTGTTTTACTGTTTACTCACCCCTAACCCCATTTACCCTGAACCCTCACCAAAATTTACCCTACAATTACCCCAATTAAATGATTCTAGAAGCTGACACGTGACAGAGAATGTCAGGACAACACACGGATTGCCAAGCTGGAAGATTAGAAGCTTGTGATTGGCCAAGACACCTCAAAAATTGATCAAAGGGCTGCGGATTGAGATCAAGTATGATGGGATTGATCAAGGGTTGATAATAGAGCATCCATGACCTTCCAAACCCTAGCTCACCTGGCCTATATGTGACAACCCGCAAATTTCCCGATATGTTCTATTCGGAGAATCGATCAATTATTTTGAGTTTGGAATCGTTTTCGAGATACGAGGCCTATTTATAGTCGTTTTGATTGGAATTAATATTTTGAGAGCAATGACGTTAATCTCACGTCTCGAATCTATCTTTTACTAGTCGAAATGAGTCACGAGCCTCATTTCAAGAAAAATATCATAAATTATAGCTTTTGTCGCTACAGCTAATATTACCCCGCCACCCCTGTCCTGAGATATTTACACTTTTAGTCCCTGATGGACATTAGGGTTCCACATGAAGTCCAAGGGTTATATAAGCCACAATTATACCCATTTAGGGTTCATTTGATCCTCCTCTCCTCACATAGCCGCCCCACTTTCTCTCTTCTTCTCTAGCCGTTTCCCGGTCAAACCGAGTACCACCACCACCTGTATAAACTCACCGCCACCACCATCTTATACATCTCGACCTCCCCATCAGTTCGACGTACTTCACGCGCCTCCACCGCCTCTTTGACAAAAGGAGAATCAAGATCAAAGGTGTTGGTGCTTTTTTGGGAGTTTGTTCACGTAAGGTTTTTATCACAGGTTTGTTTGGGTCGTGTCAGTGAGCTTCGAAGGTGTTATTAGATCGAGTGTTTTGGAGTGTTTTTTGTTCGAATCAAGCATTGCCGCCACCATCTTCTTTTCTTCGTATCTTCTCTCCCTCACCTCTCGTTCTTGAAGTGGTAAACCGTGAATCATATTTGTTTCTTTATATGTTTATTTTTATTATTATGTTAAACCGATTATGAATATTGTGTTATCGTTTTCGTGGATATAAAAATGGGATCTAAAACATGTTTGGTTTTGTTTTTGAGTCACGGGTCAGGTATGGGTTTAGCATATATTGGTTTTGAGCATTTGTTAGTACAAGATTTACTGGTTTGTCTTTGTATCAATTTTTAGGGTGTGTTTGACTTCAGGTTTGCATTTTTGTAACTGTATATGTGCATCTATGTTTCGGGTTGTGTTTTGTGTCTCGACTTGGTTAACAACAATATTAACAAAAAGAGTGTTGATTCGTTTTTATCATGGCTATTAAATAAAACAGTTGGGGTGTGTTGATTTAATGGGCTAACGAGCCTACCAGATTTTAATAAGGGGCGTTTAGTTTTAAATGTGCTAACTGAGTATTAATTTGGGTTGTCAAAAATGTAACTTGTATATAAATGTCCGGTTATTAAGATGTAATTGACTAACATATTTGTTTATTTTGTCGAGGTATACATTGGTAAATTTCGGATAAATTCGGATTGTTATATTGGACAATACGAACACTTAACGGAATTAAATACTCGGCTTATAACTTATATTGACATTTATTGGACAATCAACATTCTTGGACTATTGGACACGAGACGAATAAGATATATTAAACTCGGACGACTTTAATATATTAAGATTCGTAACGCACTACAATAAGAACATAATAAATAAAAACACTTGATACATTTACGTCTGCTTTTTAATGAGTTATCTTGGGAAAGTTGGATTGTATTAGTTAGACTTATCTTTTTTAAAACGTTCGTGTTTTATACAAACTAATTGAGGATTGGAGTAATATCGGAAACCTAATAATCAACTTAATTGTTTTAAAGTATTATTTGTCGTTATTGCCTGAATCTTTCTTGTTGTTGGAGTTTGTCAGTATTTTCTCGACTATGTCAGACGTTTATTTCTTTTGGCGTGAGTTATCGTCAATGTCTTTTTCATTTTTGGCGTGAGTTGCATTATGAGTCTAAGATTCTTACCACACCACACGAATCATTGTTACTAAACTTTTTATAAGTAATGATTTGAGTAATCCACAAAAACTATGACATGTTGTCTTTTATAGATTTCATTATTGTACGAGTTATATTTTGAGATAATCGTATGTGTATTAGGGTGTACCATCGTGCTCGTACTGCTTGGTGCCGTCATGCCCATTTTCTGGATATCGTTTTGATTAGCTCTAGATGCCAGTTGTGTCAGTTGTGATCTTTGCATTGATGTGGCTAAGGTGATTTCATAGCCCCCACTTTTCAACGGTTTTCATAACTATTTTTGGGGAGAGTACATGCTCGTTTTAACTAAACTCAGTGATTTTTATCTGAATACGTGAAATGTTTGATTAAAGAATTGATTGATTGACTGCTATACTTCGAGGAGGTTAAGACGGTAATTCGAGGCTCACCCAATAAAAGTCATCACAGATCAGCCCATCAAACAGATATTGAACAAAGCCGAAGCATCAAGAAAGCTAGCAAAATATACAATAGAATAGGGAGCTTACAATATCACATATGTTCCCCGAAATGCCATCAAAGGACAAGTGTTAGCTGATTCCTTAACAGAAATTCCGATGCATCCATCCAATTCAGTTTCGAAGGAAAGGGGCAAGGAGATATGTGACATCTCCAGCCAAGAAAAACAATACACTTCCAAACAAGAATGGATTCTGTACACCGACGGAGCGTCAAGAAAAGCTAGCAACGGAGCAGGTCTAGTACTAATCAGTCTGGATCAAACGGAATATACCTACGCCTTGCGTCTAAGCTTTGAAAGTACCATTAACGGAGCTGAATACGAAGCATTGCTAGCTGGACTCAGAATTGCACGAAAGATGGGCATTCAAGCACTGGACGTAAGGGTAGACTCAAATCTGGTGGCAAGCCAAATCTATGTAAACTACGTGGCGTATAAAGAGAACATGGCAAACTACCTAGCAAAGGCCAAGGAGTACATCGCCTGTTTTGATCAGTTCAAGATAAAGAATATCCCAAGAGCACAAAACCAAAAGACCAACATACTAAGCAAGCTGGCGTCCGTGGAATTTGATCATCTAGCAAAGGAATTCCTCGTGGAAATTTTGCACAAACCATCAATAGTGGAAGAAGAAGAGGAAAACTGGATGACCCCCATCATTCGGTGCCTGAAAGAAGATGTTTGGCCAAAGAATGAAAATGAAGCCCGAGCTCTTCGGATGAAGATAAGTCACTACACCATAATAGACGAAGTGTTATTCAAAAGGTCATACCTAGGCCCAATGTTAAGGTGTGTCGGACCACTTCAAGCCAATTATGTGATCCGGGAGGTACATGAAGGAGCATGCAACATATCGGACCTCGTTCTGTGGTAGCCAAACTGATGAGGCAGGGGTACTACTGGCCCACTATGCACCGGGACGCCAGGGAAGTAATACAAAAGTGCGATTCATGCCAGATACATGCACCGGTTCCGAAGCTCCCAAAAACAGTAATGACTTCCATCATGGCACCCTGGCCTTTCTATCAATAGGGCATGGACGTGTTAGGCCCCTTACTCGAAGCTCCAGGAAAGATCAAGCATGTCATCGTGGCAATTGACTACTTCACGAAATGGATGGAGGCTAAGCCGTTGGTCAGAACACCCGGAAAAGATGTCAAGAAGTTCGTGTGGGAAAACATTGTATGCAGGTTCGGATTGCCCAAGATAATAGTTATGGACAATGGAAGCAACTTCATCGGCGACCCCTTCAAAAGCTGTTGTGAAAGGTTAAATATTACCCAGATCAACACGGTGGTGGCTCACCCACAGGCCAACGGCCTGGTTGAGAGGGCTAATAAAAGCCTAATGAAGGGTTTCAAGTCCAGATTGGGTAGAGAAAGAGCCGGATGGGTAGATGAGCTGCCAAACATCCTTTGGGCACACCGTACATCTCTCAAGACCAGCAATGGAGAAACACCTTTCAGCCTGACCTATGGCAGTAAGGCGGTTATCCCGGAAAAGATATGAATGCCAACTTTCAGAACAATGAGGACACACGCAAGGGAAAATAATGACAAGATCAGCCTGAACTTGGACCTGGTACAGGAAAGAAGAGAGATAGCGGCAATCCGGGAGGCTAAATACAAAAAGAAGATAGAGCAATATTACAACCAAAGGGTTCGACCAGAATCATTCAAAGTAGGTGATTTTGTGTACCGAAGAAATGAAGTCAGTCGAGTAGAAAATCAAGGGAAATTAGGTCCGAACTGGGAAGGACCTTACCAGATTGTGGAAGTTTATGAGACTGGTTCGTACAAGCTTCAGACGGCAGACGAGGAAGAGGTGCCTCGGACATGGCATGCTATTAACCTTAGGAAATGTTTTATGTAACTTAACAAGATTTAAACACCCTATGTAAGGTCCGAAGGACCATGTAATGTTTTTATCATGAATGACAGATATAGTTAGTCCTCCAAGGTAGGATAGAAATTTTCGCTACAAAACAACTCCTGTGACACAAAATTCTGACCATAAGTATAAAGTGGCCCCTTCGGAGGCTCGCGACCTCCGGAGATCAGTGGTCAATGTTCAAAGATGGTTAATACTCCAATAGAAAACCATACAACACGAATGGCAAAAAGGCCGAAGGGCGTACGTCACCATAACAACTCCCCAAAAGGGGAGATATATAAACGAATGGCAAAAAGGCCAACGGGCGTACGCCGCCATAACAACTCCCAAAAAGGGGAGACATATAAACGAACGGAAAAAAGGCCTGATAACATCAAGTTTACCCATGATTTAAGCGTTAAATTATGCCTGAATTACTCATATCTTCTATTTGTATGAAGGATATATACTCTTATTTCTTCCTATTTTGGTTTCAGGATAAAGATGAGCAAAAGTAGGTTATTGATGATTTATCGGCTTAGGAATGGGAAATTACGCTTAAAGTTATTATGAAGAAATAAACACTGCGGTCTAGTTAAGTGATGATACTACACTATTCGATGATTTATACCTATTGTAATGAAGACTACGCTGTGGCAAGCAACTGAGCTACGGCGTAACGGAGAAAACTACCAGACTACGCCCTAGCAAGCAACTGAGCTACGGCGTAACAAAGATGACTACCGAGCTACGCCGTAGTTAGTAATTGGACTACGGCGTAATAATGAATATAAAAGCTCTACGCCCGTAACAAGTCATTGAGTTACGGCGTAGGAAAGATTTTACGAAGACTACGACGTAGCATTCTAACAAGCTACGTCGTAGAGATTATTACAAGGATTACGGCGTAGTCCTAACATACGACTACACCGTAGCAATGACGAGCCCTATAAATACCAAAGGAAATTCGTCCACAAATTGTCAAGTTCCTCACCCCCAAACCTTCACTAGGGTTTGGGGAGAACGACCCAGAAGAAGAATGAAGACCACGAAGGCTAGAGAGATGGTGTATAATTAGACTAGGAACCACCTAGTCTAATACATGTTTAAATTCTATTTTGCTTTACGTTCATGAATTCTCTTTATTAAGATTTGGCTTTAGTTTATTATTCATATTTATCTATGTAGACGTTATCTTAGCTTGTTCATTATTTTTTCGTTTCGGTAGTGTATAAGCTTGGTTGTATCTACTAGTCTAGGTGGATTAACCCTAGGACCACCTTCCAATCGGGTATGCTTAAGAAGCTAGAAAGAATGTAAGATCTGACCATGCCGGGTTTCACTAGAAAAAGTCTATTAAACATGGCACTTAATGACTTTTGTATCTTGACCAATGAACTCTCGGCTTTACAATAGTCGGGAATAGGACAAGATGCAAGACAGGGCTGACGATCTGACCAATTGACTCTTGTCGACTTTCACCCACTGCATAGAATACTGGAATATGAATATGCTTTGCTTTAACATCTTAGTAACCTATCTTGAGCTCTAATATCTGTATTTCCTCTTTTGTTTATTTACGTCTTGATTACTATTTACTCTATTCTACTAATACCCTTTTTTAGTGTTTATCTTAGTTTGCCAGAACAACAGCTCTTGGGACGATACTCGGATTTATCTAAAGGCATACTACACATGACCGGGTAACTGCCCGTTAGTATGTGTTAATCCTTATAACTCCAAGTTTATAAATGTAAAAGAGGATGAATAAAACGCATCAAGTTTTTGGCGCCGCTGCGGGGGAGCAGTTTATTTAGGCGAATTAAGGTATGTTTAAATTTTCACATTAAAAGATCAAGACAAAACATGCATTGATGATCTACATACGAGTTTTGACCTCGTTACGAAATCCAGGTACGCAAATTTACAATTAATTACTGAAACATTTACCCAACTACGGCGTAGCGGCTTAACGAACTACGCCGTAGCAATATTTTATAACTAAAAAAAAAAATTGAACTAACTACGGTGTAGCTCTTTTTAAGAGCTACGGCGTAGCAAACCATGGGTATATAAGCATGCTTTTGCACACACATTCAGATTCATAACTCACTCTTCACATTCTTACGACCCCTCTTCAAAAAAAAAATTCTTCAAACTTGTTCAATCCCTTCGTGTGCATCTACAATGGCAGGTAAACACCCCTAACTCCTTATCTTGATTTTTCTTATGATTTATTTGCAATTATTAGGGTTTGTTCTTGCTAGCATTAGAGGGATAGGATTTTAACGCATTTCGGGTTAAGATGTAACCTGTTAATCTATGTTTCGAACAAAGTATTGAATTTGATTTAAGGTTTCCTCAATTTTAATTAACAAAGAAAATTATGGTTAGGTTTAGATTACTACTAATCGATGTAATTGAACCTGCCCAGCTATATATTTGAGTGGGAAACCTTTATTTGAAACTTTGGTAGAGATTTTTATGGTTACGGTGTAACAAATTGATCATTGCCCCGTAACATTAGCAAATTGCGACTGCAGATATGTTGCTATGGCGTAGCTAGTTATAACGCTACGCCGTAGCCCTTGTTTTCACAGTGGATTTGGTTTTCAATTTTGACCACTACGGCGTAGCTAGTTATTGAACTACGTCGTAGGACAATATTTTTGACAGAATTACAATTTTCAAAACTACGGCGTAGCTAGTAATGGCGCTACGCCGTAGCTTCTATTTTTATATAGAACGTAATTTTTGATAACTACTGGATAGCTAGTAATGGCGCTACGCCGTAGGTAATGGATGTTTATTTATGTTGTGTCTCTAACTTTCATATTTTGCCGGAAACAACAACGACAACCCCACTCAATGGCTTAAGTTCTTGAACTACTCTCCGGAAATCAGGAAAGCATGCAAGAAAGAGCTCAAGGAGTTTAAAGCCAAGACTATTGAAATTTTGGAATCCCTCAACATGGTTGAATTTGAAAGAGTGAGTGACCTAAGCAATTGAAAAAGAGATGCAACATTGTTTTTAGACAAGGGGAAGATAAGTTTACATGCAGGGCTTGGTTGAAGGTTTTTACTGTGAATGAACCGATCATCCATGAGTACGTTTGGGAGTTTCTTGCCACGGTTGACTTTGTGGAACACATAACTAATTTGACAAAGAATTGCTTATTCTTCCAGCTAGGGGGTGTCCATAGGAGTATGAGCATGAGTGAATTCATTTTGGCTATGGGGTTGCATTCTAAGAGACAACTGGAGTCCGACATCTTCATAGAGTATTACAATAGGTGTTTGAGAGAAAAACCCCACACTTACAACCCAAGTGTCTACTTCTTGCAAATTTCAAATGCTAGGAATTATGAATCCAGGGCTCCACCATCTTACAAATCCATTCGCTGTCCCATTCGGCGGTTTGTGCACAGGCTCCTGGCCGTATCTGTACGTGCTAGGCACTCAGCTAGGGAGAAAATTACAATGGAAGACATATTTCTGATGCACAGCATGGATGGTGGTGACAACGTTTACATTCTTTGGTACTTAGCTCAATTCATGACTGGAAGGGCAAAGGGAGCTCAAGAAGGAAGTCTGATTCAGGGAGCTCTGATTGGTCCCAAAGCAGTCAGATATTATTGACCAAGGTCAACAAGTCAAAGACAGCCTCGTTCCAATTCTCCGGTGATAGTATAGTGTTTCCCCGGGTCGTTAAAGTCCTAGCGAGATTGAAATGGTGTCGTTTGAAATCGTTTATGAGTGAGTGGCACTGAGGACAGCAGCCCAGATGATGTGGAATTGATTTTTCTACTGTTATTTTGGTATTGGTACACAGATATAATATTCACAAAAATCAGATACCATATATATGCACAAATTCACAATTCAGGTCACGTAACAGGAAAAGTGGGTTTTGGTATTTAACAAACTACAGGGGGTGCTTTTGAAACTTTTTGAAACTTAAAATTAAAAGAAAAGTGAAAATGAAAATGAAATTATAAAAGTGATTAAATTATTATTTAAATACTATTTAATTAATTAAACTAATTAAAATCTAATTTAAATATATTTTAAATTAACTAATAATTATAAGTATTACAAATTAAACTAAAAATTTGCAAAAAAAATTTCTAAACTTAAAATAGAACTTGAAGAAAGTATAAAAAATAAAAATAAATATTTTTGTCTTTTTATGAATTTTTTATTAATTAAAAACTATTTAACTTAATTAAACTACTTTTAATTACTATTAATACTAAATTAACTTAGAAAATTAAGAGAAAATTGATAAAATTACTTAAGCATCACAGGAATCCTACAAAATTATAAAAACTTCTAAAAATTATGTTTAAGGTTAATCCACTAATTAATTACCTTTTAATCAACTTAAATCTAATTTAAACAATTAAAATAAGAAAAATAGAAAATGAATAGTAGAAATTAAAATTATATTTTCTAAAAGTATATTATACTATATTAGATCTAGGAAAAATATAAAAACTAGGTTATGCCTTATAAAAACTAAATATGCTATTTAAAACTTAATATTAATTAATAATTAAGAAAACTGGTATTAAATCTAATAAATACTAAATGGCAGAATAAAAATCTGAAAAATTTACTAAAAATACTTTACTATATAAGGTAATTAATAAAAATATAAAAATACTAAGTACTTAATAAAAATCTAAAAATGAAAATTAAAAGATAAATCGAATTAAATAGAAACTATCACTTAAGATTACTTTGGATTTTCTGGATTTTTCTTTTACAAACTTACTTTACTACTGAAAATAGAAAACTTTTGTGAAAACACTTTTGAAAATAGCTTATAAATAAGCAGTAGCACCCCCTTTGGCTTATCAGTTGACTTATGTTGACTGGATGGGCAAATAAGCTCAATGGACCTTGAGTGGGGTCCACAATGGTGGAAATGGGTACAAATAAGCTCAACTGACTCAAATAAGCCAGAAACAACTAGCAATTATCACAAATAAGCAGTATGAGAGCAAATAAGCACTTGAGCAAACTAAATACAAACACAGAATAGGGACAGACTTAATGGTGGATTTCAGGTGGGGTCCACTTGGTCCTAGGTCAAACTAAGGGTCAATCCTTACTCCCTGGTAGGAGGGGGTTGGGAAAAACCAAATGGAACCACTAGGGCCCACTGGGGTGGTCTACAACCACCACCAAAGTTGGTAGTGTGGTGGAGGTCTGCTGGTGCAGGGGAATGCTTCTTCCCTGCAGCCTAGTTTACAGGCTTGTAGAAGCTTGTAGAAAAATCACAAAATTAAGCCAACAATGGAGTTTGAAAGATGAGCTGGTAGAGAATAACTTGTGAAAATTTTAAAGTCCAAATCCAAACACAAAAATCATAATAAATCTCCCAATTTTTGGGTTTCCTGAGACAAGTAAATTTTTGACTTTTCTTCTTTGGTTACCAGTTTGACTTTTATGAGTTTGATTCTTGATTTAGTGACTGAAAATGGATATTTGAGCTAGATTAAGACCAAGATTAGCTAAACCACTCAAAAATGATTGGAAATGGGGCATATGCCACTTCTTTAACCAATCAGAGGGTATAATCTTGGCTGTTACTATGCTTTTTGACTTTTTAATGATCAAAACCTGTTTTTAAGTGCTATTCTGAGAACATATGATGCTAGTGAACAAGTAAAAACAAGAAACAACACCAACACCAAGCTGAGTGCCACATAAAGCAATAAACCAAACACTACCTATTCTTGGACTGTTTTGAGTTTTTCAAAGCAGATGATCATTAAGGTGTGTAAACTTGATCCCTACTTGCTGATTATGCCTAAGTGACTTTGTTTAAGTACTTAACAACAGGTTATCACTACAATAACACAAGTTTTACTATTAAGCTAAATTGACAGTTAAACCTACAATTTTAAGTAACTAATTATTTTAACAAACAAGCTATAAATTTTAAGCTAAAAATTACTTAACTAACAAACAAAAGACAGAATCAAACACAGAAATGCACTAAGCAAACAAGCAAATCAGAAGCTATTTATTAACTAAATTTTTAGAGGAATTATCAAATGAGTAAAAGCTTACAATAAACCCCTAGCTTGAACAAGGGGCTTCTCCACAGAAGCCTATCTTTAGATAGGCTTAATCCAGTTCTCAGCTTGCTCCTCAATGATTCTCCAAACCTGAAAACAAGAACTAAACACAATAGTTGACCAAGGTTGACTTTTTTTTATATATTTTTGGTATTTTTCTAGTTATACTGAATTTGATTGTCTCTAAAGCTTAAATAAGCTTTTTGGAACCTATGTGAGCCTACTTCAGTCCATAATTCAGGATGCCAATGACAATTGAGCTTTATTGAAAAATTCAGAAATGAGTGAATTGCAATGACAAAAGATAGAACTGAAACTTGTGATTTTATAACTTAAAAAGGTTTAAAATACAATACTAACACTACTACAATACTTGAAATGAAGAGATTACACTTAATTAAAAGCTTAATTTTAAATTCGACACTAATTTTAGCTAAAAATCTACACACTGCTTCCTTGCACTTCTTCTTTTATTTATAGCGTTCCATTAGGCTTTGCTTGAGCCTCTGATCATTTCCCATCTCTTATCTCAGCCATTGGATCACTATTGGCCAATCTTGGCCTTTGAATTTTTTCGCGCCAAAACTATAATGGGGTAATTGGGACTGTTTATAGCAATTGGGGGGGGGGGGTGGTGCATTAAATGTGATGTGAGGGTAGGTGCAGGGTGGTGGGAAGGTGATGATAATTATTGCAAGTGGTGGGAGGTGGAGTTTGGCAGGTTGTGGAGGTGTGGGGGAGGCTGAGAGGGAAGGAGGGTGTTTGTTTGACCTTGTTTGACCGAGGGGGTCAAAGTTTGACCCTGGCATAATATTGGGGGGTTTTGGTGGGCTGTGTTGCTTTTGGGCTCAAAATAGGAAGGGGTGGGCTTTTAGGATTGGATTGGGTTTAGGGAATTGGGGGTAGTATTATTAATATAGGATCCGGTTTGGTTTTGGTTTACACAAGGACCTTTTTTGCAATTTAACGAAAGTTGAGGGGTGAGACTTGGCAAGTTTCCAAAGTATTTCAAGGGTGTAATTTGCCAATCCATGAATAGTATAAGGTCCTTTGTTGATTTTTCCAATTTATTTTCACCAGGGACTGAAACCGTCAAACTTTCAAACTTCAGGGACCATTTGTGTAATTTTCACCAAACTTTCCACCAAGGACCAATCCTATCATAAAAGTTTAGTGCAAGGACAAAATTTGTTTTTCTCTAAGTTTTTCATATCCCAGGGATCATTTTTTACAATTTTCAAAGTTCAGGGACTAAACTTGACATTTTGTGAAACTTTTCACCAAAGGACTAATTATGTAACTTTTTGATTTATAAGGACCTTTGGTGACTTTTTCAAGTTTTTAGAATGACCAGGGACTAGATTTGACAACTTTTGAAAGTTGAGGGACTGAAACTGCCAATTTTGCAAACTTTATGCGTTTTTCATCTGTTTTTGATATTTTTGTATTTGAAACATGTAAAACATTTTCCTGGGATATTTTCACTATTTTGATTCAATATTGAGTGTTTTTATATGTTTTGGCAGCTCAGAAATGGTAAAAATGATGAGTATTTGCACACTCATCAAGCTCATTATTTTTCTAGGCTTGCAAGGAGTTTTGGTTTGATGACCCCGCTGCTCTAGCTCGTGTTACCATAGGAGAAGATACAACTTTGATTGGGATACCAAAGTTGGTTGAATACGGGGTTGTCACTTACGATGCTTTGGGGGAACCAATTCTGGAGCCAGAGGTTGATGCAGTTGGGGCAGGTCCGTCCCAAGCTAATGGGAGCAGGAGTGCTGTGAGAGTCCATCCTACCATGGCTATGATGGAGAGGATGAACATCATGGATGGACGGATGGGGTACATGGAGCAGAGTATGATTGGGTTTGGAAACGACATGGATGATATGACGTCTGCTATGTCAGGAATGAACACCATGTTTGACAGCTTATGTACTGATTTCAGTTCTATGCAGGTACATCAAAATGACTACTATTAGTGGAGCGCCGATCGTACAAGCCAGATGCTCCAGCACATGCATCTAAGTCACCCACGCGGGAACGGGCCCGAATATGTCTACCAGCCCGACATCCCCGACTTGGGAATCCAGCAAGGGGTTAGCTTCATGCATCCTGGTAGCTCATCCACTGCTCCTGCCTACCCTTATGTTGTTGTAGCTCCACCCTTCACACCCACGGAACACGATCAGGAGTGAAATCTCCAAATGATGAACAATTATCCTCTTTGAACAATTTACTATTAGGGTCTGTAATAATTAACATTAAGACGTAACTTGCTACTAACACTGATATTGTGGTATTAGGAATGATTGCATGCAGGTTTTAGCTTCTGGACTTTATTGCAGACTATTGCTACGGCATAGCAGGTCTTTGACCTACGCCATAGCAACCTAGTAGAGACAATTGTGCATTCTGTCTCAAATTGGGAGCTACGACGTAGCTAGGTCCATAGACCTACGCCGTAGCTAGTTTTACAAAACAAGCAAACCGTGGCATTTTTTTTTTGAAAAATTTTGACACCATTTTACAAATCTAGAATAAAATTAATTCCTAGTGTTGATATAAATAATGCCTTAAAACGTTATTAACATATATCGATATCTCTATATTTTGATAATCACAAAACGTAAACTCATTGAACTACAAATTATGACGTAAACATGTATTTCGTCGTAAATATTCACTTTAGCATCCAAATCACTTAAGGTATGAATAAACAAAGTGTCTAATGCATTTTATGATCAAAGGAATTTTTATTTTTACAAACCTTACATTTTATTAAAGTGAGACAAACATTTTTAAACTTATACAAAATAATTTTGTATTTATAAGAAATGTTTTATTCAAAATAAATATTTTGAATTCAAATTTCTACCCAAAAAACGGCCATATTCTTCAAGATAAATCTTCCCCACAAAAAGACAAAAAATCTGAAGAAAAAATATTTTTTTATTAGGCGGCCCCCTTAATTAATTAAGGGGACCGGCTAGTAAATTAAGGGGACCGGCCACACAATTAAGGGGACCGCCCACGCTCCCAAACAGTATTTTTTCCCCTATAAATACTGGTTCATTCCACAGATTTTTCTCACCTTTTGCACGAAAATTTTCAGTCCCAATCCCTTCAAAACATCCTTCTAAATCTTTTGATCATAAGATTATAAGTCTTTGTTTCAAGTGATCCAATCCTTTACCACTCAAAGTGCAAGAGAAGAATCCTCCCTATCATAAAGCCAAAGATGTGTTAGGATCTAGTTAGTGTTTATGTAATGTTGTGAGTTATGAATATGTAATAAGTAGATCAAGATGATCTTACTTAGTAGTAAGTTTATGAGTGAATAAGAAGTAGTGAGAAGAAGTAGTAGTGTGGAGAAGTCGTGAAGCCATGAAGAAGTCGTGAAGTCGTGTAGAAGTTGTGTAGTGATCGAAGTAGTGTTGTGAGATTGGTTCTAGCTACTATTAGAACTCGACATTTAGCTTAGTGTCGTTAAATGGTGTAAGCAAAAGTTGTGTACGGTTTTCTCCGCCAAAAGGGAGCTTGTTTAGTTGTGAAGAAAACTCTCGAGTAGGTGACTCGGGGAGTAGAGTAGGGCAAGGAAGGTGTCCTTGTAGCCGAACCACTATAAATCATCGTGTCCGGTTTGCATTTCCTTTCTCTTATCTCTTTTCATTTATTCTTGCATTTATCGCTTTACATCTATGCTTGCCTATATGTCTTAGTTGTTGCTTATATACTTGTGATGATTGATTGTGTTGTACATAGAAGTTAATATTGTGATTGTGTGTATAAATATATGATATGGTCAAATAGATTATTATTCACACTTCTGTAACAACCGTGGTTTTAGCAGGTCAGTTTGACTGATGGTCTTGACTCGGTTGACGTTTGTTTGGTGTGTATTAGGTGTTTGAAGTGATATATGAGTGATATAGGTGAGTTTTAGCACTAAATCCCTTTGCGTGAGTGGTTTTATTGTGATTTGGAAAGTTTGGAATTTGGGAAAGTTCATTTTGATCACCTTTGTGGTGTAGAAATGACTTGTGTAGTTTTGGTGTTTTTGCGTAAGAGGCTTCGTTCAAGTAATTGAGTGTTAGTAAGTTACGTGGGATTTGTTTTTATGAGTTATGTTTCAAAAAGGGTGTGAAATTCTATTTTTGGAAACTTTGTTTTGAAAATGATATTTTCCCGGTTGTCGTAAAAGTTGAGGTTTATCGCGTAAGACGTTAGGATTAGCTATGGGTATTTATCAAATATGAAAAGTATGAGGTTTTAAGTGTAATAAATAAATTTAATAAAAAAAATAAAAATATATATTTTATATATGAAAAATTCGGATTTAATGGATAAGGGGGAAAAAGGAAACCCAATTTGAGTCCAAATATGACTCTTATGCCCAAGGATTATCCCTAATTAATATATCTACCAAACCAAACACCCCTAAAACGTTTTTTCTGCAATTATGGGTCGATTCAAGAGAGAAAAGAAGAAGAAAAATTAGGGTTTTTAATTTGGGAGCAAAAATCAAGAATCAAGGTAAAATCTTTAAACCTTATGTTCAATTAATTGATTAATTAATCTAATTCATGTAATATTAAGTATGGTGGATTAGGGTTTGTGTTAACTTCTGTAAATTAATGTTATTAAACATGTTGGGATCAATTAATGATAATAGTATGATGATTGGTTAAGATAATTGAGCATAAAACATGCTAGTTATTGAGTTAGGGTTTGGACAGATTTGTAAGGCTGTAAAGATGTGAGTGTACATAACAGATGGTTATGATTTAAGTCACGAATTTTAATTCTAAATTGAATTATAATGAAAGAGCTTTCCAAAAAGTCCAGCCACGATCAATTTTGAGGTCGGGAAGTCGGTCTTTTGATTTTTCTTTGTTAAGGTGTCAAAGCTGTCAAACCGGGACAGATTTTGGGTAAAAGTTTGAGGTTGGCATGTGGTTATAAAAGTGGTATTTTGACTTGGTCTTCTGGAATAGTTAAGTTTTAGGTTATATTAGACTACCACGAAGAGGATTTGCGATAAAAACTTGTGGAAGTAATTATTAAAAATCAAAACGTTTTGGTGTGCGTTCAGATCCGAATTTGAGTAGTTGTCAAGTTTGAATTTCTTGTGAGTACTTGTGTGTGTTATTGGTCCATGGCCTTCTGGGATTAGCTTCTATGCTTATGAGAGACCATGATAAATTTTTGGTGTGAGTTGTTGAGCTTTATTTGTCGAGATTTCATGTGAGTGAATGTACTCAAAAATTCTGCGTTTTCTGAGTTTTAGAGTGCAAGGGATTTAGTGAGTATTAAGTTATGGTAGTGGTTAGTGTGGTGTCTAGGAGATCCATGGTGGGTCATATGAGTCTTAGACATCCATCATATGTGTATTACATGGGTTGTAGCTTTTAGCTTGACCTTGTGTAATGTGGATTATTTTTGTGTGCTATAGATTGTGTATTGTTTATGTGGAAGCTGCGGAGTTTAAGGTGAGTTCATAGTCCCATATTTTTACTTTGTTTTAAACTTGGGATGGAAATGATGCTTGTCTTAAATGTTTTGGTTTACTGTGATTATGTGTGTGGTATTAAAGAGCTTGGACTTATAATGTTGTCGTATGTATGCTATGTGTGATTATTTGCTTGTGTGGATATATATGTTTGGTCCAATTGGGGGGGAGCATCTAATTGGAGAGTAATACTCCTACTCGTACCAAATTACGTGGGTTGGATATGTAATGATAATGTTGTGTGGTCCAATTGGGGGGGGGGGGGGTATCCAATTGGAGAGCAATACTCATACTCGATACCGGTTTTTGAGATTCAATTGGGAGGGTGCTTACCCTGTTGCTCGCGCATGCGACCTAATTGATGGCATATTGATGGGTACTACTTTGGATCGGTGGGCACGTTCCGCCCAATGGTTGCCTTATGAGTGTTGTTGCCTTTATGTGTGGATATTAACTTGCAAATGCATGTAGCAATATGATAACTATAATTTATTTGTCCAGCTATATTTTGTAATCACAGTAAATTCGGTTGCCTTACGTGTTGAGTCTTAAACCTATGAATCTCACCAACATTATGTTGACGTTTTAAGCATCATTTTCAGGTGAGTTTTCTAAGGATAAGATAGAAGGATGTGGATAGACGAGACCTTAGTTGCATTGGAAGTGGTTTATCATTTATGCTTGGATTTATGTTTTGTTTTGGTTATTTTTATTTTGGGGTATTGTTACAACACTTTGTGTTTGTACATTGCTCTATTTATGTGCATGTAGTTGTTCTCTATGTTAACACCAGGTGTTGTGATGATATCCATGAAGTTACACCCGCGCGTTTCCGCCGTGGCGGGGTGTGACAACTTCTCATATTAAGTTTAACTTGATAGATAATTTGATACAAAACGTTTTAAGAGTTTAAAAGGAAAATGTATTCACACAAAGACCGACCAAAGCTCCATTCATAAAACTAAGTTTTTCCAAAAGCTTACGTATATAATTGATCATATTGATTATATGGTGTTTTCATACTAAACTCTAATTAAAGGTTTTCCAAACAAACAATTGAATAAATTTGAATCAACATTTTGAAACAAAGTTTTATAAAATGAAAAAGAGGGGAAAACTATTCAACCCCCCCCCCCCTTCTAGTTTTCCACAATTGGTACCAGAGCCACGTTGCTCAAATTTTCAAAACAAATGGTTTTAAAAATTAAATACGATCCATGTATCAAATTACCCATTAAGGAGGATTAAATATGAAAAGTGTTTTGTTGATTAACTTGTATTAGTTTTGATGATATATACACTAATTATACTAGCTCGAAATAATATTATGCTTAAAATAAGTGTTATATGTTCGGTATCAAAATCAGATAGTTACACACCTTTCCGAAAAGTCAGAAAACATTTTTTTACAAAAAATGAAATTTTGAGTACCAGATGGGCGGCCGCCTTAAATACTGGGCGGTCCCCTTAATTATTTAAGGGGTCCGCCTGTCTGTTCGACAGTTTTTCAAAAACTTTGAAAAATCATATAAAATTAACCGTAACTCCATAGAAGTCGGGCCACCCGGCGTTTTAAAGGTAATTGAGTCTACTTTCATTTAAAAATACTTACAAGTAACCATTACAAACTTAAATAAGTAAGAAAGTCAAAATACTATACGGTGGTCAAAAATTTGTGTTTCGTTTTAACATAAAACTTTTGTTTTACCTTTTCCTTCAAGTCGGGCATTCCTAGTTGATATACTTTTGAAAAATTAAGTATTTATGTTTTCAAAATATTGATCTTAATTAAATTATAGAATGGGGAGAAAACTATTTTATTTTCAAATAAATTCGAGCTAAGTAAACATTGGTGTATATAATACACAAAACGACGATAAGTGTTTTATGTGTTATGTGAACTTCTTTGTGATTTTATTTTCTTAATCGAATATATTAAATGATTGTTGCTATTTGAAGTTTAGCTATGTGTATATCTATGCATATGTGCCCTATTAGTTTATAGCTAGTTTTCCGATTTATACTTAACTAGATCTTATGCTAGATTTCTTGCGTTAGGATTGTTATAATATGCTTGCATTGCATATAGGTATAGATGGTTTAATGTTACTCAAACATCCTGTAAATGAGTTCAATCTAGTCACCTAAACATTTCAAACAACTTAATCTATTCTTCACAACACACTTAAATATTTTCTACAAATTAGCTTGTTTTACCTTAAGATGTTTAATAAGAGAAATTGAATCATTGTAAAACATTAATAGTTATATAAAAGAAAAAGTAATTTCAAAATCTAAGTGTGTTCATAATAAGTAAAAATGAAGAGTCTTTCACAAAAACAAAACATATAACAATCATGAAATAATAAGTCAACTTTCAATCATTCACTAATAAATAATCTTAGGATTAATGGAACACACTATCAAAATGTCTATTTATTTTAAATGAGTGTTTGTGAGGGTCAAGAAAGATCTTGATATTATATCAATTCATTATTCAAATTATGGTTGATATTGTGGAAAACTAGAAGGGGGGTTGAATAGTTTACCTCTTTAAAAATCCTTTTTAACTTAAGTATCCTTTGTTAACTTTAGGTTTGATCAATAATATAAACATACCATTATATGTTTGTTTCTTTCAAAAGCTTTTAGTGTGAGTATCAATTCTAATTATACATGTTTCTTACTTTGAAAAGCTTTTACATTTGTTTGAAAACATAAAGACAACTTTACTTGTTTTACTTCTTTGAAAAGCTTTATATGTAGTTAACAATTCTAACTAAATAACAACATGCAATAAGCAAAGATAGAGAAAGAAACGATCAAACCACAACACGATTGTTTATCGTGGTTCGGCTACAAGGACTCTTTTTCCTTGCCCTACATCCACGCCCCGAGTTTCCAACTCGAGAGTTATAAACACTAATCAACAAGCTCCTTTCACCGGCGGAGAAAACCTTACACGTCGCTTATACTTTTACCGACACAAAGCTAGATGTCGAGTTCTTTTACAAGGGTACAACCACTCCCACTCGTCGCTTACACTTTTACCGACACAAAGCTAGATGTCGAGTTCTTTACCAAGGGTACAACCACTCCCAACACTCTGCGTATTTTGAGGCCTAAAATACTAACCAATCTCTACTGAATATACATGACACAAAGTAAGTATAAACTATCAAAGCTTATACATGATCAAGCTACCAAGACTTGCAACTTTAGAGTTGAAGCTTGCAACTTCTTGAATGATCTTGTGGAGTTCCTTGCTACATAAGAGAATCACACAAGTCAGGGGTTACTAAGTTAGTTGAGAGAATATATGAAAATATGTCCTAAAGGGTTTGACTCAAAACTAACAAATGGTTTGGTATTTATAGCAAACTATACTGCAGGTCTGGCGGATCAGGCGGAACCCTCAAATGGGTTCCGCCCGTGTACCCCCAGGGTACCGTCAGGGCTGCAGTTGGTTTTTGCAATAAATCTTCCAAACCAAACAAGGTCACATCACATTACTTCTAGTCAAACACAAGACTTGCAAGCAAGCATAAGGTTAGTCAAACACTCTTTCTTACCATAAATGTATATGGACAAAGCTTACCTTAAATGTGATGTGACATTACTATTTTAAGAAATAAATGTGATGTGACAAGACACTTTCTAATTTAAGAAATGAAAACAATGTTTTGTTTAAAAGGAAATGTAAACCTTAGTTAAACAAGACTTAAACACTTAAAGTGATGATTTACTTATAGCTAAACTTCATACTTTGTCATTAACAAAACTTAGCAAAGATCGTAAAATATAAATAACGTTTTTAGGCGATATTTGTATTAACAGATATATTCATCAACTCTAATTGACGTGTTTTTGAGTGTGGACAAGAAATTGGATTGCTATTTGGTTGGCTTCAAGATTATATCAAATTAAAACAAAAGATATAGTCTTGAATCTACATACTCAATCACACTAGATTGATATGAAAATAGTTACATCCTTTGTAGATGAAAAGAGTATGCATTGGATCATAACTCACACTTGTGTTGATAATGTCATATTGAATCTACTTGTCCAATAATTGTGTTCCAAATATTAGAATAACATTTTAAACACATTCATAAAATATACAATGAAGTAGGATTGACGACTTGGATGTTTCGTCCGAAATATTCAAGCAATTTACATTGCAATGCAATGGATAAATGTGTCATATCCGAAAAACCAAACATGAGCAAACTAACAACATATGTAAACTTTGCTCACACTACTTAAAATTATCACTTCAAGATAAAATACATATTTAAGAATAATACACACTATATATTCTATGTATTTCATTTTCTTTGTAGCATGAATGGTTGTGTTACAAGATAATGCACTACATTTTTTTTAAAATAATATAATTTATTAGAATTAAAAAATAACTTGTCACAATCCATAAACAAGTAAAATTTATTTTTTCAAATACTTGTTAAAGTATGATATATAACATTGGCAAAAATCATAGAAAATAATATTTGTTTAAAAATATATTAATGTCTAGTTTTGATATCAATTTGAGAATCACAAACTCATTTAAGATAAATAATCTTAATGAGATTCATTTCACAAGAGATGCTAAGGTGCACTCTTAAGTCTAGCACAGTTATTAAATCAAGTAATATGTCATCAAAACCAAACAACCGGTAAATCATGAAGAAGGGATTAAAAAAAAATTTGTTTACTCTTATCTAAACATTCAACACGTCTCTATTAGGATCGTGAATAAAATATATCATCTAGATTTACCTTCATAAAAACATGATGTTTGAGTCACATTAAGCCAAGTATTAGTGTATCAAGCAAACTTCATATTTGGTAATCTTCGGTAGGTAAATTTAGGAACTCGATTTCTTCTAAAAAGAGAATGACTACTGGAGAATCTATTGACTAGAAATTCAATTTAACCTAACGGTTGAATTGCTTCTATGTGAGAAGTTGGGTGTGTGTAACCCGTAAAAATGGTCGTGTTTAGCCTGAATTGAGCACCACTAGTAATAGTCTCATACTCATTCTCCAACTTGATTAAATTGCTCTTCCTATATATACCTAATGCTAGTTTACTTTTATGAATTTTGCTTCTCGTTAGATTCTTTCATTCCTAGATTTATGGCATTAAGTTAGATAAGCGTGCAAAAACAAATGAACTATAGATGTTAGGTTTTACCCCATTCAACACTCTCGCATCTAACATATAAATTATCGTCTTCATTTCCTTTAGGATCATAGGATATGTAGAAACGATAGCATGAGATAATAATAGACTTAACCATTCCTCTTGAGCATGAGATCTTTAATAAACATTTTTTAAAAATATTTGATTTATGATATTTGTTGTCAAAAATCTAATATCTTTAAAAATATGCAAAAACCTCACTTTTTGGAAAATAGTTTTTCAAATAACTATCCCACTTTTAAATAACATGTTTTCACTATCAATATCCACAACTTTGTTTTGATCAAAACTAAAGATTGGGAAAATATTCTTTACCGTTCATTCACACATTTTGAAGTAAAAACCCAATCTATTTTATTCAAATAACTCTCACATCTAAGTGAAAACTTACTTTCAAACATTGTTGAATAATGCTAAAAACGTCTCTTTTAAAATCATGCATGGTGATCTCATATTTGTCATCTATATTCATATAAATGACACTTATAAGTGAACTAAATCAAATCAAGAGGATCATGGTTTGTTCATTAAGACTTTGTTTGTAACAAGTCTAGAAATCCATGCTATCATAACTACCCACTTATTGCACATTGATACACATTAGGATTAATCCTACTAGTTTTGTAGTTATGTAATACTTGATGTTGCTTATTATTTTCTAGCACTTATATTTTACTTGCTTGATGAGTATGTTTGCATGCTAGATGAAATTGCTTGTTTACTTAATCTTTTTGATTAACATGCTTTGGCTACATAATTGCCTACATAATTAGTATATGCTTAATTGCCTCAAAGATTTGGACTTGTTTGAAACCAAAAACACAACCTTTCTGCAATTCTACACCAAATAACCCGTTTGGAGAAGAAAGCCTAACTTCCATTAAAAGTCCGTCAAACCAAATGATGTTGTCAAACATACCTAACACCTCACTCTCCTTCTCACCAACAATACATATCAAAAACCTTTACTCACCCATATCCTTCTACATTACACTCAAACCTCATAATCTTTTCACAACTCAAGCGATGTTGTTCATCATCAACCAACACCTAAACCTCACTTTCACACAAATGATCCATTTAACAACAAATCATCTATTCGTGCTTCCACTAATGCTCCTTCTTATGATGAGCATGCACAATACCAAAACAATAATCCCAACCTCATTACCAACACTTTACATGTTGCTCATTCAACAAAACACCATCCACTCATGAAGCATCTCTTCCACCCATATCATGTTTTCATGATTACCCAAGCTCAAACATGTCTTCACCACCAAGAGTATCACCACCACATCCTACAACTTCACATGCCATTCCTATGTTGCATGTTCAAACCCTCACCCAAGACAACTATCATGCTCCACCACCATCACCTTCCTCCGAACACCTAATGTTCGTTGAGGCGCTAAAAGAATCACATGAGCTTGGTGCTCTTTTAGCCTTACATCTTGCTCAACGCAATTTGGATCCACCTTCATCTAGATCACCCTCATCACCACACAACATAAATCAACTTGAGAAGCATGTCAACAATTGACCTTGTTGCATTTTTCTCCTAAAAACCATTGCATTCAATGAACACCTCACTTGGATTGAATACCTTCTCACTAGATCACATCCAATACCCTCACTTGAACAACATCCAAAACCTCAATCAACCTCTTCCGCTACAAACTCTCCACCACCAAAATATCTAACATCCATGCACCCAAACATATGCCTCCATTAATCCAACAACCTTACCCTAACTAAACTACATCATTCCAAACACTCCATCATTAACCATTCTAAGCATACTATATGCTTTTGACTTTCACTTTCAAACAAGAATCAACCAACCTCTTGTTGCAAGCAAGTCCGATGGCTCTCTTTGGCAAATTAGGATCTATTACTTATTGAATGTGAGCTTAGTATTTGTTTGCTATGCTTGTTGTTTTCCTTATTTTGTTATATATGCTTGTGCTTCTAATATTTTTCTTGCGAGAATTTCGTATCTCGATTCCTTGGTGCCCTTGAACGAGGGCGAGCACACATCAAGGGGGAGCTTTCTACCCGTCTAACTTCATTCATGAAGCTAGTCGGCATAACCTTTTTGATTCAACAAAAAGGGGGAGAAGTGAATATAAACTCACTAAGTACTTGTCTAAAAATTAATTTTTAGATTTAATAAGTTTAGGTTTTGTAATCATCAAAAAGGGGGAGATTGTTGATATAAATAATGCCTTAAAACGTTATTAAAATATATCGATATCTCTATGTTTTGATAATCACAAAACGTAAACTCATTGAACTACAAATTATGACGTAAACAAGTATTTCGTCGTAAATATTCACTTTAGCATCCAAATCACTTAAGGTATGAATAAACAAAGTGTCTAATGCATTTTATGATCAAAGGAATTTTTATATTTACAACCCTTACATTTTATTAAAGTGGGACAAACATTTTTAAACTTATACAAAATAATTTTGTATTTATAAGAAATGTTTTATTCAAAATAAATATTTTGAATTCAAATTTCTACCCAAAAAACGACCATATTCTTCAAGATAAACCTTCCCCACAAAAAGACAAAAATTCTGAAGAAAAAATATTTTTTTATTAGGCGGCCCCCTTAATTAATTAAGGGGACCGACTAGTAAATTAAGGGGACCGGCCACACAATTAAGGGGACCGCCCACGCTCCCAAACAGTATTTTTCCCCCTATAAATACTGGTTCATTCCACAGATTTTTCTCACCTTTTGCACAAAAAATTTCAGTCCCAATCCCTTCAAAACATCCTTCTAAATCTTTTGATCATAAGATTATAAGTCTTTGTTTCAAGTGATCCAATCCTTTACCACTCAAAGTGCAATAGAAGAATCCTCCCTATCATAAAGCCAAAGATGTGTTAGGATCTAGTTAGTGTTTATGTAGTGTTGTGAGTTATGAATATGTAATAAGTAGATCAAGATGATCTTACTTAGTAGTGAGTTTATGAGTGAATAAGAAGCAGTGAGAAGAAGTAGTAGTGTGGAGAAGTCGTGAAGTCGTGAAGCCATGAAGAAGTCGTGAAGTCGTGAAGCCATGAAGAAGTCGTGAAGTCGTGTAGAAGTTGTATAGTGATCGAAGTAGTGTTGTGATATTGGTTCTAGCTACTATTAGAACTCGACATTTAGCTTAGTGTCGTTAAATGGTGTAAGCAAAAGTTGTGTACGGTTTTCTCCGCCAAAAGGGAGCTTGTTTAGTTATGAAGAAAACTCTCGAGTAGGTGACTCGGGGAGTGGAGTAGGGCAAGGAAGGTGTCCTTGTAGCCGAACCACTATAAATCATCGTGTCCGGTTTGCATTTCCTTTCTCTTATCTCTTTTCATTTATTCTTGCATTTATCGCTTTACATCTATGCTTGCCTATATGTCTTAGTTGTTGCTTATATAGTTGTGATGATTGATTGTGTTGTACATAGAAGTTAATATTGTGATTGTGTGTATAAATATATGATATGGTCAAATAGATTATTATTCACACTTCTCATATTAAGTTTAACTTGATAGATAATTTGATACTAAACGTTTTAAGAGTTTAAAAGGAAAACGTATTCACACAAAGACCGACCAAAGCTCCATTCATAAAACTAAGTTTTTCCAAAAGTTTACGTATATAATTGATCATATTGATTATATGGTGTTTTCATACTAAACTCTAATTAAAGGTTTTCCAAACAAACAATTGAATAAATTTGAATCAACATTTTGAAACAAAGTTTTATAAAATGAAAAAGAGGGGAAAACTATTCAACCCCCCTTCTAGTTTTCCACAACGAGCACACTATAAGCCTTGGTACCATGGTGAGGTTTAGCCTATTCAGTTTCACCCATTATACCCCAAATCCACAAAAAATTGATTGTGCCGGTACTAGTGTAGACTTTAGAACTTGGCTTTTACATCATTTCAAGACCATAAACGAGTAATGTGTTTTTGTAATACGTTTGGAAGAAGCTTTTTGAGAAAATAACGTTGTTAGGATTATCAACCATATATACCTATACACCTCAACCCATCGATTAGCCGCATTGACTTTTCGATCTACACACTTAAACCCTTGTTTGCACTCACTTTTAGATACCCCTTGATACACCTTATTGAACCATACCTCTCATTCATTACCCTATTAAATCTCATTACACCCTTACACTCTAACCAACTTTATAACCTTATGTTTTTATCAAGGAATCTCCTTTTTCCTTAATGCCATGAAATGCCTAGTTCAAGAATCTAGAACAGTCATGTTGTGATCGAAGACCCCCCCAATGTTCTCCACCTAAGTTTATCTCAAGTGGGGGGATGATATTATTTGTCTATCATTGTAAAAAAAAATTTAAAAAATGTGAATTTCAGTATTTAGAAAGAAGAAATAAAGTGTACGAATCATAAAGCACCAATGAATTAGCTTATCATTGATAGCATGGCTCTCAGTATCGGAAGGAATGTTGGAAGAAAAACTATGTCACTTATCACACCTGTGAATCAACACTTCGGAAGATTGGCATTTTCTGGCAAAAGGGCAATTGGGGACTACTAGATTGAAAGATAAGATTATTTTCCTCTTTACCTCTACGATATCCAACATTATATCATACCCTTTTTGGTTGTGAAGTATGCTTAGGTGAGGGATTCGAGCAGTCAGTGGTGTCTTGCCCGGTGTTCCAGTCATGTATCATTGCCTTTGTCGCCCTTTCCGTAGTATATTAGTAACAACTTTACACCCTTAACCTTACTATTTATCCAAACAATTTTATTTTCGAAAACTGTTTCGACCTTAGTTCTAGTGGTGGAGTTTTGTGTAAATGCCAAGCTTATGATAGAATACATGCTATGACTGAACGTTTGTGAGAGCACCCCGAAATTGAACACTTAAAATAGGGAGCGTATGAGTGAATTTTTTCCTTTCTTTTCGTGAGGTGTTCGGCTTAACTTTATTCTGGCAGTTTTACTAATCTGTATCTTCTAAGTAATAAGGAGGATACACTTTTTATTTAATACAGTCTACTTGAGAACAAGTAGAGTTTAAGTGGGGGGATATTTGATAACAACAAATTTACCCATGATTTAAGCGTTAATTTCTGCCTGAATTACTCATCTTTTCTATTTGTATGAAGGATATATACTCTTATTTTTTCCTATTTTGGTTTCAGGATAAAGATGAGCAAAAGTACGTTATTGATGATTTATCGGCTTAGGAATGGGAAATTACGCTTAAAGTTATTATGAAGAAATAAACATTGCGGTCTAGTTAAGTGATGATACTACACCGTTAGATGATTTATACCTCTTGTAATGAAGACTACGCCGTGGCAAGCAGCTGAGCTACGGCGTAACGAAGAAAACTACCAGACAACACCCTAGCAAACAATTAAGCTACGGTGTAACAAAGATGACTACCGAGCTACGCCGTAGTTTGTAATTGGACTACGGCGTAATAATGAAGATAAGAGCTCTACGCCTGTAACAAGTCATTGAGTTACGGTGTAGGAAAGATTTTACGAAGACTACGACGTAGCATTCAAACAAGCTACGCAGTAGAGATTATTACAAGGATTACAGCGTAGTCCTACCATACGACTACGCCGTAGCAATGACAAGCCCTATAAATACCAAAGGAAATTCGTCCAAAAATTTTCAAGTTCCTCTCCCCCAAACCTTCACTAGGGTTTGGGGAGAACGACCCAGAAGAAGAATGAAAACCACGAAGGCTAGAGAAATGGTGTATAATTAGACTAGGAACCACCTAGTCTAATACATGTTTGAATTCTATTTTGCTTTACGTTCATGTATTCTCTTTAATAAGATTTGGTTTTAGTTTATTATTCATATTTATCTATGTAGACGTTATCTTAGCTTGTTCGTTATTCTTTCGTTTCGGTAGTGTATAAGCTTGGTTGTATCTACTAGTCTAGGTGAATTAACCCTAGGACCCTAGACTAGTAGGTTGTGGGGATTGGTAAGAATTGGCCATAGTACTACCTTTCCTTATGTGCGAATTAACCCTAGGACCACCTTCCAATCGAGTATGCTTAAGAAGCTAGAGAGAATGTAAGATCTGACCATGCCGGGTTTCACTAGAACAAGTCTATTAAACATAGCACTTAATGACTTTTGTATCTTGACCAATGAACTCTCGGCTTTACAATAGTCGGGAATAGGACAAGATGCAAGATAGGGCTGACGATCTGACCAATTGACTCTTGTCGACTTTCACCCACTGCATAGAATACTGGAATATGAATATGCTTTGCTTTAACATCTTAGTAACCTATCTTGAGCTCTAATATCTGTATGTCCTCTTATGTTTATTTACGTCTTGATTACTATTTACTCTATTCTACTAATACCCCTTTTTAGTGTTTATCTTAGTTCGCTAGAACAACAACTCTTAGGACGACACTCGGATTTATCTAAAGGCATACTACACATGACCGGGTAACTGCCCGTTAGTATGTATTAATCCTTATAACTCCAAGTTTATAAATGTAAAACAGGATGAATAAAACGCATCAAGGCCGAAAAGCGTACGTCGCCATAACAACTCCCAAAAAAGGGGAGATATATAAGCAAACGGAAAAAAGGCCGAAGGGTGTATGTCGCCATAAAAACTCCCAAAAACGGGAAGTATATAAAAACAAACGGCAAAAAGGCAGGAAGGCGCATGCCGCCAAGAATCCCTTCAAAATTACATATAACGAGTGGTAAAAAGGCCGGAGCAACATACGCTGATATACAAAGCCGAAACAATGCACGCATAAGTACAAGGATAGAAATTTGGTAAATAAAAAAGAGAACACATATTCATAAACATAAAAGAGGCCATTCATTAACTTTCATTTCAACCAAGTGGATATTAATCCCTAACAATTTTTTCCTAAGGCACCGCATGCCTACAAAAAATAGCCCTTCGGATAACCGCGAGGAGCCTTACATCGAGAATCCCAAATAACATATATGAGAAGAGATAAAAAAAAAGCTTCACTTAGAATTCACAATACCTTGATCCATAGTCAAAATGGAGGTATGCGAATCCTAAAAAGGACCAGATTCTTCAAACAAGTACACTAAACAAAGGCCGAGGTGTTCGGAGCAGTGGAGTCTTGGACAGATGGGTTCTCGGTGGAAGTTTCAATGATAGGAAGATCAGACGTCAAACCAACCGGCTCAGACGTTGTGCCAGAAGGCTCAACGGAAGCAACGGTAGGTTCGACAACATAGGCAGGAGCAGGGTCAGGAAACATCTCCATAAGATCTTGGAAGGACCTGCGGACAATCTTGCGGATCTTCTGGATGAACGGACAATCTTTAGTGAAAAGTTGTTCATATAAAGGCTTGTATTTCTCGTCAGCTTCCATGTCAAGATCTTCCACGTCCTCCAACAACTTTTCCACCTCCTCCGTCTCTCTCCCAGCCTAACCCCGTCCAGAAATCCAGATGTAGAATACAAGTTGAATGGTGTGGCCAAGGATTGTTTGTATTCATGACTGTTTAACAAACGGCGGACCATTTCCGGAATAAATTTATTAACAACCCTGTTGCAATCCACCTCTATATTTTCCATCTTGTTGGCCAGATCTCTATTCTTGTTCCGGAGCTCTTGACACTCCATCTCCTCATCACTCAACAATAACCTAGTTTTCTTCAACTCAGCTTCCAAAGACTTGATCTTTTCAACCTGCTCACTCGACACATGCCTCCACTCTTCTTTCTACCACTCGAGCTCCGAAACCCTATCTTTCAAACCCGACACTCTCTCTGAACAACCAGCATGCTCCAGACATAGCTTTTTCAACTCTTATGCATCCCTTCTGGCACATTTTGCATGTTTGTCTTTGACCTTCTTATACTCTGCTGACATGTCACTGAAGCGTTTCCAGTTCTGCTCAACACTATTTTCACAATCTTTATGAACAACATCAAGCTTATCCGCTTGAGTCGAAGCACTTTTCCCTAGCAATAACCAAGATCATTGGATGGCTTCGCTATCATCATGAGCTTCCAAGTACTTCTCTTCACCCGGAGTAGCCAGATGAATCATCATATCCCTGCAAACGAAAGAGTTATTCATCCGTGTACCCCTTTTCACTGACCACTCTGAAACAAACAGCGCGTCGGAGGCGTCATCTTCATCATCAACATCAGCATCTTCTTCAACAGCCACTCCCTTTCCTGGACGGGAAGTGGTACCCTTCGAACCACCTGAAATACCAACAAGACATAAACATTTAGAGTAAAAAAGAATATAACATATGGATGAAAGCACAAGGAAACACATAAAGCATTCCCATAACGTACCAGCTTCAGAATCTTCGGTTTGACCACTCCATCCTTTATCTCCAACGGATGACGTACCCGTCGGAGGCACCGATCGGATGGGAGTAGGGTTAGGGATGTTCTCAGCAGAATCCAAGTCAACAACCGGAACACCAGCAGCCGGTTTGCTCCTTTTAAGTACGCGAGTAGAGATATACTCCGGCCCTTTTGCCTTGAGACTGAGATTTGTTACCCCCGCACCACCCGAAGGTTTCTTTAGACCCAACTTAGCCGCTTGCTCCCTCTTCTTATCCCTAGCCGCCACAACCTTGTCATCCACAACTTCAACTTTCCTCAGCTCATCACCTTTTTCTGGAACCTCAGTATTTGAATTCAATGGCTTGGTAATATGCATCTCACGAGTATGAACTTCCGGATACTTGTCTCCTTTTACCATGCTTGCACCCTTGCGTAGTGATGGCTTCTTTAGATAATCCGACATGGTGATACCTATGAACAAACAAATTCAACAATAAAACACAAAAATATCAAGAATAATAGTATGTTCATATGTAAAATTTAAGACAGAGGCTATACCCCTATCCTGTTCGCCCCTCAATGCCGCCCGGTAACCGGGAAACTCCGAGTAAGAAGACAAACCCAAAGCGTATAAAAATCCGTGCGGGATCTGGAGGGGCTCAATAACATTCTCAGCTAGCCTTTCAGCATGAGTGATGTCAAATTCTCCTTTCGGAAAAGGATCTGAAACATCCGAATCGTGATGCCTCCAAGGCATAGCGAACGGAATAGCACGTCTATCAATCAGAAAGAATTGATGCTTCCAACCCTTCAGGCAAGAAGGAAAAGCACCGAAACAAACTCTCCTATCACCACCAACACGTTTCTCGAATGAGAACCAACAACCTTGCTTGCTGATCTTGTAAAACACTCTAAATAACGAGGTGGTCGGGTTGATATGCATGCTCCGACTATACACCTCAAAAATGTAACACGGTGCATGTCGAGCGGGACTAATTGGGAAATATGGACTTTCAAATATTTAATGACATCTAAGAGAAAAGTAGAGAAAGGAACAGTGAGACCCTCTTCAAAGAAATACTCCGCGTATAGGCCGATGGCATCGTCCGAGAGTTGGTTCATTGTCAAACCTTTCGGAGGAACCCTCGGATGTAAATCCTTGGGTATCCCAAAAGATTCAACTATGGCAAGAACATCTGCCTCATCCATAACAGACTTTCTTTTAAGCATATCCATCTTAACAGTACCATCGTCCAATACCGAAGTATCTTCGTAGTCAGCCGAAGCAGTAGATTCTGACATGATATATCCAGAGCGAGGAGAGGTATAATGATGCGTGTGGGTTGACTACGCAAAAGTTTTTACCTCTCAAGGGATCTTGAGAAGCTTACAACCCTCACAAGGCAGTGTACCTGACCGATGTAGTATAGTGAAGTGGCAAGTACCGGCGAATTGATCGTTCTACATGGGAATAGTGTCATTAGGATTGAAAGCTACTTAAACTAGGTCTAGGGGTGAGGGATGATTCTTTTTATATTTTTATATTTTTTTAGAAAGCAAATAAAATTCTCGGTTTTGAAGGAGTGGGCGGAATTAGTTGCTAGCCAACTAACGGAAATATCTACTATTGCAATAAAAAATAAAATAACACGAAAAGTAAATTTTAGAGAAACTAATATGGAGACAAACGTGTTTACTTATACTTCACTACTCTCTAGTTATCTTTTATTGATTGATTAGTTTGTTAAAATTGCGTGGATGACGGGTTGTGTTCCTTAATACCTTTTGTGGGGCCGCGCATGTCCTTCCCCAACTCTATAAGATCCTATCTCTTCTTATGGCGACACGTTAACTATCCTGAACCATGGCCTCCTCAATATTCTCTTATGCATTAAACACAACCAAATTAATTGCAGTGCACATACAATTCATGTTTCTTAAGACGTTCAAGCATGTTACCATATAGGATATTAGCCAGTTTTCTTAAGCCTAACATTGATGATCATTCATCAAACAACAATTAATAACAAACAATAATTCAATAATCAATAACTAGGTTTCATTACATCAAAGCAAACACAAACAAACTTAGCCTAGCATGTTAAAGGAAAGACAAGCATAAGATAGAATCAAACAATACATAGACACATTGAATGATTATTGAGAGACTTATCTGTTATTAATCATGCATGAAAAGAGGGTTTAGAACCCTAAAAAGGCTGTAAAATTCGGCTAGGGTTCGGACCCGAATACCACCCAAAAGTTCTCTCCTTAATGAATGAAAATTAGAAAACTATATATAGATGTTACAGGTCTGACGACATCAAGCATTAAATCTGACGCCATCAACTCGCCGCCAAAATCTCCTCGGACGGCCTTGATCTCCATCTGACGCCGTCAAGTGTAAATGTGCTCTGGGCCGTCTCTCTTTAACTTAGAACATGACGGCCTTGGGGTTTTATAACCTAACGCCGTCACGTGTAAACTTGAAAATCCTTTATCGGGCGTCACGTGTAAACTGTATATCCATCTTCTTGCCAAAGCTTGACGCCGTCACGCGTGGGATGTGATACCGTCAGGTACAAATTCCAGCTTGATTTTGGGACTTTGTCATTTTCTTCACTTTTTGCTCCAAAACGTCCAAAATACGTCGTTTTCCAGATTTCTCTCCAAAAGTACCTAAAATGACAAAAGGAACGATTTGAGGCAATATTTGACCAAATAATCACGACTTAGGGCTTAAATGACCCCTAAAAGCGTAACACTTTTCACCTCATCATATAGCTAGATAATAAAATGATAAAGAAAGATAGACACCACGAAACGGAACGTACCTCGTAAGATTAAGTAAATAAACAAGCGCACCGGAAGACCCTTCGGAAAACACGAATAAAAATATGTCAGACGAATGTGTGTGAGATAAGAGAAAGAAATTACAGTGGTAAAAATGAATTTGAAGGTGCTATTTATAGGCAAAGAAAGAAGTGCGAAACGTCGCGTCATGTCAGACCATCTCACGTGGCAACATCTGATCCACACCATGAGAGACGTGTATACGTGTCGTGATCTTAAGGGCACAGTAACAAAAAGCGTCGCTCCTTAAACGACACTCCATAATGCAATTTGGTGTTTTGCACATAAATCCAATACAAAGAATCAAATGCAACATGCCCTCCAGAAAAATCAAAACGGAAACTTCTATCAAGTATCACACCATCGGCATAACCAATCCGGACTAACGGTAACTAAGGACAGACAGTAACGGAAACTTCTAAGGGTATGTTGGCGTATGTGTCCGAAGGACCCACGCCGAACGGATCACAAAATCCGAACGACTTTATATGTCCGAAGGACTTACCCGTACGGACTAACGGTAACTAAGGACAGACAATACATAGAGTACACGATAGTGGGTCAAAAGTAAGCGAATAAGAAGGAAATGTACAAACCCGAAAAATATGTGCAGAAGCGCCCACACAGCCTGGCAACATTCGATCAAGACAAAAATGGCTCGCCTATATAAGGAAGAGAAATCTTCACTCTATGGTAACTAATCCTTTTACTATCTAAACTTTCACCTACATTTTATCTCTCTAAAATAGACACTTACTATACTCTCACACCGGAGGTTGGTCTTGGGATAAAACCCGGGGCGAGACTAACGGACGTGTCTGTTTTGCAGGAATCCGAAGGACCTTTAAACCATTCATAGGACCCGAGGATAATCCGAAGGACCCATCTTGCTTGTTCGGGGTAAACGCAAGAGTTTACCTCAACAATGGCTGTAAACTTATACTAATAATTTAACTAATACAAGTTTATCTTACAAATTAAATGAAGCTCTACCATTTTTTTATGTTACTTTTCTTTTAATGAAATTAACAAAATGTAAAATATATATGTGTGTGTTTGAATTTCTTATTTCTCATATAATTGATGGTTACAGTTGTTGTTATAAGTTGTAGTTGTAAGATGTGTGTTATGAATGTTGGGTATAGGCATAGATATTATAGCGGCTTTCAAATTCATAAAATTACTTGAAATTTGAAATAATTTATGTTATGTGACACATTCATCTGTTTTGCCAGAAAAGGTTGATAACTTATACTTATATCTTGAATGATGAAGAGAAAACTTAAAATTGAAATTGACCTTTTTTATTCGATCAATAGAAAAACTCATTTATAAAATAAAAAGTTAATTACTTAAATAGACTAGGGGTGAGCATCGGGTCAATATCGACCCGACCCGAGAAATCCCGAAACGAATTTCGGGGAAAACCTAAACCGAATACCGAACCGAAATTACTCGGTTCGGTTCGGGACGAGTCGGTTTCGGTCGAATTTTTCGGTTTTGGTTGGTTTTTCTCGGTTTTGGCCCGAACCGAAAACCGAAAAATTGAAAACTAAAACCGAGTATGGTCGGTTCAGTTTCGGTTCGGGCCGGTTTTTTGGGACGAGTCGGTTTTGGTCACCCCTAAAATAGACCAAAAAAAGTTTATATTTCATCTTGATATAGACCGTGCAACTTTTTTTTGGACTACTTTTTATTTTTGCACTACTCCATAGGAAAGTTGTCAAGTGTCATTTTGTACGAGGATGTTTTTTGCACGACTTATATGTTGAGAAAATTCTTTAAATACCTCAAAGGTACACATGTGTGTACCCCATATACCCCAAAATTTTCCAACTTTCCCAAATACCGCAAGGGCGACTCTCTCACAAGAAAACTTGGGCAACCATTCCAGAATTGTGACAAGTGTCCCTTTGTGGACTTGAGGTGAAAAACGGTGGGTCTTTCCTTTTTCTTCACGGATCTACACGGATCTAGTCTAAGGAGTGGTGGTGATGGCGCGTAGTGGTGGTGGTGATGGTTTCTTTGGCGCGTGTGGTGGTTAAACAAGCAAAGGAGGTCACGATGGAGGCTTTGGTGGTGGCGGTGCGGTGTCACATTGGGCGGTGGTGGTGTTCGGTGGGGCGGCCGGTGATGGTGTAGGTGGTGGAGGCGGCGGCTAGAGAGAGGAGGAAGAAAGAGTTGACCCTAAATGGGTTATAACTCTTGTTTTATACACCACGACAAAGGGACACATATGTAATTTACTATATATAAAATAAAATAAAGCCTCACCTACCAAAGGGACACTTGTCACAATTCTGAAAAGGTTGTCCAAGTTTTCTTGTGAGAGAGTCGCCCTTGGGGTATTTGGGGAAGTTGGAAAATTTTAGGGTATATGAGGTACACACATGTGTACCTTTGGGGTATTTAAAGAATTTTCTCTTATATATTTTGTTCCATTGATGTGATATTTTTGATAGAAAAGGACTATTTTAACTTTAACTATGGTTTACCCAATAAATTCACTATGGTTTTAACTACGTGTCTTTTGTTTTGTGATGTTTAGTTGTGTATTTTGTCTATGTCAGATTTGGTGTGTCCAAATCTTTGTTTTTATGCACTTGATGTACCACCATCTTTGTAAATATAAATTCACCTTAAAAAAAAATATATATAATAATAATAATAATAAATAATTGAAATAAGGGTACTCGCAACCTTGCGGGGAAAGGTGTTCGGCAAAGCATGCCGATCGGCAAGAAGGAATGCCACCCAATCGGCAAGACCAAATCGGTGCCCCAATCGGTATTTCTCACCGATTCGGTGGGGAGGAAAACAAGGAAAAAAATGACCGTTTGGGATAAAATGTGTTGGGGACCAGATTGCCACTTAAAATCCATGTTGAGGCAACCTTAGGCATAAAATATGTTGGAACTAGGTGATTGGTTGTTTGCATTAAAAGTTGAGGCAACCTTAGGCAAGTTTGGCACCGCCTAAGAAAGGGGGCGTTTGGTTGGGGTAAATTGAAGGCAATTAAGGTAATTTGAAATTAAAATTGCTCAAATAGTAAAAACGTGAGCCCAGTAATTTTAATTGCATTAATAAGGCTAAAAGTGGACTAATTTAATTTCCTCTCACTTAGGAAGCAATTAAATTTGCTTAAAATTTTAAATGACATCATTTAAAAAACCCATGTAATTCATAACATATTAAAAAATTGTTATATGTTGTACTATATCCGGAGTAAACATAATTGAAATAAGAAACTAAAATACTAATTCATAACATACATTAAATTATTTGAAAGTACTATGAGTCGCCATTGGAGTTAAAGCCATCTCACTCCTCACCGGTCCGATCTACAGGATTCTGATGACGTCACTCTCACCATCTCCATATTTGTCAGGTTCAATCCCATACCATATGCAGCAGCAGTCTTTTTAAGATTATTATTATTCTGTCATTCATTGTATATATATGTCATTCATTTAGTAGCTTATTCTTTTAACAAGCTCCTTCAAGCCGACTTATTTTCAATGATAGCTTATTTTTCTAAAAAAAATAAGTTCATGCTACGATAAGCTCATGTGCCAAACATAGCCTTAAAATGCAATTAGACCCGAATAAAGACCGGTTTCTTAACAAGTGTCGACCAATTTGTGCAGAATCTTATTAACAAGTGACGGCTGCTACTCCCATTTTCAATAATTTCAAAACCTTAATTCACAATGCCGGCAAGAGATTTTGATGATAGACATAACATGGTCGCGTTTCTCGAGAAACCAAAAGAAGCTGAAGGATACACTGAGGTTGTTGATTTTCTCAATGCTACTTCTATAAGGTATGCTTTAACGGTCAATCCAACTATATATGTTTCTCATATCAAACAGTTTTGGTCTACTGCTAAGACGACCGTAACTAGTGATGGGGAAGAACAGATAACGGCTAAAGTAGATGGCCAAGAGATAGTAGTTAATGAGGCGTCTATTAGGGAATCTCTTTTGTTTGGAGATGATGAAGAGATTTTTGAGTGTCTTGAGAACGAGGCGATTTTTGAAGGACTTGCGTCCATGGGCTATGAGAAGAAAACCGATAATTTGAAATTTTACAAAGCGCTTTTCTCTCCCCAGTGGAAGTTTTTGATTCATACCGTTCTACATTGTTTAAGCCCGAAGACAACTGGTTGGAATGAGTTTGGCACAACACAAGCTTCGGCTTTGATTTGCTTGGCGACAGGAAAGCCTTTTAATTTTTCGAAAATGATTTTGGATGGTTTGAAGAAGAATATTTCGAGTAATTGCTTTGTTTATCCGAGGTTTTTACAACTTATCATGGATAAACAGTTTTCAAAGAAAAAGGTTAATAAAAGAGAGTTTTCAAAGAAAAAGGTCAATAAAAAAGTTTTTGAGTCCCCTATGCTCCAAAAGAAAGTTTTTGTTAATATGAGCAGGACGGGAAAGGATTTTTCCGGGAAAGTGACACCCTTATTTCCATACATGTTGTCACTAGCTCAAAATCAGGGTGCAGAAGGTGCAGGAAATCAAACTGTTACCGCATCATCCTCACAACCTAAAAAGACCTATACCCTTCGGAGTTCACAATCTAAGGGCACTCAGCTACCCCAGGCTAGTGCTGGTATGGATGCAGATGGGGCTGTGCATAAGGAGAGGGGTCACAGAATGGTGAGGGCTAGGGCTGCCACTACTGTCTCACGCTTAGAAGCTCGGCAGGACAGTGGTAACATAAGTAAGACCAAACCCATGGCAACATCTAATGAGTTACGTTCTCATGAACTTGATTCAGGTGATGGTATCCCTAGCCACATGGAAAACATAGGGGGTGTAGATGCTCAGATTAGTTCCGTGGCTACACTTAACTTGTCCAAAGATCCACCTCTCGGGCTAGGTAACACAAGCCGAAGTGGTGAGGATAGTATGGAACTTATAAAGGAATTGATGGAAAAATTTACAACATTGTCAAAACAAGTTCTTGACCTACAACTACTTACTGCTGCTCAAAATGGTGAAACTAAAGCTTTGCAGAAAAGAGTTAAAATTTTAGAAGGTGTGAAAAGGTCAAGAACTCAAGATGTTTCTACTGCTGATGTTATGGATGATGACACTATTTTAGCTCAAACAATGATTGAATTAAAGACATCCAAACAAGTAGCCAAACCATCAGTTGTGATCAGAGAACCGTCTACTGAGAAATTAGCTGAGAAAGAAAAGAAAGTCTCAAGTTCTGGTGTTAAGAGAGCTGGAGGTGTATTGAAGAGCATAGGCAGAAAGAAACAAAAAGTTGTTGAGCAAGTGCAGGCAGATACAGAGCAAGAAAATACATGGTTACTGCTGCTAGACTAGGACTCCTTAGCCTATAAAAGGAGGTCCTAGGGCATAGAGTTAGATACGTGTTATTAGAAAGTCAATTAACTTCAAGGTTGTAAAACCCTAATACTCTTGAGTATTCGTATTAATATATTGAAGTGTTTTGTGATAACAACTATGTTCTTTATTTTAAAGTTCTTCTTAAGATTAAACACAAGATTCCGCATTGCGTTTAATAGTCTCAGTTTCTATACCTAGTTGTTTTAGATCTATCTAAGATAACTAAATCTTTACAAGCTAAATAATTTGATTAAGTGCTTAACTGGGATCAACAATTTGACTCGGCGCACGTGTTCTAATTTCAAAAGCAACCGTAACTAACAAATACAGTAACTATTTATCGTAATATCCACCTATTGATCCTTTAGTAGTTGCATCTGTCATGGTTAAAGGATTAACCGCTCATTTCCTTGTCAAAAGTTGGTTCAAGGTAAGATACACTATGCTTAATCCTTTCAATTAAATGATTAGATAAATGTACATACAGTATTTTTTTTAGAGGACTAATATATGTGCTTTGTTTGTGATTACTTACTTATTTTGTTTAAGCTTTTGCATATAAATATGGAGAGGCATATGAGCACATTTAAAATGCAATTAGACCCGAAAAAAGACCAGTTTATTAACAAGTGTCGACCAATTTGTGCAGAATATTACTACCGGTGCTTGGATAGTATAGTTGGTGACGTTTTGGATTATCTCAATGAGTCTTGGACTCACTTTCATGCCACTGGTATACTAATACTACCCAACACTATGATATATAGACTCGGAGTCCGATTCTTTTAACCATCTAGTGGAAATGTAACTATTAGTACCAACGGAAAAGACTTTAGTCTTTGTATATTGTTGCTCTTATGAACTTATTTCATTTCGCCTTAAGCTGAAAGTTCCCCGAGACTCATGGGCTTAAATAAGTTTACTGTATCATAATAAGCCGGAAAATTTGAACATATGAAATATAAGCCGAAATCAAATAAGCTCATAAGCCCACAAATAAGCTAAAACAAACACCTTAGTGTTAATACTTTATACAGGCACTGGAATATGGTTTGGAAATACGTCTAGTCTTGGTACTGTATTTGTAATCCTAAACGGTACGTAATGCATAACTTATTGGAAATTATAGAACATATGTCCTAATCAAGTGTAACTAGTTATCTGTAAACTTTCTATCTTTTTTATATGTTTTTGATTATTTATCATTTCAGTTTTTCAGGTATACCGTGAGCAATAGTCTCCATGTGATTGATGCGCACACGGATAGTCCTTGTCTGAAATTAAAGCCAAAGTCTGCATCATCGAAATCCAACTATCTTATGGTGAATGTGCAAACATACGGTGGTGGATTATGGCATACATGTTTTGATAGAGGTTTAAGTGTAGCTGGAAGGATCATAGTTAGAAGCTGCAGTCACTTTCTGTAACAGTGATGATGGTGAGTATTGTTTCCTGGGATCTGCTCCATAACTTCCCTGGGTGTGCTTGGTTGGTAGAAAAATAAAAGGCGATGGAAACAGATCTGATTTTGGTCCAAAACGCATTGAGCTTTTCTTTAATTTGAAAAAGATAAACCCAAAATAAAATCGTTTCTATTTTAAAAAACAGCCGGGTTTGGCTATGGTTGCACTGAACCGGGAACCAAATTGAAAACTGGGTATTGAAATATTTAGAATGATGATCTGGACCAAAAATAGCCGGTTCTAGTCACACTGGTCTGAATGTCTGATCCCTGTTTGGTTCTTTCCATGGGTCGTGGTTGTAGAATGGTGACAACCCGAGTCCAGTTGTGTAGACCTTTGCCTTTGTATATTGGAAGGTGTAGCTGTGTTATTGTGAAGGAAAAATCGGTGGATGGGTTAAAAGGGGCAAGTCTTTATACTCTTTACACCAATGTAATGTTCTCTCTAAGCTCCTGATCTATGCTACAGTATATTATTTTGCAAAAATCATTTAGAACTTACATGCTTATGAGCTCAATAAGCTCTTTTAGCTAAGCACCTCCAGTTATAGGTTGTTTGGGTAATCAACATAGTTTGTTGTGTTCTCAGAATGCTATTAGCAATAAGCTGCCAAAATAAGCTTTTACCCAAACACCCCTTCAAGTAACCTTATTTAAAGAGGATATTGCGTCGCAAAGGGGTGTGAGGCATTCCATTTTGGAAGTAATTATGTGATAAAGAAAATTAGAAATACTTAGAACCAGTTTTTGTCTTACTGTTCGCAACTTTTGATCAGTAAAGATTAACATGTGCGATTTGACCCTTAAGGGTATTTCGAACCGTTTTTAGTTTACCCAAACACTTGAAACTGATTATGTGTGACACTGTGACTTGAAAACGCAATAAACATATAGTACTCAGTTGTATAATGCAATGCCTAGACACCCGAATACCTGATAACTATCTGACTATATGTAGTAGAATGTAGCATATCTTTCTAGTTATTATTTTCGGATGCTATAATGTTGAACTTTTGTCGTTCGGAAATTCATAGGAGGGTCAAGGAAGACAAAATCGGAAATTTGACGTGGCTTATCATGGCGTCACAATGGAAGATCTGAGTTCATAATTGCTCAGAATACAAAAGGCATCTTATGTAGAGGAGATGACAGTTATGTAGGGAGTGTAACCGCCAATCTCATGGGCTCCAAATACCATATATATGGAGTAGTGCAAAAATAAGTAGTGCAAAAAAAAAGTCGCACGGTCTATATCAGGATAAAAAAATCGAGCATACTATTGGATGAAATATAAACTTTTTTTGGTCTATTTTAGGGGTGAGCAAAACCAACCGAAATCGACTCGTTTCGAAAAACCAGCCCGAACCGAGTGAACCGAAACCGAACCGACATACTCGGTTCGGTTCTCAGTTTTAGTTTTCAACTTTTTGGTTTTTGGTTCGGGGCGGCTCGTGCCAAAAACCGAGAAAAAACAACCAAAACCGACCGAAACCGACTCGTCCCGAACCGAACCGAGTAAAACCCAGTAACTTCGGTTCGGTATTCGGTTTAGGTTCTCCCCGAAATTCGGTTTCGGGATTTCTCGGGTCCGTCGGTATTGACCCGATGCTCACCCCGAGTCTATTTAAGTAATTAACTCTTTATTTTATAAGTGAGTTTTTCTATTGATTGAATAAAAATGGTCAATTTCAATTTTAAGTTTTCTCTTCTACATACAAGATAAATTCTCAACCTTTTCTAGCCAAACAGATGAATGTAGGGATGAGCACGGTACCGGTACCGTACCGATCCCGTACCGAATTAGTGGTACCGATTTTTTCCCGAGCATAAATTAGGGTACCGGTACCGTACCGAACGGGATTCGGGTACCGGTACCGATATCGGTACCGGTACCGGGAAATCGGGATTTTCCCGTTTTTTTTCGGGAATTTCCCGATTTGGTACCGGTCCCGTACCGAATTAGTGGTCCCGAATTTTTTTCCTCCTTATTTCGTAGTACCAGTACCGTACCGTATATCGGGATCCGTACCGTTTCGGTACGGTTCCGGTTCGGTTCCGGGATTCGGTTCGAAATGCTCATCCCTAGATGAATGTGTCACATAACATAATTTATTTCAAATAATCAAATTTCAAGTAATTTTATGAATTTGAAAACCGTTATAATAAACCAAATTACCAAAATGAACTTTACACCTTTCTAATAAGATTTTCCAAAATAATCAAAATATGTCGCAATCAATTTTTCATTTATTTTCGCACAGCAATTCCAAAAGATCATATGTATTCTTCGCCCCTTATGTATTTGCCCTCGCCCAGCAGTAATATGTATTCGCCCCAATCAGATACATTAATAAAGAAATGTGGCACTTTCAATGTTATCTCATCGACATCACAATAATTGCTACAGACAAAACTAAATATGTACAGTAATATACAAGATGGAGAGGCATAGGAGCTACGAAGTATTAAAAATTCATATGTTATATAGAAAAGTTGTTAGGTAAGAAAATGAAGGTGTGGAAGTTGCTTTTATATCTTGGACAATTATTCATTAAATTAAAAGTTATAAATACAAAAAGCTGATCCAAAACATATTGTTGCTCGCCCTTCATCTCGCCCATGATTCGCCCTATATATTACTTCGCGTAGGACCTCGCTAGAGCTCGCGTAGGCATGTTGACCTCGCTCAACCTCGCCTCGCGTAGGCATGTTGACCTCGCTCAGCCTCGCCTAAGACATCCTGAATTTCACTTGCACCTAGTAGACTCAACTCCACCTCGCCTCTAAACCTCGCCTACACATCGCCTAAACCCTTACCTCGCCTAAACATCTCGCTCAGCTTCTAAATGTCAGTACGCCTCGCCTACACCTCGCCCCTTATACATGTATACTACATCTAATAGATCTAACGGATAATATCAAAAAGTTCATTTTCGATAATTTTATGTGCGAGGTTTATATACGTAAACTAGTATAAAGTGTTCATTTAAGTAATTTGCTCGTTATAATATATATGCCTATACCCAACATTCATAACACACATCTTACAACTACAACTTATAACAACAACTGTAACCATCAATTATATGAGAAAAAAGAAATTCAAACACACATACATATTTTACATTTTGTTAATTTCATTAATCGAAAAGTAACATAAGAAAATGGTAGAGCTTCATTTAATTTGTTAGATAAACTTGTATTAGTTAAATTATTATGAGTTTACAGCCATCATAAACTATCACAAGGGAATTTACATTCGCAAGTAAATAAATTCTTGCAATGTCCGGTGCTTTTTTTTCTGATATAAAACTCGCAAGTGTCCTGACATGCTCCATCCCGATAGCATAATTCTTTGTACTTCTTATGGCAAATTGGGACCTCATCTGCCTTTGATACCTCTCACATCCTGCACTCATACAAATACAACATAAAACTATATTAACTGGTACTAGTAGTAACTAATAAGTTATTATCTACCTAAATGTTAGTATTAAGGTTTTTCTAACTTGTTCAGGCACAAGTTAAGCACACAAAAAATATTGATGGACCCACAAAAAGTACACTAAAAAACAGTTTTTTATTTAAAAAATGACAGTATTCATAGAAAATAACACAAAGACCCACAAAAAGTACACATTTTTTTGTGCTTCAAGTTAGAAAAACCCATGTTATTGATATCGAAACTACACAACTATACTTTTAATCAATAGTTATTATGTATAACTTATGTGTACGAGAATATGTATGATCTTCTATGAATTTTGGCTTACAGATATAAGTTCATATTTAGCTTTACATATTACGAAATTGAAATGAAAATAGCTAGGATAAGAAATTTACCTAAGGCAAAGATGCTCACCAATACACATATGACAAATAGAAAAATCTTCTTCATGGTTAATTTGTGGGGCTTTCAAAATGAATACATTTACAGAGTAAGGATCTAGTAAGAAGATTAATAAAAATAAGAAGAATAAGAAGAGATCTATACCATTGGATCAAAATATCAATGGCTAGAAATGAGGAATGGCAAATTTGTAAATAACATGAACCTTTTTGATACACATAAGGGTAAATCAGTAAATTAAGTTATTTCCATGTTCGTAGCCTATTATAACTGCCTTCCAGTATATTGCATTATTTGCATCGACAAAAACAAATTTTATTCAACCCACAACTACAAATCATGCATGCACCAATATTATAAATCAGGATTTCTCTTTATCCTAAGATATTACACATGCTCGTACTTTATATTTTGCAATTTGCACCTTTGTTTTGTATCAGAATCATGCATCTTTTATTATTATCTGCAAGCATGCATCTTAGTCATCGAAGCATGCATCTACATAACTTGATTTAATATATATAAAAAAGTTCATAGCAAGTATGTATGGAAAAATGTAGGCCACGAATTTAATAATAATAAAAAAAAGAACAAATTTTAGATACCTTTTATGCTTTAAGAATCATGGATGCATCCAAGAATAGGTAATATATGTGTTTTAAGTTTGACAATTTGCAGGTGCATCCGAGAACAAATAACAGATTACAGATGCCTTATATGTTGGACGAATCACGGATGCATCCGGGACCAAATATCAGATGCCTTGTATGTTGGACGAATCAAGGATGCATCCGGGACCAAATGTTAGATGCATTTTGTGTTTGACTGATCACAGATGCATTCGATAATTTCGTAAACATATTAATATTCGCATCGATGCATCATTTGTAGGCCGCATAGGTGCACATAATTTGTTAAAAAAAAAGCGAGAAATTCCAATTAAAAAATATCGAGAACAAGTAACTGAAGATACTAAAAAATATATGTATGCAATATGCATCATTAACCAAATTTGTCATTAGATGCAAATAAAAAATAGAAGCCATATATCTTGCATCTTTCTATTGGTTAGAAAAAGATGCAGTTAGTTTATTTCATTATGGAAGATATATGCATCTGTTAGTATGGAGACAAGAGAACGAGACTGCATAAATTTGGAATTAAATTAACTATATTGTCATGATTCAATAATAACTTAAAATTAAAAAGCCTTCCATCATTTTAGGAACTGGTAGAAATTTAAAGTTTAAACTACTAGTTATCAGTGATAAGACAAATATACCCTTCTATGACATGAAAAATGATTGGTTGAAATTGTTTCTTATCCTTCTTATTTTAAGTTTACTTCTTATTTGATCCTAACTCTACATTTACAAGCCATTAATCATTAATGTAATTTATTGCCTGAAACATACAAGCACAAAGAAAGTTAATACATTTGTATTCATGTTCAATATTAACGCCATTATGTTGAAACGGAGTTTCAATTTTGTAAAAACGAAAATAGTTATCGTTATTAAACAAAAACAAGTAGACAATGTACCTATCATTTATTGTCTAGCATTACATTAGGATCTAGTCTAGCATTACATTAGGCGATTCATAATGAATGGGTCGTCGATGAGGTGTAAAAACATGCATTTTTGAGGGGTCATTTAGCCTCTAAACTTGTACATATTTGATCATTTATTGCTCTAAATCATTTCTACATAGTATTTGAGATTTAGGTACTTGGAAAGCAAATGCCGAAAATCGAAGTGTTTTTGGCTTATTTGGTCGAGAAAACGAAGAAGAAGACCAACTCATGAAAACGCCACAAAAAGGAGACCTGGCGGCGTCAGGATTACAAAGTGATGCCGTCACTTGAGAAGCCACGAAGATAATTGAGTTATAAATTTTACAAGTGACGCTTCAGGCGATGGTGACGGTCTAGAGTTGACGGTGTCAGAACCAGAAAAAGGAAGCGCGACGGCGTCACAACCCATAAGGTGACGCCGTCACAACTATATCGGTGCAAATGACGAAACCCTAAAGACGGCGAGCTAACGGCGTCACACCTATAAAGTGACGTTGTCACAATTGTAAATCTATATATATTTTTCGTAAGATTTTCATTATGGGTGACACGTATTGGTAAGACTTTGGAGTGACGAGTTTTCCAATTATTGTAAGGGTTTTAGCCCCCAAACTTTCATGTTTTATAGAAGATAAGTTATTCATCCATTAATCATTACAATATGTATATGTGTTGTGTGATTATTTGTTTATCTTTTCTTCCAATTAGCATGCTAGGCTAAATTACTTAGTGTTTGATTAGGATTAGATGAAACCTAGTTATTGATTATTGGTTGTCGTCTCTTGTTTAATTAGTTGGATCAAAAGTGTAGATTGGCAGGGACACCTCAACCCTGTGTACCATAATGGTACCTATCAACCCTACCCAGCAAAGGTTTGATGCATGTGAAATACCTCCACCCAATACCCAATGATGAGGCGAAAAATGAGCCATTTTTAGGGGGTCATTTAAGCCCGGAATTGAATTTATTTGATCAAATATTGCCCTAAATCGTTCCTTTTGTGATTTTAGGTACTTTTGAAGTGAATTCTGGAAAATGGAGCATTTTGAACGTTTTTGGAGCATAAAAGTGAAGAAAACGGAAAAGTCTTAATTTTCCTTGCTGGGAACAGTACCTGACGGCGTCAAGAGGCTTCATATGAAGGCGTCAAGAGTTTAAAGTGGTGACGGTCTAGAGAAAATGTGACGGCGTCACGTATGGCCATCAAGGTTCAAGATATGGTGACGGCCCAGAGTAATATTACACATGACGGCGTCAAACTTGGATCTAGGCAATCCGATCTCATTATGGGCGGCGAGTTGACGGCGTCAGACATTTCTTCTTGACGTCGTCACCTTGTAAAATCTATATATAGTTTTGCAATTTTCATTCATTATATGTAACTTAAGAGGGATAACTTTGGAGAAACCCTAGCACGAATTTTACTGCTCTTTCAAGGGTTTTTACCCTTTGAAACCTTTCATGTTCAATTGAGATAAGTATCCTTTCAATTCATTCAATATGTCTATGTGTTGTTTGAATATATCTTACACTTGTCTTGAATTTAACATGCTAGGCTAGATCTCTTGTGTGTTTGCTTAGATGTAGTGAAACCTAGATGCTGATTATGGATTTATTATTTGTTTATAGTTGTTACGGATGAATGATTTCGATGTTAGGCTTAAGAAAACTGGCAGACTTCCATAGGGTAACATGCTTGAACGTCTTAAGAAACATGAATCAATGCGTACTAGGTTATTATGGTTGTATTTAATGCATGAGCGAATTCTAATGATCCCATGTTAGGAGCTTCTTGCAGGCTCGACATAGGAGTGAAGTAGGAGCTTATAGAGTTGGGGAAGTACGTACGCCACCCCACGAATGGTATTAAGGAATATAACCCGTCATCAACGCAATTGTAACAAACTATCAACCTGTAAAAGATATCTAGGGAGTAATGAAATCTAAGTAAACACAATTCTCCCCATTATTGTTCACACCACTTGTTTAATTAGTTTTATTTTCATTTCTGTTATTTCATTTTGATTACATCTTAGTTATTGGGTTAGTTGATTAGCAACTAATTCCGACCACTCTTCCAAAAAACCCGAGATTTTAATTGCTTTTATAAAAATATAAAAACACAAAAAGAATCATCCCTCACCTCTAGACCTAGTTTTTAGGTTTTCTAATCCTAGCGACACTATTCCTGAGTTGAACGATCAATCCCCCGGTATTTGTCACTATACTATACTACAACGATCAGGTACACTGCCTGGTGGGGGTTGTAAGCTTCTCGAGATCCCTCGAGAGGTAAAGCCTGGTGCGATTCCCATGTATCAAGTTTTTGGCGCCGCATCCCGGGGAATAGTTATTGTCTAGGTTAGAATTTCTTTTTATTAGGTCTACTTGCTAGATTCCTTTCTAGTAAGATTTTATTTTTATTTTTAGGTTTTCTTTAGTCTATCTATTTCTTCATGTCTTTGTTTGTAATCTTTACTATCCGACATCATGGAAGGTGGTAACATCTTTGAACCCATCAACCCACCACAACAAAACCACCCACAAAACCCACCACTAGCAAACTAACCTCTTAGGCCCCGAACCCTAGGAGAGTATTCCCGTCCTAGCCACCAAGGCTATCGAAACACTATTGAGCTCACCCAAGGAGCCAATGTGTCCCCTTTGCGATCCGACACCATCCGGTTGGTGCAAAGCGGATGTGCATTCCATGGACTTCGTTCCGAAGATCCTAATCAACATCTCAAGGATTTCCTTAAAATCGTAGATTCTATAGACCTTGATGTTACAACTAGAGAGTCAACCCGATTACGCCTATTCCAATTCTCTCTACGTGATCAAGCTAGTCAATGGCTTGAACGTTTACCCGCGGGATCCATCACCTCATGGGATGATCTCACCACTCGTTTCCTTGCTCAATTTTTCCCACCGGGGAGAACTACCAAGCTTAGAAATGATATCTTGATGTTCCAACAACGTCAAGGTGAAACTCTATATGAAGCATGGACTCGTTTCAAGGACTTACTCCAAAAAGTCCCTCATCATGGCATAGATCTTTGGCTCCAAGTCCAAATCTTCTATGACCATATCGATCTCTACACAAGGCGAACTATTGACCAATCGGTCGATGGCAAGCTACGTGATCTAAGTGCGGAAGAATCATGGGAACTCATAGAAGATCTTGCTCTCTATGAAAACGAGAGTTGGAATGATCCCCGTGATTTGAACAAAATGGTCAAGGCAATATCTTTGCGTTCGAACAATTCTAGCACTCCCGACCGCAGGATCATGGAACTTGAGAACCAAGTCAAGTTTCTCATGAAATCTTACGAAGCTCCTAAGCCTTCAAGCCAAGTGAACAAAATCACTTCTTCATGCAAATTATGTAGTGGTTCCGATGACACTCGTGATTGCGTGGAACTGCCCGGAACAGCTTTTGCGGACTACGCATCATTGCGTACTGACGAAGCGGGAGACAAGTGGTACACTTTCAAACCCGAGCCAAACCCTTATGGTGATTCCTACAATCCTTCTTGGAAAAATCACCCGAACCTTAGGTGGAAACAAAGCCAAAACAATTCTTCCAATCCGCCTAATCGTTACCAACCAAACGGTCCACCCTCCAACCGTACTTTCAACAACAATCCTTCTAATAACTATGGCAGTATCAATAATCTTGAAGGATTGATGTCCAAGTTTATGGCATCTCAAGAAGCTCGCATAGCTAAGTTTGAAACCGAATTCAATCAACAACAAACGGAGATGACCAATAAGATTGACAACTTGTTGAAAGCCCTCAACAACCAAGCGCTAACTACACCTAGAAAGGACGCTAGGGACGCCAATAGCAGAATCCAAATTAAGGACCCCTCGTCATCCAAACACGTCCACTTTGTCAATGTTGTCACTATTAAGCCAAAAGATAAGGATATAGAAGAAAGTGACAAGGATGAAGTTGGAATAGAAACCGAGGCTAGGGATGAAATTAAGGAAGTTGAGGTTAATAAGGGAGAAAAGTTAGAGGAAGTAGAAAACGTAGAAGAGTACTTTGATAAGTTGCCCACCAAGGAAGAACGAGAATATCACAAGGATTTATTCGATGATCCCGAGACACCATATATCTTGGTTCACCCCTTATTAAAGTAGGTGATCCCTCTAATATCAACATACCATGCAACATTGGGCATATGCATGTATGGTGATGAGGCGAAAAATGATCCGTTTTTAGGGGGTCATTTAAGCCCTGAATTGAATTTATTTGATCAAATATTGCCCTAAATCGTTCCTTTTGTGATTTTAGGTACTTTTGGAGTGAATTCTAGAAAAGGAAGCATTTTGGACGTTTTTGGAGCATAAAAGTGAAGAAAACGGCAAATTCTTAATTTTCCTTGCTGGGAACAGTACCTGACGGCGTCACAAGGTTCTACATGACGGCGTCAAGAGTAAAACAATAGTAGAAGTGGATAGACTCCGTGACGATCCAGAGAGTTTTTACACTAAGGGCATGACGGCGTCACCATATGCCGTCATGGTCTCATACATGTGACGGCCCAGAGAAATTTTGCACTTGACGACGTCAGATCTGGATCTAGGCAATCCGATATTACTATGGGCGACGAGTTGACGGCGTCAGATATTTCTTCTTGACGCCGTCACGATGGAAAATCTATATATAGTTTTGCAATTTTCATTCATTAAGAGAGGACAGTTAGAGGGATAACTTGGAGAAACCTTAGCACGATTTTTACTGTTCTTTCAAGGGTTTTTACCCTTTGAAACCTTTCATGTTCAATTAAGATAAGTATCCTTTCAATTCATTCAGTATGTCTACGTGTTGTTTGAATATATCATACCCTTGTCTTGATTTTAACATGTTAGGCTAGATCTCTTGTGTGTTTGCTTAGATGTAGTGAAACCTAGATGTTGATTATGGGTTGATTGCTTGTTTATAGTTGTTACGGATGAATGATTTCAATGTTAGGCTTAAGAAAACTGGCAGACTTCCATAGGGTAACATGCTTGAACGTCTTAAGAAACATGAACCAATGCGTACTAGGTTTTTATGGTTGTATTTAATGCATGAGAAAATTCTAATGATCCCATGTTAGGAGCTTCTTGCAGGCTCGACATAGGAGTGAAGTAGGAGCTTATAGAGTTGGGGAAGTACGTACGCCACCCCACGAACGGTATTAAGGAATATAACCCGTCATCCACGCAATTGTAACAAACTATCAACCTATAAAACATATCTAGGGAGTAATGAAATATAAGTAAACATAATTTTCCCATTTATTGTTCACACCACTAGTTTAATTAGTTTTATTTTCATTTTTGTTATTTTATTTTGATTGCATCTTAGTTGTTGGTTAGTTGACTAGCAACTAATTCCGCCCACTCTTCCAAATACCCGAGATTTAATTACTTTTATAGAAAAATAAAAATACAAAAAGAATCATCCCTCACCTCTAGACTTAATTTTTAGGCTTTCTAATCCTAGCGACACTATTCCTGAGTTGAACGATCAATCCCCCGGTACTTGTCACTATACTATACTACAACGATCAGGTACACTGCCTGGTGGGGGTTGTAAGCTTCTCGAGATCCCTCGAGAGGTAAAGCCTGGTGCAATTCCCACACATCAAGTTTTTGGCGCCGCAGCGCGGGGAATAGTTATTGTCAAGGTTAGGAATTTTTTTTATTAGGTCTACTTGCTAGATTCCTTTCTAGTAAGATTTTATTTTATTTTTAGGCTTTCTTTAGTCTATCTATTTCTTCGTGTCTTTGTTCGTAATCTTTACCATCTGACATCATGGAAGGTGGTAACATCTTTGAACCCATCAACCCACCACAACAAAACCACCCACAAAACCCACCACTAGCAAACCAACCTCTTAGGCCCCGAACCCTAGGAGAGTATTCCCATCCTAGCCACCAAGGCTATCGAAACACTATTGAGCTTACACAAGGAGCCAATGTATTCCCCTTGCGATCCGACACTATCCGGTTGTTGCAAAGCGGATGTGCATTCCATGGACTTCGTTCCGAAGATCCTAACCAACATCTCAAGGATTTCCTTAAAATCGTAGATTCTATAGACCTTGATGTTACAACTAGAGAGTCGACTCGATTACGCCTATTCCAATTCTCTCTACATGATCAAGCTAGTCAATGGCTTGAACGTTTACCCGCGGGATCCATCACCTCATGGGATGATCTCACCACTCGTTTCCTTGCTCAATTTTTCCCACCGGGGAGAACTACCAAGCTTAGAAATGATATCTTGATGTTCCAACAATGTCAAGGTGAAACTCTATATGAAGCATGGACTCGTCTCAAGGACTTACTCCAAAAATTCCCTCATCATGGCATAGATCTTTGGCTCCAACTCCAAATCTTCTATGACCATATCGATCTCTCCACAAGGCGAACCATTGACCAATTGGACGGTGGTAAGCTACGTGATCTAAGTGCGGAAGAATCATGGGAACTCATAGAAGATCTTGCTCTCTATGACAACGAAAGTTGGAATGACCCCCGTGATTTGAACAAAACGGTCAAGGCAATATCTTTGCCTTCGAACAATTCTAGCACTCCCGACCGTAGGATCATGGAACTTGAGGACCAAGTCAAGTTTCTCATGAAATCTTACGAAGCTCCTAAGCCTTCAAGCAAAGTGAACAAAATCACTTCTTCATGCGAATTATGTAGTGGTCCCCATGACACTCGTGATTGCGTGGAACTCCCCAGAACAGCGTTTGCGGACTACGTATCCTCGCGTACTGACGAAGCGGGAGATAAGTGGTACACTTTCAAACCTGAGCCAAACCCTTATGGTGATTCCTACAATCCTTCTTGGAAAAATCACCCGAACCTTAGGTGGAAACAAAGCCAAAACAATTCTTCAAATCCGCCTAATCGTTATCAACCAAACGCTCCACCCTCCAACCGTACTTTCAACAACAATCCTTCTAATAACTATGGTAATACCAATAATCTTGAAGGGTTGATGTCCAAGTTTATGGCATCTCAAGAAGCTCGCATAGCTAAGTTTGAAATCGAATTCAATTAACAACAAACGGAGATGACCAATTAGATTGACAACTTGTTGAAAGCCCTCAACAACCAAGCGCTAACTACACCTAGAAAGGACACTAGGGACGCCAATAACGGAATCCAAATTAAGGACCCCTCGTCATCCAAACACGTCCACTTTGTCAATGTTGTCACTATTAAGCCAAAAGATAAGGATATAGAAGAAAGTGACAAGGATGAAGTTGGAATAGAAACCGAGACTAGAGATGACATTAAGGAAGTTGAGGTTAATAAGGGAGAAAAGTTAGAGGAAGTAGAAAATGTAGAAGAGTACTTTGATAAGTTGCTCAGCAAGGAAGAACGGGAATATCACAAGGATTTATTTGATGATCCCGAGACACCATATATCCTTGGTTCACCCCTTATTAAAGTAGGTGATCCCTCTAACATCAACATACCATGCAACATTAGGCATATGCATGTATGGAAAGCTTATATCGATCCTAGGTCTCCTATAAACATCATGACTATGGCTTATTATAATTGGGTAATGAAGAAGCAACTTGGTTATAGGATGATGCCCCGTAAGAATTTGATAAGTAATTTTGTTGGACGAGTGAAAGGATTGCATGTAATTGTAGGAAACTTCACTTATGAGACCGACTTTGTGATAGTGGAGGATACTCGTCCGGTGATAGATGATTGCCTAACTCAAGTAGTGTTTGGAAAACCGTTCGTTGAGGCCTCTAAGATGAGTTATGATCCGACTCTAGGGATAGTTAGATTCAAAGAAGATAATGATGAGATTGCTTACCAAATGCCCTATAAGATTGAACAATACCGCCTCTTATCAAACATAGAAAAGGAACACAAACAAGCGGTTTACTATAAGAATGATGAGGATAGACGTAGAGGAGTAGAATATGTTATGAGTAGAATACTTGGTTTCTACAAAGAATGCTTGCAACTAGGTCCGGAATACAAAACTAATATAGGAGATGACCTAGAAAGTGAGACCAACGATGAGGTCACGTAATTGCCCATGACCTTGAGTCTAGCTACAAGACTCGTAAATAAAGAAAAGCGCTTCTTGGGAGGCAACCCATGCTTTGTGTGATTTTTATTTGTTTGATTGTTATTTGTTTCCGTATGCATGCTTTATTTTTATTGTTGGTAGATCATGTTTCAAAAATAAAATGGTGAAAATACTTTATTTTGTCATTTGACTTCGTCTTAACTTCATCCAAAGGTATTTCGCAAAAGATAAGTGTAAGGGGAAACCCCAAATATGTTTTTAAGAAACAAAATTGATCATGATTTTCTACAATATTAAATGAGCATGTATATTCGTATTTGTTAGAGTCAAATGCTTATATCGAGTCATAATGATGTTTTGCAGGATTTTTCAGGAAGTAGGACATAAGTTTTTTCAGAAATTTTCCGGAAACTTAACGTAAAGATTTCTGCAGGTCACTTCTGACGGCGTCATGTGTAAAATTCTGGAAATTTTGCTAGTTTTGTTTTTCTAACGGAGTCTTAAAGTTTTTGTTAATTCTTTAGTTTATAAACTCCAGGAAATCTGCAAACATTCATTCCACAAGCATTATATCTTAATTTATTTTCTAGGATTTATTAGTAAATATAGATTGCCGCCGATTTTATGCGAGGTTGCCTTGTTTGTTTTCTCAGGTTTAACAGGTTATGTATGACAAGAAGGTGATTTATTTTTCTGGAAGGGAAGCTTTGATTGTTCATTTTCTTGGAGGAAGATCTAACCTTGTTACCGCACTATCCACACCTAACGAATCAGGGGAGTATTTGCTTTCATTCTTTTACCTGTTTTACTTTTATATTCTTTAATTGAACATTTGGGACAATGTTCATCCTAAGTGTAAGGGGAGGGTAAATGATGATACCTTATAGGATACACTTGCACTTGAGTTTGTTTGTTTGATGGTAGGTGTGTAATAAAACTAAGAGAAATACTTGTTAGTGTAATTTTAGCGCCAAATTTAAATTTGTTTACAACATTTAGGAGTGAAACTTTAGCCTTAGCAAGCGTCTCATGGATAGGAGATTGTATGACTAGCACAAGACCGTACTATTCAGAAAAAATTTCCACCCAAATATGTGAGGTTCTCATTTAGATTTGATATGAAAAGCATTCATTATTGGTGCTTATAAGTGTACCGGTAGCATTTAGATTCTAGAAATTGCGTTAGTGATGCATCCCGAGACCGCTAGTGAGACTACATTCGTGTAGTAGGATTTACTACATGATAAGAGGCATTAGGATCACCTTGTGTTAAACCCGTATCATAATTACTTGACCATTTAAGTCATATTACATGGCTAGTTAATTCAATTAATTTTTCCCACACCTTAGCGTTGTACTCATTATTAGTACACGAAACCCCTAGTACACCCCTCCGAGCCTATCTTTTCATTTCTAACTTTAAGCATCTTACTTAAAGGAAGAATTTGTTACAACCCACTTAAATGTACACCCAAATCGCCTTAGCCTTACGTGTATGCACTCATCTTTAGTGCATTATTGTTATATATTTAAACCCTTAGTTAATTATCTAATTGATTACATGGTTGCTAAGTCGAGTCATATCCTTGTACATATTGTTTTGTGACGATTGGGACTTATGGGTAAAGTACTTATGTTATGGAGTAATGTGGAAGAATATCATTTATTACCCCCATATGTGCGTTAATCTTAAAAGTACTCCAAGTGTTTTGATTATCTTAATTCGAGTCATTAGATTAGTTTATTGTAAAGTATATAAAAATTCAAGTGTAAGGGGAATGTTCATTCCCTATGATGTATTATTTTGGATGGTAGGGTAAGAGTGTATCAAAAAAAAATCGAAAAATCAAGAAAGAGAAAAAAAAAATAGAAAAAGAAAAGAGAGAAACATACAGACTATCATCCCGTTTCATTCTATGTTTATTTTATGTTTTTGTTATTTTTGATTTATTAGCTTAAGTCGAGTCTAGTCTTGGCTTAGCAACGCCGTATTGTACATGTAATTAACCAAGATGATTAACTCGCCACCAGTAAAGATTGCCTTTATCCAACAAAACCGTGTATTCCATAACCCTACACCTAACGTTATAACCCTTTAAAAGACCTCTTTGATAGTTTATCCTAGGTGCATACGCCAAGTGGTGGAGGTTTGATCCTTTCCCAAGCCTATGGTAATCTATTTTGCTATGACAGGTAGTGAGAGATGTTTTCTATTTCCATATTGTGATATATACTTTATTACACCCGAGAGATGTGACTATCTAAACACTATTTGTGAGGTGCTAGTGTATGACCTCCGTGCTTGTCTTTGGTCTTTAGTGGAACGATTATTTGTTGTAATTACTTTTATATTAGTGTTAAATGACCCCTAACTTGTATTTTGAATAGAATAAAAGCGCATTTGCTTGAGGACAAGCAAATCTCAAGTGTAAGGGTATATGATGAGGCGAAAAATGATCCATTTTTAGGGGGTCATTTAAGCCCGGAATTGAATTTATTTGATCAAATATTGCCCTAAATCGTTCCTTTTGTGATTTTAGGTACTTTTGGAGTGAATTCTGGAAAAGAAAGCATTTTGGACGTTTTTTGAGCATAAAAGTGAAGAAAATGGCAAAGTCTTAATTTTCCTTGCTGGGAACAGTACCTAACGGCGTCACAAGGTTCTACATGACGGCGTCAAGAGTAAAACAAGAGGTGAAGTGGATAGAGTCCGTGACGATCCAGAGAGTTTTTACACTAAGGGCATGACGGCGTCACCATAGGCCGTCATGGTCCCATTGCATGTGACGGCCCAGAGAAATTTTGCATTTGACGGCGTCAGATCTGGATCTAGGCAATCCGATATTACTATGGGCGGCGAGTTGACGGCGTCAGATATTTCTTCTTGACGCCGTCATGATGGAAAATCTATATATAGTTTTGCAATTTTCATTCATTAAGAGAGGACAATTAGAGGGATAACTTGGAGAAACCCTAGCACGATTTTTACTGTTCTTTCAAGGGTTTTTACCCTGTGAAACCTTTCATGTTCAATTAAGATAAGTATCCTTTCAATTCATTCAATATGTCTATGTGTTGTTTGAATATATCTTACCCTTGTCTTGATTTTAACATACTAGGCTAGATCTCTTGTGTGTTTGCTTAGATGTAGTGAAACCTAGATGTTGATTATGGGTTGATTGCTTGTTTATAGTTGTTACGGATGAATGATTTCGATGTTAGGCTTAAGAAAACTGGCAGACTTCCATAGGGTAACATGCTTGAACGTCTTAAAAAACATGAACCAATGCGTACTAGATTTTTATGGCTGTATTTAATGCATGAGCGAATTCTAATGATCCCATGTTAGGAGCTTCTTGCAGGCTCGACATAGGAGTGAAGTAGGAGCTTATAGAGTTGGGGAAGTACGTACGCCACCCCACGAATGGTATTAAGGAATATAACCCGTCATCCACGCAATTGTAACAAACTATCAACCTGTAAAAGATATCTAGGGAGTAATGAAATCTAAGTAAACACAATTTTCCCATTTATTGTTCACACCACTAGTTTAATTAGTTTTATTTTTATTTTGATTGCATCTTAGTTATTGGGTTAGTTGACTAGCAACTAATTCCGACCACTCTTCCAAATACCCGAGATTTAATTGCTTTTATAAAAATATAAAAATACAAAAAGAATCATCCCTCACCTCTAGACTTAATTTTTAGGCTTTCTAATCCTAGCGACACTATTCCTGAGTTGAACGATCAATCCCCCGGTACTTGTCACTATACTATACTACAATGATCAGATACACTGCCTGGTGGGGGTTGTAAGCTTCTCGAGATCCCTCGAGAGGTAAAGCCTGGTGCAATTCCCACGCATAATATGAAAAGCTTATATCGATCCTAGATCTCCTATTAACATCATGACTAGGACTTATTATAATTGGGTAATGAAGAAGCAACTTGGTTATATAATGATGCCCAGCAAGAATTTGATAAGTAATTTTGTTGGAAGAGTGAAAGGATTGCATATAATTGTAGGAAACTTCACTTATGTGACCTACTTTGTGATAGTGGAGTATACTCGTCCGGTGATAGATGATTGCCTAAGTCAAGTAGTGTTCGAAAAACCGTTTGTTGAGGCCTCTAAGATGAATTATGATCCGACTATAGGGATAGTTAGATTTAAGGAAAAGAATGATGAGATTGCTTACCAAATGCCCTATAAGATTGAAAAATACCGCCTCTTATCAAACATAGAAAAGGAAAACAAACAAGCGGTTTACTATAGGAATGATGAGGATAGACGTAGAGGAGTAGAATATGTTATGAATAGAATACTTGGTTTCTATAAAGAATGCTTGCAACTAGGTTCGGAATACAAAACTAATATTGGAGATGACCTAGAGAATGAGACCAACGATGAGGTCTAGTAATTGCCCATGACCTTGAGTCTAGCTACAAGACTCGTAAATAAAGAAAAGCGCTTCTTGGGAGGCAACCCATGCTTGGTGTGATTTTTAATTGTTTGATTGTTATTTGTTTCCGTATGCATGCTTTATTTTATTGTTGGTAGATCATGTTTCAAAATAAAATGGTGAAAATACTTTATTTTGTCGTTTAAATTCATGCTAACTTCATACAAAGGTATTTCGCAAAAGATAAGTGTAAGGGGAAACCCCAAATTTGTTTCTAAGAACGATATTGATCATGATTCTCCACAATATTAAATGAACATGTATATTAGTATTTGTTAGAGTCAAATGCTTGTATCGAGTCATAATGATGTTTTGCAGGATTTTCCAGGAAGTAGGACATAAGTTTTTCAAGAAATTTTTCGGAAACTTAACGTAAAGATTTCTGCAGATCACTTCTGACGGCGTCATGAGTTAACTCCTGACGGCGACATGTGTAAAATTCTGAAAATTTTGCTAGTTTTGTTTTTCTAACGGAGTCTTGAAGTTTTTTGTTAATTCTTTAGTTTTATAAACTCCAGGAAATCTGCAAACATTCATTCCACAAGCATTATATCTTACATTGTTTTCTAGGATTTGTTAGTATATATAGATTGCCGCCGATTTTACGCGAGGTTTCCTTGTTGTTTTCTCAGGTTTAACAGGTTATATATGACAAGAAGATGATTTATATTCTGGAAGGGAAGCTTTGATTGTTCATTTTCTTGGAGGAAGATATAACCTTGTTGACACACTATCCACACCGAGCGAATCAGGGGAGTATTTGATTTCATTCTTTTACCTATTTCACTTTCAGATTCTTTAATTCAACATTGGGGACAATGTTCATCCTAAGTGTAAGGGGAGGGTAAATGATGATACCTTATAGGATACACTTTCACTTGAGTTTGTTTGTTTGATGGATGGTGTGTAATAAAACTAAGAGAAATACTTGTTAGTGTAATTTTAGGACCAAATTTAAATTTTTTTTACAACATTTAGGAGTGAAACTTTAGCCTTAGCAAGCGTCTCATGGATAGGAGATTGTATAACTAGCACAAACCGTATCATTCAGAAAAATTTTCCACCCAAATATGTGAGGTTCGCCTTTAGATTTGATAGTAAAAGCATTTACTATTAGTGCTTATGAGTGTACCGGTAGCATATAGATTCTAGAACTTGCGTTAGTGATGCATCCCGAGACCGCTAGTGAGACTACATCCGTGTCGTAGGATTTACTACATGATAAGAGGCATTAGGATCACCCTTGTGTTAAACCTGTATCATAATTACATGACCATTTAAGTCATATTACTTGGCTAGTAAAGTCAACTAATTTTTCCCACACCTTAGCGTTGTACTCATTTTTAGTACATGAAACCCCTAGTACACCCCTCCAAGCCTATCTTTTCGTTTCTAACTTTAAACATCTTACTTAAAGGAAGAATTTGTTACAACCCACTTAAATATACACCCAAATCGCCTTAGTCTTTCGTGTATGCACTCATCTTTAGTGCATTATTGTTATTTGTTTAAACCCTTAGTTAATTATCTAATTGATTACATGGTTGCTAAGTCGAGTCATATCCTTGTACATATTGTTTTGGGACGATTGGGACTCATGGATAAAGTACTATTGTTATGGGGTAATGGGGAAGATCATATTATTACCCCCATATGTGTGTTAATCTTAAAAGTACTCCAAGTGTTTTGATTATCTTAGTTTATTGTAAAGTATGTAAAAATTCAAGTGTATGGGGAATGTTCATTCCCTATGATGTATTATTTTGGATGGTGGGGTAAGAGTGTATGAAGAAAAAAAAACGAAAAAATTAAGAAAAAGAAATAGAAAAAGAAAAGAAAAAAACATACGGACTACCATCCCATTTCATTCTATGTTTATGTTTTTGTTATTTTTGATTTATTAGCTTAAGTCGAGTCTAGTCTTTGCTTAGCAACGCTATATTGTATATGTAATTGACCAAGATTATTAACTCGCCACCAGTAAAGATTGCCTATATCCAACAAAACCGTGTATTCCATATCCCTACACCTAACGTTATAACCCTTTAAAAGACCTCTTTGATAGTTTATCCTAGGTGCTTACGCCATGTGGTGGCGGTTTGATCCTTTCCCAAGCCTATGGTAATCTATTTTGCTATGACAGGTAGTGAGAGATGTTTTCCATTTCCATATTGTGATATATACTTTATTACACCCGAGAGATGTGAGTATCTAAACACTATTTGTGAGGTGCTAATGTATGACCTCCATGCTTGTCTTTGGTCTTTAGTAGAACGATTATTTGTTGTAATTACTTTTACATTAGTGTTAAATGACCCCTAACTTGTATTTTGACTAGAATAAAAGCGCATTTGCTTGGGGACAAGCAAATCTCAAGTGTAAGGGTATATGATGTGGTGAAAAATGAGCCGTTTTTAGGGGGTCATTAAAGCCCGGAATTGAATTTATTTGATCAAATGTTGCCCTAAATCGTTCCTTTTGTGATTTTAGGTACTTTTGGAGTGAATTCTGGAAAAGAAAGCATTTTGGACGTTTTTGGAGCATAAAAGTGAAGAAAACGGCAAAGTCTTAATTTTCCTTGCTGGGAACAGTACCTGACGGCGTCAAGAGGCTTCATATGACGGCGTCAAGAGTTGGAAGTGGTGACGGTCCAGAGAAAACGTGACGGCGTCACGTATGGCCATCAAGGTTCAAGATATGGTGACGGCCCAGAGTAATATTACACATGACGGCGTCAAACTTGGATCTAGGCAATCCGATCTCATTATGGGCGGCGAGTTGACGGCGTCAGACATTTCTTTTTGACGCCGTCACCTTGTAAAATCTATATATAATTTTGCAATTTTCATTCATTATATGTAACTTAAGAGGGATAACTTTGGAGAAACCCTAGCACGAAATTTACTGCTCTTTCAAGGGTTTTTACCCTTTGAAACCTTTCATGTTCAATTGAGATAAGTATCCTTTCAATTCATTCAATATGCCTATGTGTTGTTTGAATATATCTTACGCTTGTCTTGAATTTAACATGCTAGGCTAGATCTCTTGTGTGTTTGCTTAGATGTAGTGAAACCTAGATGTTGATTATGGATTTATTATTTGTTTATAGTTGTTACGGATGAATGATTTCGATGTTAGGCTTAAGAAAACAGGCAGACTTCCATAGGGTAACATGCTTGAACGTCTTAAGAAACATGAACCAATGCGTACTAGGTTATTATGGTTGTATTTAATGCATGAGCGAATTCTAATGATCCCATGTTAGGAGCTTCTTGCAGGCTCGACATAGGAATGAAGTAGGAGCTTATAGAGTTGGGGAAGTACGTACGCCACCCCACAAATGGTATTAAGGAATATAACCCGTCATCCACGCAATTGTAACAAACTATCAACCTGTAAAAGATATCTAGGGAGTAATGAAATCTAAGTAAACACAATTCTCCCCATTATTGTTCACACCACTAGTTTAATTAGTTTTATTTTCATTTCTGTTATTTCATTTTGATTACATCTTAGTTATTGGGTTAGTTGATTAGCAGCTAATTCCGCCCACTCTTCCAAAAAAAACCCGAGATTTTAATTGCTTTTATAAAAATATAAAAATACAAAAAGAATCATCCCTCACCTCTAGACCTAGTTTTTAGGTTTTCTAATCCTAGCGACACTATTCCTGAGTTGAACGATCAATCGCCCGGTACTTGTCACTATACTATACTACAACGATCAGGTACACTGCCTGGTGGGGGTTGTAAGCTTCTCGAGAGGTAAAGTCTGGTGCGATTGCCATGTATCACCCAACCATGCTGCGGAACGGAATCGAACTCGCGTCCTTTAGTTGGATCAAGACATCACATGGTTGGGCCCAGGCTTCTAAGGTAACTGGTTGATATCATTAGAGCTTGTGGTCCCCAAGTGAGGACTTCCCAGTTGGTCACCCAACCCGGTACTACTCTCACCTAGGCTCGCTAACTTAATAAGCTTCATCCAGTGGACCACAAAGCCCCATGATTCTTGTTTAATTAGTTATTATTGCATTAGGAGTTGGAAACTAGCTTGATCTTAGGATGCTTGTCTAGACGCTCAACTAAACGTATCACTATAGTGCAATAGTTGGTAGATTCGTTGTATTTATTGCGTGAATTGCGATCGCTGACATTAAGAGTCTTAACGAGTCCTATAATATTCCCGTCGTTGTGTAATTGTGGTCGTTGACATTAAGGTTGTTAACGAGCTCAATACATTCATAGAGTTAGGGCATTCGACACCTCCCTACAACTAATATTACGAAATGCAACGTGGTAATTAAACAAGGACGTGACATTCGACTAATCAATAGGATATAACTAAGGAGTAATCTGATTCTAAGTAAACACCTTCACTTATCATACGAGTTCACCAATTTATTTTTCTGCATAATTGATATAACTAAGGAGTAATCTGATTCTAAGTAAACACCTTCACTTATCATACGAGTTCACCAATTTATTTTTCTGCATAATTAGTTTAATTTAGTTTTAACGAGTTTAGTAACCCGCGCGTTGCGGCGGGTGTTTTTAGATATTAGTTTGGTGTCGTGCGTTGGTTGTAAAAAAAGAGAGAAATAGTTTATATATTTTTGTAAGCAGTTATTGGGTGTCGGTTAAGTTTTGTTTGTGGTTGCAAATATTTAACGGCTTTGGGTTATGGTAATTGCGTTAAAAGCATTTTTTTTTTTTTTTTTGCCGTTAGCTACTTAACGTGAAGTTAGTTACCTAGGACTGACTCTGCAAATGATTTATAACATGAAAGACCATTTATGTAAATTATGTGAGGACTAAATTTGCAATGAACCGCTGAGATGAAGGTTAAAGTGCGTACAAATTTTTTGAAAAAATGTTAAAAATAACGGTCGTTAGTTAACAGCCGTTAAATAACTAACGAATGTTAATACTGAAAAAACAATGTTACTGTAGCGTCCACTGTAGCAACTACAGTGGTTGCTACAGTAACCTCGTATCATTTAGTATATATATAATTAGTTTAATTAGTAGTATAAAAACCAAACTCTTCAAACCCCGAGATTTTGTACTTGCTTTCTAAAAAATATAAAAATACAAAAATAATCACCTCTCACCTTTAGACTTAATTCGTCATACACTTCCAGCATTCACAACACTATTCCCTTAGAGAACGGTCAATTTCCCTTGTCTTGTCTATACTATACTACAACGGTTAAATACACTGCATAGGAGGATTGTAAAACTTAGTGTGTTTGCAATTTGCCGCATCAAGTTTTTGGCACCGCTGCCGGGGAATAGTTTACGTTTCGATTTCTATCTCGCTTAGGTCTACTCACTAGATTCCTATCAAATGAGATTTTTCTTTTCATTTTTATTAGATTTCTCGTAGTCTATCTTTTCTTTGTTTATTTTGTTCGTAGATTCCTATCAAGTGAGATAATTTGTCATTTGCCTTTGATTTTATTTACAATTGATTGTGGTAATACCGATATAAGTATAGTATACTTCTTAAGATTTTACTTTGTTGTATACGAGTATATTGATATAAACTCACAGAATTTTGTTGGTATGGATAATTGTAGCTTTGGTTCTAAGAGGAGATTAATATAGATCTCATATTTGTCATAAATCAAAAGAATCATTCTTAGACATTCATTTTTCATCTAGATTAATAAAGAAACCATTTTCACTTTTTTTTTAAATAATATATCTTGCAAACGATAAATCTTCAAGCTACAATAAATACACTATCGCGAAGAGAATTAAATTATCTATCTATAGATATGCATTTCTCTGTACTTTCGACGAACTTTTTTTTTTAAAAAATATTTCGCCCAAAAAATCACATGTGATTCGTAAAAATCAAATCACATGTGATTTTTCTGTGCGAAAATTTTGAAAAAAAATCGTCGAAAGTATATAAAAAATCACATGTGATTTGTAAAAATCACATGTGATTTGTAAAAATCACATGTGATTCGTAAAAATCAAATCACATGTGATTTTTCTGTGCGGAAATTTTGAAAAAAAAAATCGTCAAAATTTTGACTTTTCTAGTATTTCTTTTGTCAACTTTGACCTTAAATATTTTTGCGTATGTTATATAGTATTTGATAAAAAATATACGCAATGAAAATACATTTAAAACTTAATCCATTCATATATTTTGTATCAAGTATTATATTACACAAACCAAAATATTTTAGGCAAAAGTTTAGAAAAAAATACTTTGAAAAGTCAAACATGACATTTAATATGGGACGAAAAGAGTATTATAATATAATAATATAATAATGATAGAATTATATTATATCTATATACTATCCGTTAGGCTTTGCCCCCCAACCTTTGCTGCTACAGTGGTTAAATAAACTATCCGTTGGGCTTTGCCCCCAACCTTTGCAGCTACACTGGTTAAATAATATTTTATTCCTCTCATCTCCCACATATTTCAGTTCCATCTGGAACCACAAAACACACACACCCCAAACACACACACCCACAAATGATCGGCTCAATAAAAAGCCACTGATCATCTAAAGCAAGATCAGTATGTGGACGAATCACGGCCCAGGCAAATATCCAGTTTCAAGATCAACCCATTGAGTTTCAATATCATTAATGGTTAGTCAAGTTTTAATTTTTTTAAGCGAAAAAGAAGGAAAAGATCTTGAATTTGGTTTTTCCTTTAATTGACTTTGCTATATTTATTGTTTAATTCGGGTATTTTAATAATTGTTTTATTTTTTTATTTTTTTATTTTTTTTTTGAGGTTGAAGATGGTTACATCCGGTGCTAGGTATTTTTTTTGTGTAAGATCTGATTTTAGTATTCATAATCAGTTTCCTATTTTTTGGTTTTTATTTTTTTTATTTTTTTATTTTTTTATTTTTTTTATTCATATGTTTATGTTTAATTGCAGGTTTTAACTATCTTTAGTCGGATGTATCAATTGAAAAAAAGGTTGAAAGCCCACTGCCATGAATTTTTTTATCAAAGGTATGTGATTGTTCATTTTTTTACCGATTAGTTACAAATTGAAAATATGTGTTCATCAGGAGTTTAAGTAGATATGCAACTTTTAAATTAGGGATTTAAGGTTGTTTTTGTGATACTAATTTATTAAGTTGTGGAGTTTGATGTTAGCGAATAAAAATATTAGGAGATCGAAAATATGGCTTCAGGAAGTAATGTTTGGATCGTAAAAGAATCTGTGTATTTATTAAGGCGATTCGGAAAAAAAGTAGATACGTGGAAACAGTTTTTATTACCCGAAGGCTCCAAATTGCTTATCCGCTAAAAAACAAGCAATCTAATTAGACGAAAAGTGTATCACTTTTAGGGGGTCATTTAAGCCCTAAGGTGACGGCGTCAAGTACTGTTTCCAGCATGGATTCTTGATTTTCTCGTTTTCTTCATTCTTGAGCATAAAAACGTCCAAAAAGCTCCAAAATGCTTCATATTCCAGAAATCACCGACGTCAGAAGTCATAAGGTGACGGCGTCAAGTGTATCTGATGGAAGGCCATCACGTGTTAAATAGTCACAACTTGCGCGCGGAGTAGCTGACACTGTTTTGGCCATAACTTTTGCATACGAACTCGGATTTGAGCGATTCAAAAAAGGAAACGATCGGAACTAAAAAATCTTCAATTTGGTGAAAAAATGGTCATGGCACTGTCACCCCATAGGGCTGACGCCGTCAGATCGGGCCGACAGAAAATCTGCCTATAAATATAACCTTATTACTTCACTTTTTGGAAGCCCTAAACCCTAAGGTCGATTCCTGGGTTTAGGTAGGTGTTTTTCCAGCAACTTAGAGGGTTTCAATCACTCCATAAACATCATATATTGGTTTGTTAATTCTATCTTAATTATGTTTTCCATTATCATTGTTGCTTGCTCTTCTTTGATGATGTTTTGCTAATTCACCTTGTGTCTACTTATGATTGTGTGAAACTTGTATATAATTGATTAGATCTTATTGATTCCTTGTTGATGTTTGTGTCTATCTTCATCAATTAGGGTGTGACACTTCGATAGGTCTAGTTGGTTTAGCTTAAAATTCTTGTTTCCTATTGTCTCTTGTTTAATTGAATGATATCGATGTTAGGTTTAAGAAAACTGGCAGACTTTCAATTGGTAACTTGCTTGAACGTCTTAAGAAACATGATCGGAGGTGTACTACGATTATATGGTTGTATTTAATGCAAAAGCGAATTCTAGTGATCCCATGTTAGGAGCTTTTAGTTGGCTCAATATAGGAGTGAAGTAAGAGCTTATAGAGTTAGGGAAGATCGTACACGACCCTACGAATAGTATTAAGGAATACAACCCATCAATTAAAACAAGGATGTGACAATTCAATAGGTAGAATTGGATAGCTAGCAAGGAGTAATACATCATAGGTAGATACACTTCATTTACCTTGTAGAACCCTAGTTTACTTTTCTTGCATTTGTAGTTAATTGGGTTAGTTGACTAGCAACTAATTCCGCCCACTCTTCCAATACCCGAGATTTATACCTGCTTTTCATAAAAATATAAAAACATAAAAAGAATCATCCTTCACCTTTAAACCTAGTTAGATTAATTTCAATCCTAACAAACACTATTCCTTAGTTGAACGATCAATCCCCCGGTACTTGTCACTATACTATACTACAACGATCAGGTACACTGCGTGGCGGGGATTGCAAGCTTCTCAAAATCCCTTGAGAGGTAAAACCTGTTGCGAGGGAGCAATTCCCGGTATCACAATCTTAAACACCCTCTAATAAAGCATTATGTGAGGGTGGTGATGGTTTGGAGGTGTTCTGGGCGGTTTTGATTGAAACGGCTTGTACAACCGTAAAGAACACGTCCCGATCTATAAAATATCAAAAGTTAATTTTTATGGTTGGCCGGAAAATTTTTCGGTGGCCGGAAAAGATGGCCGGCAGCGGGTGTGAGTGTGGCCGGTTTTTAGAGAGAGAAGGGATAGAGAAAAGTGGGTGAGTGTGTGTGTTTTTATATTAAAAATGAAGAAAAAGTGGGGGTAATGGGGTATTTATATGAAATTAAAGTATGGGGTAATTTTTCAATATATTAAAAGTGTAGGGTGAATGAAAAGGGTAAGTTAAGGGACAAAAGCTGCCAAAGTAGGCAACCTCATCTACTTTTACGATAACCCAAACTTCAACAAAAATTACCACATCAATCAAACAAACCCGCAACATCATCTACTTTTACGATACAATGTAGGCAACCTCCAAGCATATACTTCCATCATCGATAACAATAGTACTTTCCCGCAAGACAAGTTTCACTTAACTGCCCCGGAGTCCCTTAATTAAGAAACTTTTCCCTACTTGGTTCTGCCAACGGGTTGTTATGTTTTATCGGTTTTTACATTTCACCATTATATCACTTTTACAATTCACCATTGTTCCAATCACTTATTCAAAGCTGCCAACTTTGCTCTTCTTAATCTGTCTCCGGTAAGCAGCATTTCGGCAATTTACTTCACTTTTTTTTCGGTTTTCGGATATCCGAAATTTGAGAAAACACCCTATTAGCTTTAATGCAACTAGTTAGTGTTTGCCCATGTACCTTTTCCAGCTTGTACTAGTGATTATTACTTTTAAACTGCAAATATGGTAATGCACGTACATTTCTATCGTTAATAGTTTAAGTTTTGTTTGTACTAGTTTTCATACTTGGTTTATGTTTACATTAGAATCTCGGCCCTTTTATTATAATTCTTGCTATTAAAATTCACAATTTAATATTATTTAGTTGTTAAACAATTATATTGATCCATGTTAATCGTTTATGCGCGCTAATAATGTTAAATCACCTTATGTTATACGTTTCTTCAGTTATATATATTTTCTCGGCTTTGAACATCACTTACATATGTGATTAATTTTTATTTAAGGAACTACTGATCAAATCGAAGAACAAAGTACCACAGGACGGGAAGCTTTAGGCCTAGATTTTAATCCCTACTTGTCGAAACTTAGCACAAAAAAATGTCTGATTACCTGCCTTTTGATATCCAATCTAATATCTTTAAAAGGCTTCCTGTCAAATCACTAATTCAATGCCGATCTGTTTCGACACAGTGGAAGTCTTTTATCGACAACCCAAACTTCAACAAAAATTACCACATCAATCAAAAAAACCCGCAACATCATCTACTTTTACGATACAATGTAGGCAACCTCCAAGCATATACTTCCATCATCGATAACAATAGTACTTTCCCGCAAGACAAGTTTCACTTAACCGCCCCGGAGTCCCTTAATTAAGAAACCTTTCCCTACTTGGTTCTGCCAACGGGTTGTTATGTTTTCTCGGTTTTTACATTTCACCATTATCTCACTTTTACAATTCACCATTGTTCCAATCACTTGTTCAAAGTTGCCAACTTTGCTCTTCTTAATCTGTCTCCGGTAAGCAGCATTTTGGCAATTTACTTCACTTTTTTTTTGGTTTTTGGATATCTAAAATTCGGATATCCGAAATTCGATAAAACACCCTATTAGCTTTAATGCAATAAGTCTGCACCACCAGATAGTGTTCGCCCATGTACCTTTTTCAGCTTGTACTAGTGATTATCACTTTTAAACCGCAAATATGGTAATGCACGTACATTTCTATCGTTAATCGTTTAAATTTTGTTTGTACTAGTTTTCATACTTGGTTTATGTTTACATTAGAATCTCGGCCCTTTTATTATAATTCTTTCTAATAAAATTATCATTGGGTAGTTGTTAAACAATTATATTGATCATGTTAATCAGTTATGTGCGCTAATAGTGTTAAATCACCTTATGTTATACGTTTCTTCAGTTATATATATTTGCTCGGCTTTGAACGTCACTTACATATGTGATTAATTTTTATTTAAGGAACTACTGATCAAATCGAAGAACAAAGTACCACAGGACGGGAAGCTTTAGGCCTAGATTTTAATCCCTACTTGTCGAAACTTAGCACAAAAAAAATGTCTAATTACCTTCCTTTTGATATCCAATCTAATATCTTTAAAAGGCTTCCTGTCAAATCACTAATTCAATGCCGATCCGTTTCGACACAGTGGAAGTCTTTTATCGACAACCCAAACTTCAACAAAAATTACCACATCAATCAAACAAACCCGCAACATCATCTACTTTTACGATACAATGTAGGCAACCTCCAAGCATATACTTCCATCATCGATAACAATAGTACTTTCCCGCAAGACAAGTTTCACTTAACCGCCCCGGAGTCCCTTAATTTAGAAACCTTTCCCTACTTGGTTCTGCCAACGGGTTGTTATGTTTTCTTGGTTTTTACATTTCACCATTATCTCACTTTTACATTTCACCATTGTTTCAATCACTTGTTCAAAGCTGCCTACTTTGCTCTTCTTAATCTGTCTCCGGTAAGCAGCATTTTCGCAATTTACTTCACTTTTTTTTTGGTTTTCGGATATCCGAAATTCGAGAAAACGCCCTATTAGCTTTAATGCAACTAGTCTACACCACCAGATAGTGTTCGCCCATGTACCTTTTCCAGTTTGTACTAGTGATTATCACTTTTAAACTGCAAATATGGTAATGCACGTACATTTCTATCGTTAATAGTTTAAATTTTGTTTGTACTAGTTTTCATACTTGGTTTATGTTTACATTAGAATCTCGGCCCTTTTATTATAATTCTTGCTAATAAAATTAACATTGGGTAGTTGTTAAACAATCATATTGATCATGTTAATCGTTTATGTGCGCTAATAGTGTTAAATCACCTTATGTTATACGTTTCTTCAGTTATATATATTTGCTCGGCTTTGAACATCACTTACACATGTGATTAATTTTTATTTAAGGAACTACTGATCAAATCGAAGAACAAAGTACCACAGGACGAGAAGCTTTAGGCCTATATTTTAATCGCTACTTGTCGAAACTTATCACATTACCTGCCTTTTGATATCCAATCAAATATCTTTAAAAGGCTTCCTGTCAAATCACTAATTCAATGCCGATCCGTTTCGACACAGTGGAAGTCTTTTATCGACAACCCAAACTTCAACAAAAATTACCACATCAATCAAACAAACTCGCAACATCATCTACTTTTACGATACAATGTAGGCAACCTACAAGCATATACTTCCATCATCGATAACAATAGTACTTTCCCGCAAGACAAGTTTCACTTAACCGCCCCAGAGTCTCTTAGCCAATTAAGAAACCTTTCCCTACTTGGTTCTGCCAACGGGTTGTTATGTTTCACCATTATATCACTTTTACATTTCACCATTGTTTCAATCACTTGTTCAAAATGTTTCTTACCACAGACAGATTAAGAAGAGCAAAGTAGGCAGCTAGAAAAATTAGAACAAGTGAAATAATGGTGAACTGTACCAAGTCTAATGATGTGGGATCGCAAGACCTTTGCAAAAGGTTTTACTTCTTGAGGGATCTCAAGAAGTTTTGCAATCCTCCAGGTAGTGTACCTGTAACACCCCCAAATTTGGGATACGCAGCGGAATTAAAGCTGGGTGTTACTCGACGGCACAACAGTTATAATAATAGGAAAACAATCTCTAATTGAGTTGTTTTAGAAATTTTATTATTCAAATATCAGAGTTTACAAAATGATATCCCAGTAGTTTACAGTTTATCCAATAATTTATCAAAGAATAATAAAATCTCAGCCTTCCTTCCGTATCCATGCCCTTCCATGCCATCCTTGCTTGTTATGGACCTGAGATAAACATGCTAAAAAGTCAACACAACGGTTGAGTGAATTCACAGCGTTTGTAAATAAGTAATAGTTTGAACACAAGTCAAATAGTTATAAAACGTAATAACGCAGCGTATTGCACTAAGCCTCATGAACTCAAACCTTAACAGTTTGGACATTATAGTAATGAGCTATAACGTAATGGTGCCCTCGAGTAGGAAGCTTGCCAACTTCCTAGTAGTTCTCAAATAAAGTGCATTTGGCCACCTATCCGGCAACACAAATGCGGCGTCAACTGCCAATAGATCTATTCACTATATTCGTGTTCACTCGCAAGTGATTAATGGTTCATGATATGAGGGACTTTGAATGGCAGAAACGTTTAACTTAGGCAATATCAATCAGGATAGCATACAGAAAATACTTGTGTTCGGTTTGTAGCATGTATCTCCCCACAAGTTTGGAAAAACGTATGGAAAAGTGGGACTGTGAACTCACAAGATTGGAAAATGTATGAAAAGTGGGACTATGAACTCACAAGATTGGAAAATGTATGAAAAGTGGGACTATGAACTCACCTGGGTAATAAAGCAGTCTGAATGGAAAACAACTTAAATAAAGTTGATAAACGTCTCCGATACAAAACCTGAGTTGATTATGTCAAGTTTTCAGTATTCGTATTTACGTATAAGTGAGTTTAATATTTGTTAACGTAAAGGTTTTGTTAATGATTATTCTTTTAGTTATGATAACATGAAGTCTCTTCATAAGTTATTCGCATTTTTATCATTTTTCCTATTTTCATATTTATATGTTTATTGGTCCATTAACGATATATTACCTAGGTATTTATCTATTTATACAAGTTTTTATAAAAATTCGTTCTCGACGTATACGTTTTAAAAGTAATCCAAGCCGTTTAATGTGTTAAAAACATATTCCCGAATCATTATATAACGAAAATATATTATCGAAACTTATATGAAAATATTACACTTTTTACCCTTGTAGTTTCAAAAATGATACTTTATACCCACAACTATTGTTTGTTGACAAAAACAGCCCTTGTACTAATTAATTTATAAAAATTACATTTTTGGCCCAAGAAAACTCCATCTTTTATTTATTACAAAATATACCCCTTTAGTTTTTCAAAAATAATTATAAAAGTATTATTTGTGTGTATTTCGAGGCAAAAACGAGCTAAGTTTTAGACACATCCGTACAATGGTTTTACAACGTTCTTGATCTTTTCAAAAGTTTGCCAGGTGGTTAATCCAACGGTTCAGACTAGAGGTCCTAAGCTTTTGTGGTTTGGTCGAACCAATTCACCAAAGTTGCCTAGTTGGGCTGTTTTAAATAAAAGGATTTTCAGTGGCCAATTGACCAAAAGTAAGAGCGAACAAAAACGAGACAATCCAATGTTTTTGAAAAACGTTTGTTCCTATGTAATCTATGCTGGAAAGGCTTTCTTTTGCCCCCTAGTTTAGGTTTTTATAGGCTCGTTTGCTAGGAGAAACAATTGCTTGAAATTGGTCACCTGAAGCATAACTCGACCCAAAACAGAAAACTAAAACAGTTTATTTCTAGATTTCTACGCTCATGAACTGAAGTTTTAAGCATCCTAACATGTTATAAAACATATGTAGATTATCTCTGAAGAGTCCTAGCGTTTCTTGTTTAGAAAAACATGTCGAAAGAGTAATTAGGAGCGTTTGTTGTTATGGTTTGTGATCAGAAAAAGATCTAAATAAAAACGTGGTATGTGCATCTTATGGCCAGGTCTTGGGGGCAAAGTTAAGTGTGCTAGGTGGTGATTAAAAGGGTCTAATAGCTCAGCTTAAAGCTCGAAGCTCGCAGGTTAAATCTTGGTCCCAAGTGAGGCGTTTAAGAAAAGATTTTTGGAAATTTAAATGTCAGGTTTAAAAACAGTCCGCACCTACAGCTCTTGTCGTGCGTTTTTAGGACCCGTGCTCCTGATTTTTTAAAGAAAACGTCGTTCCGGACAACTTTCATGTTTTAACTTTTTGATGAATCGGACCAGAAATGCCTCGTTTTGTGTGTTTTCAGTTTCTATCACATAAACTTTGTTGACAGCTTTTCGGCAAGTTTTTGATAATTTCATTTGGCCGGGTTAGTGGGGCGTTCAAGAGTGTCCTGGGTGGTGGTCACATAGATCTTTTGGCTAGGTTTAATACCCTTAGCTTGTGGTAGAAAAATAGGACACAAGAGGGGTGTTTGGGCTGGTTTTGGCGACAAGGCAGAAAAGCAGAAACATGTTTAAACTTTACAAAAGCCTATGGTGATCCATACTTGCTATCTATTACTGATTATCTAGCTTGTTAAAAGGTCTCTTAAAGTAGCTTAATGTTTAGTGAAAGTTACCCCATAAAAGAATACGTTTATTTACTGTTAATATCAGAAAGATTTTGGAAACATGGTTTTTGACTTAACTTATTATTAGGACTTATCTTATATCATGTTTATGTGTATTTAGAGTTTACAAAAGAAATTGAAAAGGAATAGAATACTTACTTGCTCAAAATTCGGTTATGGAGTGTTTTTGGCAATGTGACTAGGAAGTGGGATACTAGGCTTTCTTCCTCTTCCTAGGCTTCTCTAATCTCTCTTTGGCTTCTATTTGGTTACTAGGATCAGTAAGTAACTGAATATATGTTCATTTGATGTGTGTTCGAGTGGTGTGAGCAGAAATGGGAAGGAATGGAGATCGATTTATATAGAATAGGGGAATGAGAGTTCTAGTAAGCATGTTATGGCAAGAGGAGACAAGGTGATGTGTCTCCTGGTGGTTAGTAATGGTTTATGTGGTTTTTGACTAGAACGTGCGATGTGTAAATCTTCTTGTCACTTAATTTAAATGCATTATAGTAAGCCACCTAGAAAGCTTTGAGATTCTAGACAATCAAAGGAACAATGGTGACTTGGTTCCTCTATAACCATTCGAATGGAGAGCCTAGAAAGACATGTGAGGTGTGAAATTTTATTTAGGTTACCATTGGTAACGAGATAAATATATGGAAAAGGGGAATAATTCAAGCCATGTAAACTAACTAACCTTGAAATATTTATAGAAACATAGAAATGTGGTTCAATCCTAAGCCAAATGTTTTACCTACCATAGATAAATATATATTGATGTGTTTATACTTAGACTATATGGTATTGTATAGTAATTTTTGGAGTTAAGTAGCTAACTTCGAATAGAATAGATTATAGATCTATGTGTCGAAATCTTGGCCAAAGGTGGAAGGAGGGGATTCTTAAGTATTCTAAGTCATCATGTTTGTGTTGGAGGGAACAAGATGAAGTGTATTAAATCCATAGCAGCCATTTGTAATAATAGGAGTTATATATATACGTGTGGCATAATTTCTAACCACCCAAACCAACTAACCTTATAATGACTTTTGGATACATGATTATGTGAAGGTTTAGGGTGCCTAGAGCGGGTCTTGTGGTGTAGGGACTTACATGAAATTGGCTAGGATTACTTTGGTTTAGTTTGACTAGGATCGAACTAATAAAAAGAAAAGGAAATTGCTTAGGCTTATTTTGGATGTACATTGTCAATGCTAAGTTGTACATATAGTTTTAGTGAAGTAGAAATCTTAGTTTAGGGATTTGTTTGATTAAATATTAATTAGAAAACAAAACTAGAGCTTGTTTGATTAGGGTTGAAATAAATATAAACTAGTTTTGACAAGTTTAGATTAGTAAAAAAAAATATAGTTTTTAGGTTTCATGCATCACGTACTTGTACACTAGGTTTAAGGACTTGTACTTTGATTTATTAAACATGAGAAAATATATTTTGAAGACTTGGGCATAAAAGACTTATACAATGTGCTTTGAAAATAAGTACACTGAGGTTTATAATAAGTTTTATAAATAATTAGTTTTCATGCATTACTGACTTGTATCTTAGCTTGAAAAACTTGTACTCTTGTATTTCTTTAAAAATATCATTAATTTGAGTTTTATTATAGTTTTAATAATTTAGGGTTTTCATGAACACTTTAGTAAATAGAAAATGTTAAATTTAAACGTTGAATATGAAATGACGTAAAGTGGTAAATAAGAGTTGAAAACTTTGGTACTTGACATATAAAAATATTTATTCAAAACATAACTAAGTGAACTAGTTTATTGTGAGTTAAATCATATTAGTTAGTTGTTGTGATTAGTTAAACTGATAATGTTTAAAAAAAAAATTTAGACGTGGAAAAATGGATAAGTATTAGTTTAATTTAAGTGAAAATTTACCGGTGGTTACAGTACCTGATCGTTGTAGTGTAGTATAGGTAAATCCATGGGATTGATCGTTCTCTAGGGGAATATGTCGTTAGGTTGAAGTGTATGTCGAGATAAGTCTAAAGGTGAGGGATGATTCTTTTTGTGTTTTTATGGTTTTTTTTAAAGCAATTAAAATCTCGTTTTTGAAGGGAAGGGCGGAATTAGTTGTTAAGCAACTAACCCAAAAACTACTTATAAACTAAAATCTCGTTTTTTGAAAGCAATTAAAATCTCGTTTTTCAAGGAGAGGATCTTTATGGAAAACGTTGGTGGGGAAGAAGTGGAGAGGTTTGTAACCACAGTGACTGACAGAGATGGAGCCGTTACCAAGTACCCTGGGAAGTGTCCTCACTTCTCCATTCTAAACCTCGTGATTTTTATGCACGTGTGGATTATGCGGAATTGGAAGAAAGAAACAGGAATGGTTTTGGCACGTTGTCGACTACCTCAACGTGTAGGAAACAGGAATGGATGGTTGAGTAAAGATGAAGGGGAGCTAGGATGGAATGATGTGGATTCGGATCTGTAGTCCGCAGCAAGTAGTAAGTTTCACTGATCTGAGTGGAGGGTAAGTGCGAGAGTGGATCTTGAGCCATTGTGCGACGTCTTTTGTTTTGTGTCATGTTTTGGAATATATTGTCATTTTCCGTCTGGAGCCATGTTGGAGCACGATTACTCCTAAATATTGGATCGATCTTATCCAATTGATTTTGATTATAGGGTTTAAGTGATCACTGGAATTGTTCCATGTGAGATGATTATTTGCATGAAGTGTAGTCATATGAGGAAGTACACTTGTGAAAGGGGGCATAGATAATTATGGTGGCCAACATAATTATACATGTGTAACAACACAAGTGGACTTGCAAGTATGATATCATGGATTGTGATGTGTATTAGGTGCTATGTGGTATATGTGCGTTATCATTGAGATGTGTGGTTTTGGAAGTAAGTATGCGTGTGGAATAGGCCTTATAACTATGGTCGTGAACATAATTATAAGGGTATCACACACGTGGACTTGTGACCATGATTACATTGATTGATGCTTGTTGTTATATGTTGTGGTAGATGTTATGTGACATCATGTCAATGATGGTTGTATGGTTAGAGAAGTATTCTCTTAACCGTTTTGGCAATCGTTATATGTTGGAGTGTGTAGGTGGTGAGATTCCATTCTACCTATTATATGTTGATACCTCGATTATCTATTGGTACTAATGTTGTGATATTTAAGTTGGTTCGTTTGCTAGACACTCCATTCGCATACCTAATTCTCTGGTTAGCATCCATATTCATACCATGTTGGTACGGATGCCATATCCTTCTTATTCGACGTCATGATAGGTGTTGGTCATTCGAATTCGTTTCGGTTGGATACTGGTTCATTTCTTTGGTTATTCCTTGCATTCATTCCTTGAATGAATATTATATTATTCTTTGAATATTGTTGGTTCGTGACAAGTTGGTGCGGATATTTAATCCCTCATTTACACACCAATTGGATTTCGTGACATGTTTTGCGACCTGTTAGTATTGATGTTTTTCTATGATCTTAATTTAGTCGTTGTACGAATGAGTCTTTACGTTCTTCGCTTGGTTTGCAATGTGTTTGCGTGAATGTTCACTGGTATGAGTTCGTTTGATGATTATTTTGATTATGTGATTCTTTTATGTCTTTCACATTCGATTAAAAGGTTGCGTTAGAGTCCTTATGGTATTTTACAACTCGTTTTGGGTATTTCAAGGTCATTTGTTGGAAATTATTATTTTTATGGTGAAAATGAAGTGTGAAAAAAAATCTTTTATGAAATAATTTTGAAGACACTTAGGAAGATTGTTTTGGTAAATTTATGACGATATTATTCTAAAAACTGTCTCTTAAAAATAGTGGTTATAATGATGTCATAAATTCAAGGTGTTATCAGTCTATTGTCAACTATTTATAACATAATCATTAAGAATAAAATATCATACAATTCTGCTATGAAAGTCTATTTATTTTACTATCTTAATAAGAACAAATTAAATATCTTAAACAAGCAAGGTGATATACTATATTCATATAATTAACTCTTGATGTCATAAAAACTATGTCTAATATGGAATTTAAGAAAATTATACTTAAAGTGACTTAACATATCTGAAATGATTTTCTTACATAAAATGATTTGTATATATTTTTTAAAAATGTATAAGTTTAAGGTATGTCTTGTGAAAACGATATTCATTTTTTTTGGGTAAGGTCGAGTACTGGAATAAGAACTATATATGGTTCTCATTTACCAAACTTGATATGTATTTGGTTCATCAAGTGTTTCTTTCGTTGTGGTACGCTTGTGGATTTTCTATGGGTACGCGTATTCTATCTTTTCTTTGTATGAGTTTTCATGAACATTTGATTTGTGTCTACTTTTATTGGTGAAATTCCTCATTGTGTTGTCTAGTTTTGATTCGATATTCGTTTACTACACTAGTCAATAATTCATAACCCTTTGAGTTCGTTTAATATACGTTTTGGTTCGACCGGTCATGGTTCGCGTGGTTTCCTTAGGATAGATTGTCGATTTGGTTATCATTATGTTTGTTGAAGAAGAAAAGGATGTTTGCCAAGTGGTCCAAGTGAGAGGTTCGGTTTCAACATGTACGTCCTTCATGCATGTGGTCAACAATAGCGAGTTTTAGTGGACACTAGTAAGATAAAAGTAGTGAAGACTAAAGACTAGAAAGTACCTAAGACACCATATAAGATACGATTGTCCTTAGGATTAGCAAGTACCATTGACGATTCATTTTGAACTTTCCAAAGATTGCATAGGCATCGCAAAAGTGGAAGATCCATAAGAAGAACTATGTGATACATGACTTAGAGTTGGGAGTAGGACTTGGAGACAATACTTGTATGGAGCAAAGAGTGTTATCTACACAGATTGATGAGGCGAAAAATGATCCGTTTTTAGGGGGTCATTTAAGCCCGAATCCGAGTTTATTTGATCAAATACTGCCCTAAATCGTCCCTTTTGTGATTTTAGGTACTTTGGGAGTGAAATCTGGAAAAGGAAGCAATTCGGACGTTTTTGGAGCATAAAAGTGAAGAAAACGCCAAAGTCTTAGTTTTCCATGCTGGGAACAGTAGGTGACGGCGTCAAGAGTAGTTCCCTGACGGCGTCAAGAGTAAAATTCCATGACGATCCAGAAGAGATTTGATGGCGTCATGAAGGTAGGGCGTCAAGAGTAAAAGTCATGACGGCCTGGAAATGATTTGTACTTGACGGCGTCAAATGTAGATCTAGGCAGTCCGAGGATTGTTTTGGCGGCGAGGTGACGGCGTCACAAGCTTTGTCTTGACGCCGTCAGAACCCTTTTCCTATATATAGTTTTCTAATTTTTCACATTTAAAAAAAAAAAGTTTTGGGAGAAACCCTAAGTACGATTTTGGTGTAACTTTACAGGTTTTTCAAGGGTTCCAACCCCTTGATACCTTGCATGTTTAATCAAGATAAGTGTTCTTCTAATTCCATCAATATGTCTATGTGTTGGTTGTCTATATCATGTTCTTGTCTTAATTCCATCATGCTAGGCTAGATCTATCTTGTGTTTGCTTAGATCTAATGAAACCTAGATATTGATTATGTGTTGATTACTTATTTATTCTTGTCTTAGATGAATGATTTATATGTTAGGCTTAAGAAAACTGGCAGATCTCCAATTGGTAACATGCTTGAACGTCTTAAGAAACATGAACCAACGCGCACTAGGTCTTTATTGGTTGTATTTAATGCATGAGCCACTGTTTACAATCCCTATAGTTGTGCTGGGCATGGTGTAGGAGGAGATAAGAGCTCATAGAATTGGGGAGTTATGTGTGCCACCCCATGAATGGTATTAAGGAATACGATCCGTCATCCATGCAATTATAACAAGTAATTAACGTGTAAAAGATATCTAGGGAGTAGTGAAATCTAAGTAAACACATCTTCTCCAATTACTGCTCACAACTTTAGTATAAATTAGTTTATTTTCATTTTTAGTATTTTATTTTGATTGCATCTTAGTATTGGGTTAGTTGATTAGCAACTAATTCCGCCCAAATCTTTCAAACCCGTGATTTTAAACTGCTTTCTAAAAAATATAAAAATACAAAAATAATCATCCCTCACCTTTAGAACTAGTATTTAGGCTTTCTAATCCTAGCGACACTATTCCTAAGCTGAACGATCAATCCCCCGGTACTTGTCACTATACTATACTACAACGATCAGGTACACTGCCTGGTGGGGGTTGTAAGCTTCTCAAGATCCCTTGAGAGGTAAAGCCTGTTGCGATTCCCACGCATCACAGATCATAAGAATCTTTAGCCTATATTTGGAAAGAATCTACTATCTATATAAAACAAGGTTTTCCAAGCTAATCTCCTCCTCAAATATCTTCTAAATTCACCACATGGCATTATGCCCTATCCGACGGTCCATGTTAATTTCAATAGTCAACAAGTCAATGGAAGCAAAATTGGGCGGAATACCTAATACCCTTTTCATTTGTTACAATTGATTCCAAAAGCACACGCACACATCTCTCTCATTCATTCCCATCTTCAAGCATAAACCCTAATAAAAAAACATCCAAAATCAAGAACGAGATCCATACAAATAAAAACAAGTTTAAATCGTTGTGCAACAAATGTCTAATCACAAGAATCAAATCAAATCACCCGAATCAAATAAGAACAATTTTCCAGTTTCACCAAAAAAAATAAGATGGAATCAATCTATCGATCAATTTGTGTAAACAATCACCGATCGATTTGTGTAAACAAATCGATCCAAGGCATGAAAAATTGAATCTTGATTGAAGTTTTATTAAAATAGCTGGAATCAATCGATCCAAGGTAATTTGTTTTTTTCTTATGATTATTCATAATTCATTGCTATCTTTTTAAATACGTTTATTTCTTTAGAATTACAAGAACCATAATTTTCAAAATCATAATTCAATTGTTAGACTTTGATTTCATATTCATATTCAACATTTTATAAGTAATTGAATAATCGATAAAATTTTGTACATAATATGATTGAATCTGCAATAATCCTTGTGATTTGCTTATGTTTTTAGGTATTAAGTGACTCGACAAGAATATTGAATGAATTTCATTGACGAGAATAAGGTAAATTTTGAATTTTAACATTTGTTTTTGTGCCATTTAATTATTTGATGTGAATATTACCTTAGATATAGAGATGAACACCAAGTGTTTGATGAAATTCCCAAATGACAAAATGTTGACCGATGGTTGGGATACTGCCTCATAAAATGCTCATCTTCTTTACCATATTGAAGGCCTTATAATTATAACCTCATCCATTGTGATCTTTATCAAAACTTTCAAAAGCTTTAAGAAGGTGTTCCTCTTTTTGTTTAAAGATCAATCCAAATGCTTGACTGATGTTCTTGTAGGTTATGATGACAAAACAAAGAGGCAATCTAAGGACGCACATTTATGATGTTAATTGTGATAGGTCAATTTCCATCTCATTTTTTACAATCTAAGCTACACGTTCGCATTCGAAATTTCGTCACGTACTTAAGAGAAATAAGTTCATTGCTGAAAATATGGAAAGAAAAAAAGAAGTTGCAAGTTTGCAACATAGAAACTTTGTTCAGAGATTGACCATCATACCCTTGGTCACATTATTATCGTCAGTCAGTCTTTAGTCAGAGTACAATTATAGAAGGGCAAAATAGTATTTTACATGCAAAAGATTAATATTTGGGAGGGTCACTAATACCATCATGACCCTCATGTTTCCTAGTTATTATCAGTTAAAAACGATTAGTTGAAAACGAGTAGCAGTCCTTGTTACTTGGACCAGTACACTTGAAAGGAAGTTTGTAAATATCTACGTGGAAATAATATTTGAAAACCATTATTTGGTTATCATACCCAAATTGTAAGTCTATGTACACATATTTTTTGTTACTTTTATCCACAAGGGAATGGATCCACAAAATAAGAATAATGAGGCCGTTCAAAAAAAAATGTTTGTAACAACATATTTCAAATAAAGAAAAATAATTTAATGTGAAATGCATCTTATGTTATAGGTGCATCTAAAATGTGCAGTTATTGTTACTTCTCATTCTTCTAATTCTATTTTTATTTCTCATTTGATCTTTAGTCTTAATCCAAAAACCAAACAATTTTATACGTGATCGATAAAAATTTGCAACTCGATCCACATTTTTATACGTGATCAAGTTGCAAATTTTTATACTTGATCGATAAAAATTTACAACTTGGGCCACATTTTTATAAATGATCGATAAAATTTTTTATACATTTTTATGAAGTCCCGAGGATCCGTATAAAACTTAATCGGATAAAAAGCATACGAGGCTATTAAGCATTCAATCACTTAAAAAAAAAAAAAAAAAAAAAAAAGTAGAAACACAAAAGTAAATACGATTCAATTTTAACTAGAGGTGGCAAAACGGGTGGGCAAGGGCACGGGCTAGAACGGACACATGTTATAAAAATTGCTTTATAGAAAACAAAAAATGACGAAATAAATTCCTTAAACGTAATATTTCATTTATATTTAAAAAATTAAATATATTATATATATAAGTTTTTATTTAAAAACGATTATAGTGTTATCCAGTTAAGAAAAAATATGTGTCCGTTAGTGCCCATTTAACTTTTCAATGAACTAAGAGCATCAACAATGCAAGGTTTAAGGAAAGACTTTTTGCATTTAATGCCTTAAATGCATTTTCTTAACTACATATAATAGAGAAATGGTCAAAAGTGAAATGTTGAGTTGTTGAAAAGTCATATGAGAGAGAAATAGTACACCCCTCTTAATTGTGCAAGTTGTATCCTCTCATCTTCACATACACGCCTAGCTGTAACCTCTCATCTTCATTTCACATCTCACAACCACCTCCTCCACCACCGGAATCCCTCCACCACCGATACCACACCACAACCGAAGCCCCATCACCACCGAATGCCACCCCCACCACCGTAACCCACACCACTACAAAACCCCAAGCACCGAGACCAACCGCCATCGAAGCGTCTACATCACAAAAGGAATTTCAAGTTGAGTTTTTTTTAATGTTTTTGTTAGATCTATCTATATTAAACAACTTTTGAAGGTTTTCTTATATATGTTTGTATATTTTAATTGTAGATCTTACCTTTTTAAACGTTTTGGCAATTCTTTTTTTTTCCAGCCGCCGTCTACCCTCACTGCTGTCGGTGGTGGTAAACGGAGTCCTGAACATGATTGTTAATACGCATATCACTTAAAGTAAGCGTTAATACCCATATCACATAAGGTTAAAAAGTTATTAATATTAATTTTATTAGATGCATCAACCTTTCTTTAGCCTGAAGGTCTAATAGTAAATGCTCATATTTACAGGGCGGATTCAATTTATTAGAGTTGGTTGTGCCTATCATGAAAAGGGCTATGTGATTGAATTTATGGCGCTCAACTTCTCTATAAAGGTTAGAATCCCAACTTTCATGTGTCTTCACATTTTATTATTACTATTATGTGTGAATGTACCTGTATAAGGATTACTAATGGACTAAGACAACATGTGGCTTTTTTTGCTCGAGACTAAGTTTGAGTTCCCCGTTTTGTTTTTTTCGCATTAAACAGCCCAAAGGAGAATGACCCTACAAGATCATTGAGGCCACCTCAATTAAATTCATATACTCGAGCCTTTTATATGAATGTAATCGGGCTCGATACAAATGACAGTGTTTGACAAGGTATGTTCATTTTGTTTATTTTGAATTTACCCAATTAATATAGCTCTCTTATATCTTTAGTCTCCAATTGCATAGAGGCTTTATGTATGAAGTTTTGTTAGGAAAGCCAAAATGCTTTTAAGTAATTCATGCACTAATTTCCATTATGGGTTAGCTGGTGATTTGTGTCTGATTATTTCATGTCTGTTATGGTTGCCTTTGATTAAATGGCGGTGTTTGTTTGGCTTGAGTGTAAACTATTTAACACTTTAGAAAATGATCACTTTTAGACTTTATTTGAAATTAATGGGCTAAAATTGTACACACTATTGCTACTGTAGGTTCAAATGCCTTATTAGTCATTCTTATTTAATTGTTATATATATAGTAAGGAGTAGCACGAAAATAATGGGGAATGGGAGTAGGAATAGTTTGAGTTCGATTATGGTTATGGATAGTAAAGAGAAGAGGAAGGGTTTTCCTGCTAAAAATTTAATGGCGGAAAGGCGACATGACCTGAAATTAAATATTAATCACTTTTAGTGAATATGTTTTTGATGTAACTATTGTCCTAGAGACATTGCTTACCTCCATAATTGTAATCTTACTCTACAGGAAAAAAAATCAGGAAGTAGGGAACATGTACTTATACCATGCCTAAATATTATAGCAACGCAAATTGGAGTTCTGTTTGGAGTTGGAAAGGCGACATATACGCTGCGAGCTCACCAAAAAGTATTCATGACCAACCTTTTCAAGGCAAGATATACCTACCGAAAAGCAGTTACACAGCCCTATGCTACTTTTATCTTTTGTAATTTACAGTTACAATCAATTCAGTGGCTCTTATGTTGTAATTATCGTTACTAATCTAATCATGCGAGTTATCTATGTTACAGGCAAAACACATAGAGTACTCGCCGGCACCTCCACCACAACCACCAACAACTTTTCTATGGTACGTGCATTGTTGAAAGTCGCTCAATGCCTATTTTCAATGTATCTTTAGATTGTCATTTTTTCTTGATTCATATTTAAGATATACACATTTTGCGGCAACTTGCTGTTACTTTAAAAAAAACTTGAACCCTTACTCATGCTGCGCAACTTACCACATTGTCAACATATGTGCCATAGCCAAACCTTTTCACTAATTTGAAGAAAAAAAAATGAGCCCCTATTTTATTTTGAAAGATTGGCAAATGTTAATGGTGTTTTGACGTGTCCGTTCCTGACTTTTCATTAGCCATCTCGAGATAAAGCCGTCATAAGTTAACTTAAAAGTATAATTGTGGGGGCATTATTTAGCTCAGTTTCGAAAAGGGGCCGAAACAAAGGCAAATTATTGTGAATTGCGTATTTTCGTTATTGGTTACTGAATTCAGGACGTCTTAGTTGTAAGTTAAGTAATGTGATGCTTAGGTGGTAATTTTGGGTTTATAGCAATATTTTGATTAAAACATCAGGTAATTAGCATAGGAAAGTGGGGTAATAGATAACGCTTATGTTGCTCGAAGTTACAAATGTTATTGCATAAAATGTTTAGGTATTTAGGATACATCAGGAACTGTTTGGTACTGAGTAAAGTGTTGCAACAAGACTGTTTGGTACTAAGTTTTGTGCTGCAACAACATTATACAATGGCCCAGAACCACTGTTTGTGAATACTATAATGGAATCAATTGTTGCTCATAGTGACATGTGTAAGATAAATTGATATTGATTTTTTAGAAATAATGATTTTAACTTTAAATTTGCATGGCTTTAGTTTGGAAGTACTATACTTGAAGCATTCAAATATGATAAAAGTAAAGATTGCGATGCAACAAGTCAAATCTTCTAAGATTGTGACAACATTAACAAGGCAAAATGTATAATTTGAATAAGAAATCAGTTGTTACAAATTTTTTACTTTTGCATCTTTCTTTACATTCTTTTTATAAAATGGTATGAAGTAGTTAAGCCTGGTAAAGCTCCACAATCTGAAAGTAGTAAAACGTTACGGGCAATTCTAGCCCGACCTCCCACTGGAGTTGTCACAAAACATGTAATTTCTATATACTTCATATTTGAGTCACATTTGCAGAAATGTATTATTAATCGTTTGCGCAAAAGGTAGAGGAAAATCAGTCACCAGGTTAGGAAGCCTCATGCCCCATCAATCTGCTACTAAAAAACTAAAAACTGTATAAAGTTTAAGCATACATTTACTTTTCCATGACAGCTGCGACGACACCACAGATCACATTGCAGGTCAAACTTCTGCAAAGGCATGTTCAACATGAGACGTTAGCAAGAAATCAACCAACAGATCCCTCTTCCCAACTGATAAATACCGGAAGAAAATAGAAGAAACCTGGAGCCGATCATCCAACAGATCCCTTTTCAGATAATTCTAGAGGGCCAATGGAGATCAAGGTTGTCGAAAATGGGACGTTTGATAAGTTGGACTATGCAATAAGTTCAGGCTCCTCGATTAATCAGTACAAAACTCCAAGGTGTGTGAAATATGTGCCGATCATCAAGTTGTTAAACTTGAGGGCTGTATCGATTTATTTTATTCCAGAGTGACAAAAATGGTTCCGCGGCCACAAGCGGTGGAGCAACACTGTTAATTGATCACGTGTTTAAGATAGGAAATCAAGCGAAAAAAGATGTTTGTTTAGATCATGTAACATCTCGATCCAAATGTTATTGTATTTGGCTATAATCGTAGGAATGTTTATCATTTCGTGATTATTTCAAATTATTCCAAGTTTTGTGCACATTTACTAAACCTCCCTTGACCATGTTCATCTTTGCAAACATTAAAGTAAAATGATTAACATTCTCAAGTTCTACTAACATTAACACAACCAGTGCAAGACAAAAGTAAATACAACATTAGTAAAATGTTTTTATATGTTGTTTGATAGATGTTAAGAATTTTTTCTAGACTTTAGTTATCGTATAGTACAATTGTTTGCAATTACATTTTGATTGGTTCACCTTCTATTTTGAATGTTACACAAAACATTCACCACAATATCACAAATCGTTAATTATCTGCCGCTAGGGATTTCCGTTGCTATGCACGGGTACTCGCCTAATATATTTAATAAACAAGGTTTGAGGAAAGACTTTGTGTTTCACAAGTCTTTCTAAAAAGCTTATAAAAAAGCTTTCAACACAATGCATAAAAACCCTTTACAAAGACTTTTTTAAATAGTAAAAAGCTTTTAAAGCTTTTTGCACAACAGATGCTCTAAATAGGCCTATTTTTTTATTTTATTTTTTTAAAAAAGCTAAATGTGCCAAAGTCTTTTATAAAATAGCCAAAATTAGTTTTATTTTTATTTTTATTATTATTATTATTATTTAGGCACAAATTTCCAACTCTAACACAATTTTTTACAGATACACTCGGTAGCACTGTAAATCAATCCACGTCCAAAATAGATAACGACAAGGTATTAACTTTTCACAAAACACCACCTCCACATCCACATGCATCTCACGTGACCAAAAAATTTTCACCCCCCATTCAAATTCAAATCCACAACCGCCCGTTTCATTATTTTCATTTCATTTCATTCACCCCCACTCACCCACCACCCAAAATTCAAATCCACACACACTAAACACACCTTCAAAAACACACACACACATTTCAAAACCCTAACGGTAATCACAAACAATAATCCACTAATGCATCACATCTAATCGGTTCAAAAATGGATAATCCAACCGGATCTCAGTCGGTTCGGGTCGCCGTGAACATTCGGCCGTTAGTTACGCCGGAGCTGCTCGTCGGATGCTCCGATTGCATCAGTGTCACTCCCGGTGAACCTCAGGTATGTTAATACTAATCTAAACCCTAACCCTAACTTTAACCCTAATTTTTTGAGTTACTAATTATGTTTTTGATTACTGTTAGGTGCAAATTGGCACGCATTCGTTTACGTTTGATTATGTATACGGGAGTACGGGGTCGACGAGTGATAGGATTTTTGACGAGTGTGTTGCGCCGCTTGTTGAGGCGCTTTTTCATGGGTATAATGCGACTGTGTTGGCTTACGGACAGGTAGTTGTTGTTTTTTTGTGATTATTATGTGGTTTCGGGTTATGTTTCGTAAGGTTATTTTGAAACTTATTAGTAAAAAGCTTATTAGGACATAATAAACTTATGTAATAAACTTATGTAATATCATATAAGTTTTAAAATAAGTCGAAAAAACGAGCTTATGAAACGTAATCAGAAATTGGATAAGTTCATAAGTCCAAAAAAAAGCGTAAGGGGGTGTTTGTTAAACCTTATTTTTTGGCTTATGAGCGTATTATGTGGTTTCGGATTATGTTTTTTAACAAGCTAAATAAGGGGTGTTTGTTTAAGCTTATTATATTTGGGCCTAATTAGCTCTAAGTCCAAAAATAAGCTTAAAGTAGCTATGGTTTCATGATGATAGGGGATGTTTGTTTAAGCTTTTTTTGGGCTTATTAGCTTATGTGGTTTTGGATCATGTTTTGTAAGCTTATTTTTTCTGATTTATTTGAAACTTGTTAATATAAGCTTATTATGACATAATAATAAGCTTATATAAGCCCATAAGTTTCGAAATAAGCATGAAAAAAGGGAGCTTATGAACATAATCTTAAACCACATAAGCTAATTAGCCCAAAAATAAGCTTAAACAAACACCCCCTATATAAGTAGCGATTGTTATTGGTTTTTAAGGTTGCGGTTTATATGTTTCGTTTGTTTGTTGTTGTTGTAGACGGGGTCTGGTAAGACCTATACAATGGGGACTAATTATAACGGGGAATGCACTAATGGGATTATTCCTAAAGTTATGCAAAAGATATTTAGACACGTTGAGGAGACGAAAAGCAATACCGAGTACCTAATCAGAGTGTCATTTATTGAGGTAGTTTAAATAAATTTTGCATTTATCGCCTTATTGGTAAATTTGTGTTTGCTGAGATGATGTATATTCATGTTTCAGATATTTAAGGAGGAGGTTTTTGATTTATTAGAATCGAGTACAGTGGTTTATTCGAAAGGTGATGGGAATGGAAAGGGTACAGGGCCGTCTCGGGCACCTATTCAGATCAGGGAAACGGCTAATGGTGGGATTTCGCTTGCTGGTGTAACGGAGGCTGAAGTTACTTCACAGGAAGAGATGGCGTCGTTTCTGCTGCGTGGGTCGGTGAATAGGGCGACTGGTAGCACGAACATGAATAGTCAATCTAGGTAAATTATATAATGCAGGCTATATGTTCTTATTATCTCCTGTGTTAGTTTTACGTGTAGTTTAACTTTGTGTAAATGTGATTTCTATGTTTCAGTCGATCACATGCTATATTCACGATTTCCATGGAGCAAAAACGAATTGCTGGCGCAACGAGTGGAGGAGGTCATGATGATGCTGGAGATGATATACTGAGCGCCAAGCTTCATCTGGTTGATCTTGCTGGGTCGGAACGGGCAAAGAAAACAGGAGCTGATGGGATGCGCTTACGAGAAGGTAGATTAATGTTACACATATTCTGCATAGAGCATTTGCATCATTCTACTTTTATAATATAACGTGTTCATTTTGTATGCAATTGAATACTAATTATCGGTTATATCCAATATGTCAATTTTATCTATTGTTCTGCCCATTTTTGTTCTGCATAAACTATATCTTAAGTTAATTTGTATACATGCAATGTAATGTTGGAGATGTTCTGCCCATTTTTGTACCACATCAACTATATCTTAAGTTAGAGGTTTATAATTGATCCATTTGTTGTTAGGTATTCATATCAACAAAGGTTTATTAGCTCTTGGCAATGTGATAAGTGCACTGGGTGATGATAAGAAGCGGAAAGAAGGAGGTCATGTTCCCTATAGGGACAGCAAGTTAACCCGCTTACTACAGGACTCACTTGGTGGAAACAGCAAAACAGTTATGATTGGTATGATGTTTTAAAATTCGTCATGTTAGGACTATACATAAAATTAAGGTTAAATTGAAATTGTGATATATTGCATTAGATTAACTAATATTACTTTTCATTTTCTGTTTGATTCAGCTTGTGTGAGTCCAGCTGATACAAATGCTGAAGAAACCCTCAACACGTTGAAGTATGCTAACCGGGCTCGTAACATTCAAAACAAAGCTATTGTAAGATTAATTTTTCCATTAAGTTTGATACGATGTTAATTTGATTAGCCACCATGTTGTAAATTGTAATCGTATCATTTCATGATGCAGGTAAATCGTGATCCAGTTACTGCTCAAATGCAAATTATGAAGAATCAAATTGAACAGTTGCAGGCTGAACTTCTTTATGTGAAAGGAGACTCGTCTACACCTTTTGAAGAACTTCAAGTGAGGCATTCTTTAAGTTTTTTTTGCGTATACCCTTAATGCACTTCAATGTGGTAGTTAATAATATGTCTCTTGTTTGTCAGATACTGAAACAAAAGATTGCATTGCTCGAAAGAAGTAACGCGGACTTGCAAAAACAGCTACAGGAACATCAAGTCAACGTTGAATATTTGACTAAACAAGCGACTGACGCTCAAGTAAGTTAGACTAGTTGATTGTAATTTGATTATTATGTTTGAATATCGAGAAATATGCTGCATTGCAATAAGCTGCTTGATCAACCAATTTTGACAAGTGATTTTTATTATTTCAGTTTGAGAAAGACAAGCTGTTACTGAAACTTGAATCTGCTCGTGACGGTAAACCATGGGACGAAATTGATTGTGACTCCAATAAGGTTTGACAACTCTACTTTTAGACTTCTAATATGCAGTGGTGAACTAAATCAACAAAAGAATTCTGACCATCTAAAGTATTTTCAGGATGTGGATGTGTTGAAAAGTTATAAGTCAAGAATTCAAGAATTAGAAGCAGACTTGCTTCGATCGAAAAGATTGAACTCTTCAAAACGGAGTGAAATTGATTATTTGGATTTGGATGATAACGCTCTTCACCCAAAAAGTTGTTTATTCCCGGTATCGGATTCTAAAACTGCTGAAGTTGTTGGTAAGCTGCTATCCTTGTAGAATCTCCGGCTAAGTGACAGTGTTGTAGAATGGTCTTTGCTCATGTTAGTTTCCAGTAAATGAAATTTGCTATCATATGTGTTTGCAGATAATTTTGAAGATGAAGAGAAGGAGCTAGAACATTGTTCGTTGCAAGAGAAACTTGATAATGAGCTTAAAGAACTGGACAAAAGACTTGAGCAAAAGGAGGTAAAGTTTGGTTCTTACTTGCATGACACACAAGCTTTGTTCTGTATTTATTGCTAAGAAGTTTTAAGTGTGGATCGAAGTTTACATAGAAGCTGCTAATATCTTTTCCTCAAATTTGTTAAATACACAAAAGGCTGAAATGAAGCGGGTTGCGGGTGGTGATACTTCTGTTCTTAAGCAACACTATGAGAAGAAAGTTCAGGACTTGGAACACGAAAAGCGAAATTTGCAGGTTTTTTATTCTTAACTTTAGTTCTTGAATAGTTGAATCCTTCTCAAGTTTTGAACAGAAAAGGTATAACTTTGCTCACTTATTTTTCTGGTTGATTGACAGAAAGAGATTGAGCAACTTAGGTGCAATCTTGCAAACATTTCCTCCACCTCAGATGACAGTACTCAGAAGTTGAAGGAAAATTATCTTCAGAAATTGAACTTTTTAGAATCCCAGGTGAGTCAGTTATCTTAAAAACCGCAATTAAGTTTACTGTAGTTGCTCACTTATCATATATTATACGGATTACTGCAAAACATGTTGCATTAACTTATTGTGTTCAGTTCTCTATAATATGCCTTAAATACCAATCTATGGATTTCAGGTTGCCGAATTGAAAAAGAAGCAAGATGCTCAAGCACAACTGCTACGACAAAAACAAAAGAGTGACGAGGCAGCAAAAAAACTTCAGGATGAGATTCATAGAATCAAAACACAGAAGGTCCTTTTTCTGCTTTGAAGAAGTCTTTTAAGCTAAATCAGCTAGCTTTTGCTAAATCCATGTCTATTTTTTTCTCTGTTTTATGAATATTTAGGTACAATTACAACAAAAGATAAAGCAAGAATCTGAGCAGTTTAGACAATGGAAGGCATCACGGGAAAAAGAAGTACTTCAGGTATTTAGACTTTTACTATATTAATCGAAGATGGTCAAAAAGAATGCTATGTTAACGCATTATTTTTTGTATGATCAGCTTAAGAAAGAGGGAAGAAGGAACGAATATGAGATGCATAAGCTACTAGCTCTGAATCAAAGGCAAAAAATGGTAATTTTTAACTCAGCACAGTTTTTGTCTACCTGTTTCGTTTAATTTCTAGTCTATCTTGTTATTACCTTCATACATCTTCGTTCTTCTGTTAGGTTCTTCAACGCAAGACAGAAGAAGCTTCTATGGCTACAAAACGGTTAAAAGATATATTGGAAACACGAAAGACTTCCCGTGAAACATACGGTAAAGTGTCACTAAATTAACATTTTCAGTCATGTTTGTCATTACCTTTTATTTTCTAACAGTGTAATGTTGCAAACACTTGTGTAGGACCAAGCAGTGGCGCTGGAATTCAGGTATAATAAATGAGCTGGGAGCTGAGTATAATACACGAATTATATAAAGTTTATTTGCATATTAAGTAATGCTGTTTTGTTAATCTATAACCTATTATTACATAGGCACTGTTGAAAGCAATTGAGCACGAGCTTGAGGTTACTGTGCGTGTGCATGAAGTACGTTGCGAATATGAGCGTCAAAAAGAAGAGTAAGTTTACAAAACTCTCATGAATATACCATTTTTTTCAGTATATCAACTTTGCTGGCTGATCAATGGTTATGGTTTGAAATTTCAGGAGATTAAAAATGGCTAAGGAAGTAGCTGAGCTCAAGGATGAAGCAAACTTATCAAAGCAGTCACCTTTAAGGTTTTGCTAAATTCATTTTCTTTAAAATCATAGTTAACTTCAGAGTTGGTTTTTTAGCTCTTTGTTCTCTCTTTCGAGTTTCGATTAACGGGTCTTTCTCTTGGGGGTATTGCAGTCATTGTTCTCAAACCATGTCACCTGGTGCCAGAAATTCAAGGATATATGCTCTTGAGAACATGCTTGCCACGTCATCCAGCACAATCGTGTCAATGGCCTCACAATTGTCAGAAGCTGAAGAGCGAGAACGGGCTTTTAGTGGCAAAGGTCGTTGGAATCATGTTCGTTCTCTTGCTGATGCTAAAACCGTCATGAATAATTTGTTCAATTTGGCATCTTCATCAAGGTATGTGATTAAAAAAGTATATTAATGGATATGTGTTTGAGAACTGTTTAATTTATTTGAAGATCTTTTTTCTTGGGTTTTGAAGGTGCCATCTGTGGGATAAAGAAGTTGCCTGTAGAGAGAAAGACTCGGAGATTAGAGGTCTGAAGGAAAAAATCGTGTCTTTAATTAGACAAGTTGAAATGCAGAAGGCAGAGCTCACTCGTCAGGAGAAATTGAATGTTTGTGCTTTATTTCTCTTCACATTATAACGTTTTTCTTTTGTTTCAAAATTGAATAAATAAAACTGAATAAATCCTAGTTGCAGTTAAAAGTCATCTTTTCTTCCCATTTACTTGGTAATGAAATAAATTATTATTGCAATCAATTTTTTTCGAAAAATATCTTTTCTTTTTCTGGAAAATGTGTTCCAATCAACCCAAACCGGTTGATGATGACCCACACAAATCTACATTTAACACAACCCACCCCATTTTGCTACCTCTAATATTTTATGATGCTCACTTGTTCAACAGAAGCTTATGTCAAAGAGCTTCAAGAGAAAGTCAACAAATCGGGATTCAACTGTCATGGAAGATGTTGAAGGGCATGCATATGATTTGCGACCTAAGGTATCTTTCTGAGTTCATCCTGCTAAATCTCCAGCTTTTGCGGTGGTTGTATTTAGAGCTGACACATTTGAACCATTTACTTTTATAAACGGGGCAATTTTGATCATTTTCTTATGCCATATCTCTAACGGGTTAAATGGGTCAAATGTATATCTAATACTTAACCTCCAAAACTTTGTTTTATCTGTAACACAACAGTTATTTTTAAAAGAAGAGCGCTGGTCAAAATGGTCATTCTGACCCTGCAAAAATAACCCTTATCAATCAGTTTTAACCCGCAATGTGTATGTCTTCTGAGGAAATAACACTTGTTTGTTCTTTAAGGGACTCCGGAACTCGATAGCTTTCTACGGTAGTGGAAATATGGAGGAGCTATTAGAAGATATGGACACATCTGAGTCAGAGCACTCAGACTTAGATGAAGAAGACATTGAATGGCTACATTCAGAAGACTTCCAGGACGAAATGGGACGAAAAAGGATACAAACTGCTAAAAAAAGAAACTCCAAAATTGTTATGGAAAACAATACTGAATCTGAAACCAATAAAACATCACCATCCGAGGAAAACACAACCACTATTCAAAAAACACACTCTGGTACCTGTTGTACTTGCAGTAAATACTCTTCTTGCAAAACAAGTAAATGTGAGTGCCGAGTCATTAACGGTTTTTGTTCGGTGTCTTGCGGGTGCCATCCTAAAAAATGTAGTAACCGAGAACCAGCTTTGGTTGAGGATTCTGATTTGAAACCAACTGTTACTGTCGGTAATGTGAATCAATCAGATGATGAAGAAGTTGATAGAAACAGCAGTGAGCTTGCTAGTCAGGGAGCGATGCTTCTTCAGGCAGCTTTATCTGACAAGCCTGCTGAGATTGATGGCACGAAAAGAAAGCCACTGTCTGACATCGGCAATAAAATTGTAAGTGTTTCACTTTGATTTACTGTTTCTCAAAATTAGAGGTTACTATTTTTATCCATTTACACATAAATGGTTCTGTTTGGGTTGCATGTGATATCTTACGTGTCAAATGGTGTATTAAAAAAGTAACTAGAAAGGAAACAAGTCAAATAAGCCGAGCCGAATATATGGGTTGAAATTTGCAAGATTCTTATTTTAATGGGCAATCCTTTTAAATCAGTTTATTTCAAAATTTTGAGACTTATTAACTTTACCTACTTTTGTAACCATTTCACTCAATGTTTACGATTAGTGTTTCGGGCCATTGACACAACCCATTTGATGTTTTTTTGGAGATGTATGTAAATGCCCCTTTTCTTAAAAAGAGGTACAACATAATCATTTCCCTTTAGTAATAGTTTAACGTTTGATTTGACTACTGTTATTTTATTTTTTGCTTTCTAAAGAATATCGACCATTTTGAGTGTCAGTGTCTTAGACTTTATAAGTCAGACTTTACGTTTATGCTATTTTTCGGAAGAGTAACTATAAAAAGTTAAACTTTATGAACTTTTGCAGGTGAAATCAAATGCACCAAAACCCAATGCTGGTAGAAAGCAATGGCGAAAGTCAGTGGCAATCCAACTTGTTCCAGTGGCATCAGACCAACCTTCCTCTCAAACACAAGAACCAGAAGCTCCCAAAAAACAAGAAACCAGCTCAACTGAACCGAGTAATATCCCTCTTAGGCTACCGAGAGCTATGAGATCAGCAATGTCTAGTGCTAACCCACCTTTAAGAGACAGAAACTCCGAACCACCTACTGATTCCACCATCACCAAGGAACATGATCATGCGGCTCCAAGGAGTCCACGTCAGCAACCGAGACAAACAACTGAGAAAGAGAACCAAGGGATTTAAGGTAAATGTACCGTCATACCCTTCATTAATGTAACTCTTTGTTCATTTAGGATTGAACCAGAAAATCCAAGTTCTTTATTGGTTGGTTTTATGTATGTGACAATGTTCTAGTTGAGTCCTACTTTCAAGGATTAAACTAATCAATCGCTTTTGTGGTTAGTTAGCTGTAAATGTTCAATGTTGCTTTGAAACACATGTAAAATCATTTAACCTTCTTCTCTTGTTCGGTCTTTCTATTGCTTGCGTTGTTACTTTATTTAACCAAAATTTTCTGGCTTTTCTTTGTTTCGAATGGTTGATTGGTTGTCTTTTGTTTCATTTCATAGTTTTATGAGTAAATGATTTTATTGATGAGTTCTGAGAATATGAATGCAAATGATAGGATTGTGCTCGGGTGTGATTTAATGGGTGTTTCATGTTTGGTAGCTGGTAGTGTGTTTCGAGTGTTCTGCGTTAGAAAGTGTGGTTTGAGTTTGTACAGGTTTTAACGAATGTGTTTTCTGCTATCTGAGTGGTTTGGTTGATTGTTCTGTCTTCTAATCCATTTACCTCATTCATCGTTATCATCTTTTTATTCTCTACATTTTATATACTCTCTTGGTTATCAAAAGTTATAAACCATTGTATTTGACATTTTTCTTGAATATATACATCATTTCTACCTATCGTTTTTCAAACGAGCATCATGTTCACGCCCATAACAACGTACCAACACTGCGAAACTATCATCAAGACCATCATCATGACTTTGAAAGCCGACGCCATGAGGTTCTAACCGCCCTATAGACCAATCAAAACCGTCAAGTTCGAACTCTCCTGATAAACGATCACCATCTAATGGAACCAACACAACATCACATTCATTGCCGAGTTCATGTACACTTTTAGGTTGGAAATGTTCTTTCGACCCTTTCTGATCAAGTTCTTGCGTATTTGTATCTGATCTCGAAGAACTGCTAGCTGGGTTCACGGTTATTTTTGAATCTTGATGCTTTGTACCCCATAACCAACGTGAAAGATGGAATATTTTCACCATTTTTCTTATCAAGATTCTAAAAGAAATTGAGCTTTAATAGTCGACTAAAATAATCAAAGTTGGACCACAAAAAGGGAATATAAAAAAAAAGAACCTTAGAACACCTCGTGGGTCAAAGAAAAGACCAATGTGGCCTAAATTGGAGTCAAACTAAAAATTGACCCGGAATGCATAACCTGGATTTTCGACAATTTGGTGATTTTTATTGCTCTAGCCTCTGTTAGGATCAAATAGGGATAATCAAAGCAAAGGATTAGTAGCAGCCCAAAACCCAGCAACACAAACACATAAACAGGTAGAAGATGAGAGGTTTGGAGCAAAAAGGCTGATATTTCTATTATCAAGTGTTATGAAGTTGTACATAGTTCCATATATGCTATTGGTTATATATCTAAATAACCCACATATACTTCTTAAGATACTACAAAATGACCAAAATACCCTTACAACTAATATTACCATAGGAGGTTAAAGTCAAACCAACTAACAGCCTCCTCATGTGAGACCATTGTAAAGGTAGCATTTGAAGAGCTGCCAAGCAAATAATTTGTTACTTCAGCAGACAATTTTATTTCCATTTCTTCTTGCTCCTCACCCTCATCCGGTGCTTCTTGCTCCTGTAACGGGTAAATCTTTAAACTCTTTAAGCTAGGAAACGGGGAAGGTTGATGTGAGATAACTTCTTCCGAGGTAGAAAGAAGCTCGACAATCTCTAAGCTAAGTGCAAGAGATTTGACACTGTGGAGGCGTTGAAACACATCAGAGATTCTATTAACATCTGTCTTTTTTGGAGAAAATATACATAGATCCAGCTTCTCCAAAGAAGGGCATCCGACCAAGGATAACTTAGGAAAACAACAACCTTTAATGCGTAAGTAGGTAAGGTCACGTGCAGAAATAGTAAGTTCCCCTGAGAATTCACTAATTCGCCTACGTCCACTGTAGAAGACTTCCCGTGTATCCACAAATATTAGGTTCTTTAGCTGAGGTGTGTCCACATATACAAAACTCACCTTCCATTTTACCTTTTTAAGCGTCAGACTACGAAGTTGGGAATTAATTATAGTGAAACCATGTTGGGAATTAGTTATAACGAAACCATGATCGGAGTTGTATTCACGTTCACACACTTTACATTCCTCTAAGGTAAGATTCTTCAAGTTCTGACACATGGCTAAAATAGAACTGCAGTTATACATTAAGCTATGGTGGAGACTTAATGTAGTTAAAGCCGGGAGATCCCAAGGGGTGGAATCAGAACGACAATCAATTTTGGTGTCAATCAATGTTAGATGTTTGAGCGACTTAGATTTTAACCGAGAGGGAAGAATTTCACATCGACTGGTAATAGTTAGCTGTTGGACATTGTGAAAGAAAGCATACTTCAGAATTCTGTTGACAGACAATTCAGGTTTCTCTAGAGTAGGAAAGTGCAGGTTGACAGAAGATACGTCTATCTTATTATCACGGGTAGAGAGAACATCTTTAACAAATTTATGATAGCGTGAGATTTTCGAAAGTAGTTCGGCACTTGAAAAATTGAGATTGGGCATTGAAGCACGAATAAACCTCCATCTAGAAGACAAAACAGTTAAGCTCATAGAATATTTGATGTCGATGTACGAGAGGATTTTATATATAAGATCATCCGGCAAGTTGCTTAGTCTATCAACTTGGCAATCTAGTATCGTCGTCCCACCCTCCATGGTCGACCTAGCTAGAGTACGATTATATAATCTTAAGCGTGAGGAATGATATATTGTGTAGGGTTTTTGGGATTTTGGTTTTTGTTTTTGCAAAAAGAACGACCAAAACAATGAGGGTAAGGGTGTTTATATATATAGCACCCAAACTTGCTCTCCAAGTTCTAGCACTTTCCAAAAATCGACAACCAACCCCCTTCTAGTCCATAATTCTATTCAGCCGACTATTGGGATGGAGTCCCGAGGGTTTGGTTTTCGTACATCTAAGTCCCTCTTTTCTATTTAACATTATTTAATTAGTTTATAGCGTCTAACGGTTAAACTAACGTACAATTGTTAAATATATTTCGTGAAACATATTACACATGTAATAAATATAAACGACATATATATATTAAATACATAATAAACGTATCAAAAGCCCAATTACACGCAACGACCAGAAACCAGCAGGCTTGGCTTTAGGCTTGTTGCTAGTAGACTTCTGATACATGACCCCACCAAACATACAAATCAAAAGCCCAATTGAACAACTGTTTAGCCCAACTATACGCCATGAAAGTGAACTGATAATCAGTAATGACATAAAGCACGCTACCACCAAATATGGTCCCGAGTGAAAGCCAACGAAGGCCAGGGTTGGTGAAGGTATAAAGTTTCTCCTATAGCAACAAAAATTGGAACTGCTGAACTAAAGACGATAAATGTTTCAACGTTTGCATCCAGAAGGAAAAATGGTGAACTTGGTAACTGTAGCTTTGAATTCAAGCTTTATTTTTGTTTATATTTTGTTGACAGGCAATGGCACAAGGCATTCTTTAGGAAATCTGATTTATTCTTTGTGTGCATGACGCGGTCATTGTCGTTCGACATTCAAATTCAAGAATCAGAAATTGAAGCAGCTAAGGTAAAAATTCTGAAACGGGTCAAATCTGTAACTTACCTAAAAAGGGGAATGGGTCAAACTTAGATTATTACTGCCAACCAGACCCAACCCAGTGAACCACTTCAACCCAAACAAGTTTTGACCAATTACCCAACCCGCCTAATCATCCATCTTGTTGCCTTAAAGCATATCTACTTAAACAAACAAAATATACCATTTCAGTAACCAACATAAATTGATCATGAATCTGTACACAAGAACCACCTCAAAATAAATCAAGCATCCAAGGACATAAATCCAATTGCAACATCAGTTAACGCCACCCGACCTGACCCAAAATCCCGAATGGCAAAGAGCAATTTCCACACCTCAACACTACCAGAATTCTTAACGAAACCACAATACATTACGGAAAAAAACATGTACTTGTGGCTTAGGAATTTAATGATGCTAGTTGTTAAGCCCGGACTTGATATTCCAAAGTCGGCTTCACCCTTTGGTACAAATCTTACTGGAAACATCTCATTACAACCAATGGTAATCGACTCTCCGTCTTACAATTCTACACCGACAGGATCAAAAAGACCGTTTCCAAGACCTCAACCATTCGCAACTAGACCACTTCCTACAGGTTCAGATGCAGTAAAAGCAGCTGCAGTTGCTGCTGGTGCTCGTTTCGCTACTGAATCAGACGCTGCAGAAATACGAAGGCAACAACTCAAAGTTAATGCTATTCATATTAGAACACCTAGGCCACCACCTCAACATGGGACTCACATCGGTTATTCTAGCATATCACCAAAGGAACCTCGACCTAACCTAGGCCCAACCCATGGTAATGCGAAGGTTGGACCGGTGGTTAAATGTCATGGATAAGCTAACTTGCAGAACCCTGTTAAGGACAACCAAGTGGCTGTTTCCGGGACTCCACAAAGGGATGTTGGAGCTCAAGACAATCAAATATCTGGGTCGGATTAGATTGATCCACCAAAAAAAAAAGTTGAATCAAAGTGAGGTCTAATTTTGACATGATTCTTTGTTTTCTGTTTTCTGGTTTTGGTAGGAATTTTTTCCAGCAAACAAGTAGGATTTTTTTTACCTGTCGATATTGTTGTTTATACATTTAAGGAATTTTGTTTAGCATCCGGTATTATCGGTCAGATTAGATTTTGTAAAGTGGTTCGTGATTTATATCTTTGAATATAATTGTCATGGTACATGGTTTCGTTGGTAGTATTATATATATGTTTTTCGGGTTTGTGGGTATTTACCATCTTTTCTCTAAGATGTAGGATACGGATAACGGGTCTTTTTGGTACTAATCGAAATGGGTTGGGTCAGGTTGTCCAGAGACTTCCTGGAGAAATGATTTCTACATATATGTGTGTCGAAGTAAGCTTTGTACGACTTCAGAATCGTTAACGGGTCAAAATTACGACATTAAATTCCATTAGCTCATCGTTAACGGGTCAAAAAAGATATTAACAAAGAATTTCCATATGTGACATGTAAAAACACATGTATTAACATTATAAACTTAATATGTAGGAGAACCACCACTATACGAACAAAACTCGACTATATACGCCCAAGACCGGCTAGACCCGGTTATTTCCGGCCAAAACCCGGCTATGTCCGGCCAAGACCCGGCTGATTCGGCCAAGACCCGGCTGTTTCCGGCCAAGACCCGGCTTTTTTCTGCCAAGAACCGACTACGTCCGGCCAAGACCCGGTTGCTTCAGCCAAGACCCGGCTACGTCCGGCCAAAACCCGGTTGTTTCCGGCCAAGAACCGGCTAGACCCGGTTACTTCCGGCCAAGACCTGGCTACTTCCGGCCAAGACCCGGCTGTTCCGGCCAAAACCCGGTTATTTCCGGCCAAGACTCGGCTAGACCCGGTTTGTTCCGGCCAAGACCCGGCTGTTTCAGTCAAGACCCGGCTAGTCTGGCCAAGACCCGGCTAGACCCGGGGCGGATATATGTGTGATATTTTATGGTAAAAGGTTTTGATTTAAGTCAATTTGTGGTCAAATAAGTACAACATTTGTCTTTAGTAATCCAAACTATAGTATACTTCATAGTATATACAAGACAAATTGTTTTAACCCTTGTTATGCTTTCCGGGTCAAATTTTAGTTTGACTCCACATTGATTTTTCTTTGACCCACGAGGTGTTCTAAGCTTCTTTTAAATATTCCCTTTTGTGTTCCAACTTTGATTATTTTGTTATTAGAATCTTGATAAGTAAAAATGGTGAAAATATACCATCTTTCACATTGGTTGTGGAATGCAAAGCATCAAGGGTCGAAAATCACCACGGACCCTGCTAAAAGTTCTTTGAAATCACATACAAATATGCGAGAACTTGACCAGAAAGGGTCGAAAGAACATTTCCAACGTAAAAGTGAACGTGAAGTTGATAAGGAAGACAATGGTCGTTTATCAGCAGAGTTTGAACTTGACGGCTTTGATTGGTCTATAGGGTGGTTAGAACCTCATGGCGTCGGCTTTCAAAGTCATGGTGATGGTCTTGATGATAGTTTCGCGGTGTTGGTACGTTGTTATGGGCGTGAAAATGATGCTCGTTTGAAAAAGGATAGGTAGAAATGATTTACTGTATATATTCAAGAAAAATGTTAAATACAATAGTTTCTAATGATGCTTGATACATATTGATGTATAATCTAAGTTTATAATGTTGATACTTGTGTTTGCCTGTACATGTAAATATTTTTCATTTACATATTTGTATCCACATGAGATTATTTAGATGTATAGTTTTCTTCTGAACTTCTATGGAACTTGAGTCGATAGCGATTGGAATGTGGTAATTTTGACCCGGTAACGATTCTAAAGTCGTATAGAGCTTACTTCGACACATATATATAGAAATCATTTCTACAGGAAGTCTTGGGACAACCTGACCTAACCCATTTCGATTAATAAAAAAAAGACCCGTTATCCATATCCTGCATCTTAGAGACAAGACGATAAATACCCACAAGCCCGAAAAACTTATATATAATACTACCAAGTACCAACAAAACCATGTACCATGACAATTATATTCAACGATATGAATCACGAACAACTTTACAAAATCTAATCTAACCCAAACCAGAAACTTGATCATCTTGAGCTACAACATCCCTTTGTGGGTCCCCGGAAACCGCCACTTGGTTGTCCTTAACGGGGTTAAGGGAGTTAGCTGATCCATGACTTTTAACCACCGGTCCAACCTTCGCATTAGCATAGGCCAGGCCTAGGTTAGGCCGTGGTTCCTTTGGCGAGATGCTAGAATAACGGATGTGAATCCCATGTTGAGGTGGTGCCCTAGTTGTTCTAATATGAATAGCATTAACTTTGAGTTGTTGCTTTCGTATTTCTCCAGCGTCTAATTCAGTAGCGATACGAGCACCAGCAGCTGCTTTTACTGCATCTGAACCTGTAGGAACTAGGAAGTGGTCTAGTTGAGAATGGTTGAGGTCTTGGAAACGGTCTTTTTGGTCCTGTCGGTATAATAATCTAAGTTTGACCCATTCCCCTTTTTAGGTAAGTTACAGATTTGACCCGTTTCAGAATTTTTACGTTAGCTGCTTCAATTTCTGATTCTTGAATTTGACTGTCAAACGACAATGGCCACATCATGCACACAAAGAATAAATCAGATTTCCTAAAGAATGCCTTGTTGGTCTATTTGTCTGACCCGAGCTCATGGGCAGCAGCGATGAGTAACAGACCAGCAGCAATGGGTCGGTTACTGTAGCACAGTTGTACTCTAATTAGGATTCCTTAGTTCTAGTCAGGATAAGGATTATCTTATGGAATTAGAATTGTAATTTGATAAGGATTGGTGGGCATGTATCAATCCCTATATAATCATAACCTGCTGAGCCTGTGGCAAGGTGTGAACATCAAAGTTTTGAGCTTATTTTCTTTGTTAATTGGAGAGCGTATTCCAGACTTTTGTGTGTTCTTGATTCTGTGATTATTAACCTGTGATCTTGAATTGGTATCAAGAGCTAGGTTCACCATAACGGGCTGGAAGGAGATCAAACACCAGATACACCTGTAACTTATACCAGAAGGCGCAAGAAAAAGATGGTGGAAGGAGAGTCCAGTCGACCACCTACTGCTGTCGCAGATTCTAAAGCCGCTCTTCAGTGTCCGATGTTAACAGCCACGAACTATAACATCTGGGCAATAAGAATTAAAGCAGTATTCCGAGTCCATGGAATACTCGATGCGCTGGAACCAAAGGAGGGAACACCAGTCGATGATAAGCAAGATCATATGGCAGTGGCGTTACTTTTTCATGCGATTCCCGAAGAACTTGTTTTTCAAGTGTCACAATTCAACACAGCAAAAGAAATCTGGGGAGCTTTGAAGACCAGGTATGTAGGTGTTGATTGGGTTCGAGAAGCAAGGTTGCAAACCTTGGAGACGGAATTTGAAGCCTTAAAGATGAAGGTCAACGAATCAGTCGATGACTTCGCGGCTAGGATGGGCAAAATTGTAACTGAAGTAAACAGCTTGGAACAGTTTATGAAGAAAAGAAACTCGTTAAGAAGCTGCTTGCATCCGTACCGGATAAATTTGTTGCAATTGTTGCCTCAATAGAACAATTTGCTGACTTGAATACTATGTCCTTTCAAGAAGCTATTGGAAGATTGAAAGCATTCGAAGGTAGAATGAAGGGTGTTGACACCACTTCTGAAGATCAAGGCAAGTTGATGTTCGGAAGGGCTGAAAGATCTGATAAGAATAAGTCTGAGAAAGGTCGAGGAAGGAACTCCTCTGGTGGCAACGGCAAAGGTCAAAACAAATCTCGTGGTAGTGGTCGAGCCAATAACCACAACCGAGGAAACCAAAGCAGCACCGGGATCAATACAGACCAAAAGAAGAACAAGGGCAGAGACCTTTCAAAGATTCAATGCTTCAGATGTGATGAGTATGGTCACTTTGCTTCTGACTGCCCCGAACGACGTGAACAGAAGCAAAAGTATGAAGCAAACCTTCTAAAAAAGGAGGATAATGATGACCCGACACTTTTTATGATGAAGAGCGTTCAAGAAGTCGTGTTCTTGAATGAAGAAAAGATTATCCCAAACCAATTAAATACTAAACCAAACGAGAAGGACACTTGGTATTTAGATAATGGGGCAAGCAATCATATGACGGGGATCCGAAAATATTTTTCGGAGTTGAATGAGAATATCTCTGGCAGAGTGAAGTTTGGTGATAACTCCTACATCGAGATAAAAGGGAAGGGTTCGATAATCATTGAAGGGAAAACGGGCGAGCAACGATTGATCACTGGAGTATATTACCTACCCGAGCTAAAAAGCAACATTATTAGTCTTGGGCAAGCTACCGAAGGCGGATGTGACATTCGTATGAGAGGTAATTATCTCACCATGCGTGACTCGGAAGGCAAGCTTCTGATGAAGGTTCCTAGAACGAGTAATAGACTCTACAAAATAAAGCTCCAAGTTGGAAGTCCGGTGTGTCTTAAAGCAAAGATGGAAGATGATGCTTGGTTATGGCATGCTAGGATGGGTCACATTAATTTCGAGACAATGGAATTAAGGGCAAGGAAGGGCATGGTTGACAATTTGCCAATAATTCATCAAGAGAACAAGTTGTGTGAATCTTGCTTGGTAGGAAAACAAACCAAGAAGGCATTTCCTAAAGCAGCAAAATTTAGGGCAACACATTCTCTTCAACTGATACATGCTGACCTATGTGGACCGATTTCTCCACCATCCATAGCAGGAAACAGGTACGTATTCGTTTTAATTGATGACTTCTCACGATTTATGTGGACGTTTACCTTAAAGGAAAAAGGAGAGGCATTTGAATACTTCAAGAAGTTCAAAGCTCTAGTCGAGAGGAAGGTGGGAAAGAAGATTATAACCCTAAGGACCGATAGAGGAGGTGAATTCACTTCAAGAGAATTTACAAACTTCTGTGAAAACGAGGGTATAACAAGACATCTAACCACTCCCTACACACCGAAACAGAATGGAGTCGTGGAGAGGTGAAACCGTACTCTTATGGGAATGACTAGAAGCATCTTGAAAGCACGAGACGTACCAAACTATATGTGGGCTGAAGGAGTTAGACACGCCACGTTCTTGATTAATAGAGTTTCAACTCGAGCTCTAGTTAATCAAACTCCATACGAGGCTTTCAAAGGAAAGAAGCCTAACTTGGAGGGTTTGCGGGTATTTGGATGTGTGGCTTATGCAACAGGAACAAGGCCATATTTACCTAAGTTAGACGACAGGTCAACACGACTCATTTATATCGGAAACGAGCCAGGAACAAAAGGTTTTCGATTGTTCAATCCAAGACTAAAGAAGATAGTGGTATGTCGTGATGCAGAGTTTAATGAGGAACTTGGCTGGAAGTATGTTGCTGGAAGCGAAACACATGAGCTAAACCCAGGTATGTTTGTCATAGAATGGCACAGTTCTATTGATACGGGTTGTGGATTTGTTAACCCAGGTGTGACCGATGAAGTAGAGGCTGAAAATCAGCATGATGCTGATGAAAATCAACTGGTCAATACCGAACAAGAAGACCCAATCGAGGCTGGTAATGACCCTGATCCTGTTCCTGTGACAGAAACTCAATCAGTTTTGAGGCGTTCTTCGAGGGTTCCAACTATGCCAGCGAGATTTAATGACTTTATAATGGGGTCCAACTCAAGAACCTCAACTGTTAAAGAAGATCAAAATCTGCTCCTAATAGAAGATGATGAACCAAGAACGTTTCAAGAAGCAAAAGATTCAAGCGAGTGGATATTTGCTGTGAAGCAAGAGATTGAGTCGATCGAGAAGAATGATTCATGGGAATTAGTTGAAGCCCCGGTTAATGTCAAACCCATTGGACTAAAGTGGGTGTTCAAAATTAAGAGAAATCCGGATGGTTCAATTAATAAGTTTAAAGCCCGTGTAGTAGCAAAGGGTTATGTTCAAAAGGAAGGAATTGACTATGACGAGGTATTTGCGCCCGTAGCACGGATTGAAATGGTGCGTTTATTGATCTCATTGGCCGCAAAAGAAGCATGGGAATTACATCATCTGGATGTAAAGTCAGCTTTTTTACATGGAGAACTAAAAGAGCAAGTGTTTGTTACACAACAGGAGGGGTTCGTGAAGAAAGGAGAAGAAAGGAAAATCTACAAGTTAAAAAAGGCGCTCTATGGACTTAAACAAGCCCCGAGGGCATGGAATACAAAACTTGATAGAGTACTAAAGCAAATGTCGTTTAAACGATGCCAACACGAACAAGCATTGTATGTGAAGAAGACAAACAAGTCAATCTTGATTATTGCGGTCTATGTAGATGATCTCTTGGTAACTGGTTCGACGCCTGGCGAAATTGGTGAATTCAAGAAACAAATGCAAGAGAGGTTCGAGATGAGTGATTTGGGAAAATTGAGCTATTATCTTGGCATTGAAGTAAAGCAAGAGGATTCGAGTATCTCAATAAGTCAAGTAGGCTATGCAATGAAGATATTAAAAGATGCTGGAATGCATGAAGCGAATCCTACTCAATGTCCATTAGAACCTGGAGTCAAGTTAAGCTTGGATAAGGAAGGAAAGCCGGTTGATGCAACATTATATAGGCGACGAGTTGGTTGTCTAAGGTATTTGCTACACACACGACCTGATTTATCTTACTCGGTTGGTTTGGTTAGTCGTTACATGCAAGAACCAAAAGAATCACATATGGCGGCTGTGAAACAAATACTACGGTATATCCAAGGTAGTTTGAATTTTGGAGTGCGATATAACCAAGAGAAAACCAATGAGTTGGTGGGGTTTAGTGATAGTAGTTATGCTATGGATCAAGATGATGGTCGAAGCACAACTGGGCACGTATTTTATCTAGGGAAATCACCTATCACGTGGTGCTCACAAAAGCAAAACACGGTGGCTCTATCGTCTTGTGAAGCCGAGTTCATGGCTGCAACTTCAGCCGCGCGTCAAGGGATATGGTTGCGTGGATTGTTGGGTGAAATAACCGGAATGGAAGAGAGAGTGGTGGTCTTATTTGTTGACAACAAATCGGCTATTGCACTTATGAAAAATCCAGTTTTTCACGGGAGAAGCAAGCATATAAACACACGTTATCATTTTATCCGAGAGTGTGTTGAAAGAGGCCAAGTACGAGTTGAATTTGTAAGAGGTGATTTGCAGCGTGCTGATATTCTGACAAAAGCTCTTGCAAGGATTAAGTTCAAGGAGATGAGAGAGCTACTCGGAGTTGAAGACCTCCCCATCTCGAGTCAGAAATTAGGGGGTGAATGTTGGTCTATTTGTCTGACCCGAGCTCATGGGCAGCAGCAATGGGTCGGTTACTGTAGCACAGTTGTACTCTAATTAGGATTCCTTAGTTCTAGTCAGGATAAGGATTATATTATGGAATTAGAATTGTAATTTGATAAGGATTGGTGAGCATGTATCAATCCGTATATAATCATAACCTGTTGAGCCTGTGGCAAGGTGTGAACATCAAAGTTTTGAGCTTATTTTCTTTGTTAATTGGAGAGCGTATTCCAGACTTTTGTATGTTCTTGATTCTGTGATTATTAACCTGTGATCTTGATGCCTGTCAACAAAATATAAACATATATGCATAAATAAAACATGAGTTCAAAGCTACAATTACCAAGTTCACCATTTTTCCTTCTGGATGCAAACGTCCACACATTTATCGTCTTTCGTTCAGCAGTTCCAATTTTTGTTGCTATAGGAGAAACTTTATACCTTCACCAACCCTAGCCTTAGTTCAAGACATGGCTTTCACTTGGGACCATATTTGGCGGTAGCGTGCTTTATGTTATTACTGATTATCAGTTCACTTTCGTGGCGTATAGTTGGGCTAAACACTCGTCGTTTATTGGAACAATTGGGTTTTTTATTTTTTTATTTTTTTTTATTTGTATGATTGGTGGGGTCATGTATCAGAAGTCTACTAGCAACAAGCCTGTTGGTTTGTGGTCGTTGCATGTAATTATTTATATGGCAAGAGCCTATCGCACTATAAAAAAAGGGTTGATTGTTCACATTTATTTCTACACGCATTAGAAAGGGTGGAGTTTTAATTTGTCTTTTTACACCAAAATACGTGTGTATAAAATATCCACAATTTTATACGTGTATAAAATATTAGTAGACGCTTAAAAGCGTGTGCAAATTAAATAATTTTTTTATATAAAAAAATTAAAAATATATATATAAAAAAATATTTACACTATTAAAAGCGCGTAGTTTTTTTTTTACTCTTTTATATAAAAAAACTTAAAAACATAAGCTTAAAATAGTCTCTATTCATCACCCCCAATTCGTCCGTCACTTTGAAATAGTCTGTATTAGGGATGGCAAAAGCACCCGAAACCGACGGGGAAAACCAAAATCCGAACCGGTTGGGTCGGGTTCGGGGGCGGGTTGGCGGGTTTGGATGCGGGTTTGGGTATTGATATAATTTTTTAGCCGGGTACGGGTTCTGGTACTACCCGCCCGATTACCCGTACCCGTATCCGTTTACCCGAATCTACATCCGTTTTATTGATATTATATTTAACTAGAATATATATACATTATATATAATTTCTTCCATTATATTTTTTTACATATGTATCTCTATTACATAATATATTTTATTTTGTACATGAATTATTCAAAAGTATTAAATCGTTTGATACGATATTCATTTTCTATAACTTTAACAAAAAAATGAATATATTAAGGTGTTTTCTTTTGTTTTTTTGGTGGATTTTAGTGTGTGACTTAATCTTAATACCGTTATTTTGTCCATATATTATCCAATTGGGGATAACCGAAACCTGCGGGAAAACCCGAAAAACCGATGGATAATATTAATCGGGTACCCGATGGTTAATGGGGCGGATACGGGTATCGATATTATAAACGGGTACGGGTACACTAAAACCCGCCCTGAACCCGACCCGTTGCCATCCCTACTGTGTATTCGTCACTTTTATATAAAAAATCCCCAAATTCATCACCCCCAATTCTAATAGCCTTTCATCACCAATTCGTTATTAGTTGAACTCTATCAATTCGTTATTAGCAAAAAATCTATAAATCCCCAAATTCATCACCAATTCGTTATAAATATGAAATCGTTATAAATCCCCAGTTCGTTATAAATATGAAATCGTTATAAACCCTAAATCGTTAAATTCTATTCAAATCGTGGAATTCAATTAACTGGTTTGAATCAGAAGCTAGGGTTTGAGTTTGAGTTTCAGAAGCTAGGGTAAAATCAGTTGCAGAAGCTAGGGTAAAATCAGCTTGTGGAATCAGTTGAGTTTGAGTTTGAATCAGAAGCTAGGGTTTGAGCGATTCGGTAGGTCCATTTGCAGCAGCTAAGGTATAAACTATTTATACGCGTTTTAGTTCTTGAGAAGCGTTTTAGTGGTTTTTTGCAATAAATTTATTTCTATGGAGTTTTATAATGGTTTAATAGCTGATTAGTTATAAGTGAAGCTTATTGGTAATACTTAGGTTACTTGTTTAATAGCTGATTAGTTATAAGTGAAGCTTATTGGTTATACTGACTTGTGAGAGGTATTGGTGTTGCGCCTTCTGTTTGTTTGTTTTAGGGATAACCTGATAAATATTGTTGCTGTGCTCCATGAGTAGTTGTCGTGAGCTTTTTAGCTTTATTGTTCTGTTATTATGTCAAAAAGGTAGTAATAAAGAGAAACCAGTAATGATAAGCTTTTTCTTTTTTTTTATGGCTTAAATGAATGCTATAAAATTTCCAAAGGTTTTGGACATCAAAAGAGTAGAATATATGCTGTTGGGATGTGTTACTGTGGTAATGCTATTAGCTATATGCACCTACAGTATAAATGAGAGTGTGGGATTAATGCCACCATTAACGGCGATCATAAGATTTTAGATTATGGTAGTCATGTTTTGTAAATACGAGTTTGTTTGTTCAGGGAAGATGAACAGTATGCAGAATTTAATGAGAATAACGCAACTGCTTGTAAGGCATTTAGCATTCTAGTATTTAGGTAGAGCATACTTTGAACTTTTTTATTACTGTAAGTACCATACATGACTGGTTCACATGTCTGAGACTATAAGTTCACTATGAGTTACATGTCTGAGAGTATAAGACCAAGTGAGGTATGAGTACAGGACAATCACTAGTTTAAATGAGAAGAGTCTATCTTAATGCATGTAAGATTTCAACGAGAAACAACTAGAGAACAGCAACTCTGCAATTAGTTTTGTCTTTTCTACTCAAAGTTACATACTTTGGTCATTCACCTATGTGCACACACATCTATACCAACATTTGTAGTCATGGGTTCATGAGAATAGTCCCTATGACAAACAGACAAATACTGCATTTTTTTTTAACAAAAGGGGTGTTTAGCATTGCGATTTAAAATGAACCAGTGATCACCTGATATGTAGTCACCATAATCTAATATAAAGTAAGAATTTATATTAAAACGGACTGCTAGGATGTAGTGTTTGTATGTTCATCTGTTGATGTTTCAAGTTGTAAATTATCACAGTTGCTCAAGTGTTTGACAGTATATGACTCTTTAAAAGTACCACAATGTAAACAGCTTGTGTTCATGGGTCAACCCAACCTGGACTGACCCATTCTTGAAATGACCCATTTTAAGTTGTAGCCGTTGTTACGGATCAGATTCTGTTTGTTATGTTGTTTTGTGGCTTACTAATTTTTGGTTTCAATTCTTGTTGCTTAGGAGCTTGTTGAAGACAAGATTGGAGCTTGTTGAAAACAAGAGTTAGAAGAAGATTTTGCTGGATTTCATCATTCTCATCTAAGTGTTCTAAGAAGATTTTATTGGTATAAAAATTGCAGACTTTGTTGCATTTTATTGTAATATCAGAATGGAGTATGAATGAAACTTTTATTGTAATATGAAACTTTTTTATGTGTAATATGAATGAAATATCAGATTTTATTGCAGATTTTATTGAAATATCAGAATGTAATATGAATGAAACTGTTACGCAGCAGCGGTTCAGAGGATGGAACGAGGAGCCAACAGGATAACAATTCTGTGTTCAGGATATTTGTTTAGGATAAGTGTCGTGTGTGTTCGAGTCGTATTAGGATAAGTATTCTTTTAAGGATAAGTTTCTGTGTTTGTGTTTAGGATACGTATTGGAGTCTTTTAGGGATAAGTCTTTGAGTTTGTGCGGATTATCTACACACCAGTATTTAATGTTTACAGAGGAATGAAAGTTATTAAGTTTTTACGGTCAATTATCTCTTATTATCTTCTCTTTCTACAGGAGCCTGCACTCGCTATAAGTAGTGCTACTATCGGTACGAGTAGGTCGTATCAATTGGTGCTTTCATTGAGCTACGATGAATGAGCAACAAATACGGCTACTTTTGAAGGAGCAGTCCAACTCTTTCACAAGTCAGATTGCAGCTTTGAACCAAGAGTTGCAAGCAGCCAAAACATTGGCATTGAGACGTCATGGATCGGGGTCTGGTGGCGATCAAGGATTGCTACCGCGATCGATGCGGTTAGATGTTCCTAAATTCAATGGAGTTGATCCTGATAGTTGGATTTTCGCCATTAATGAATACTTTGAAGTTTGAACTTCTCATGACACCAGCTGAGCAACGATTAAAGGTTGTGGGTTTCAACCTTGAAGGTGACGCGGCTGAATGGTTTCGGTGGATGACTCGTAACAAATTAATCAACAGTTGGGATGGGTTTTTGGAGAGTGTTAGGAACCGTTTTGGTCCTTCTAAATATGAGGATCCTCAGGGTACGTTGTCCAAGCTTTTGCAAACGGGTATGGTTGCACAATATCAGAGTGAGTTTGAAAAGCTCATGAATCGGGTCACGGATATCTCAGAAAACTTACTCATATCATTCTATATATCTGGTCTTAAGCCGAACCTGCAACGGGAACTTCTGGTCTCCAGGCCTACTACACTTGGCGAAGCCTTTTCTTTAGCATGCATTACCGAAGCACGATTAGAAGACCAACGGTCTCCCACCGTTGTCCACACAACTAATGTCGCGACCAGTGTTGTTACTCAAAGGCTGCCTACGACGTGTTCTTCAATTGCTAGTTCTGATGTGGACGTGGTTAATTGTTACCAACACCCACGCAAGCTACCACCAACACTAATGCTCAGCCACTTGCTATTAAGTGGATTTCACCCGCTGAACGTCAAGAACGCCTGAACAAAGGGCTATGTTTCAACTGTGATAACAAGTGGATGCGAGGTCATAAGTGTCCCGGTAAGTTTTTATTATTAATGGCAGATGATGGTGACAATCCCAGGCAGGTGACAACCGCGGATGAAGAGAAAGCAGTAGAAACTGCCAATTCAGATTATAACCTTGAGGACAAGGTAATTTTTGAAGGAAGGGGGAATGTTACGCAGCAGCGGTTCAGAGGATGGAACGAGGAGCCGACAGGATAACAATTCTGTGTTCAGGATATTTGTTTAGGATAAGTGTCGTGTGTGTTTGAGTCGTATTAGGATAAGTATTCTTTTAAGGATAAGTTTCTGTGTTTGTGTTTAGGATACGTATTGGAGTCTTTTAGGGATAAGTCTTTGAGTTTGTGGGGATTATCTACACCCCAGTATTTAATGTTTACAGAGGAATGAAAGTTATTAAGTTTTTACGGTCAATTATCTCTTATTATCTTCTCTTTCTACAGGAGCGTGCACTCGCTATAAGTAGTGCTACTATCGGTACGAGTAGGTCGTATCAGAAACACGGGTAAAAAATTGCAGATTTGTTATATTGAAGGAAATATGTTAACACACTTGAAAGCGTGTAAAAAATTCTTTTGGATCTATCCGTATAGGAACCGCTTTTCTATTAAGCTAATAAAAAACACAAAAAATTAAACTTTTTAAGAACTTGCAACCATTTACATTTAAGCAAATAATAATTAACAACTAAACCATAAACTCAAATAATCAATCATTCTATAGTTACTTTCATTTGTTCATATTTTTAACAAAACAATAATGCATAACAATTCGAAAAGCAAAATAAAATAAATTAAAACTTTGTCCATAAAAATAACTAAGTCCGTTTAGAGTTCCCTCTTTGTCTCTTCTGAGTAAGTCTTGTAAACCAACCCCCTCTCAAGGCTATAAACCCCCCCTTCCTCCTTTGTTCTTGCCATAAGTATAAGCAATACTAATACTAGCACTTTTAGTATGACACATAAGGAGATATAATATGACACATAAGGAGTTATTCAACAACTATCTGTTAGGCAAAGTATTAATAAAACTAAAAGTGCTACGTGATGATGATAGATAATAAACAATGTATTAATAAAAGTGCTAGCAAATTTTAGCATGATGAACATGTAAAAGCTAATCGAATGCAAATAAAAATAAAATATAAACTTACTTCAATTGTTTTGATAATGATGAATGATCTTGGAATGTTATTACGTTTAGATTAATTATTGATTTGTGGATGTTTCAGTAAATTAAAGATTAAGGTTTAGAGTGTTTGGCTTGATGGCTAGTATTTTTTTTTTTTTTTTTTTTTTTTTTTTTTTTGTTTTTTTTTAGTGATACGTAGGATTTGATTAATATTTTGATAAGAAGTAAAAAAAATTACATAATTTTATAATTATTGGATATTTGGTTCCAGAACCGAGAACTGGTGGAACCGATCCGAACCGAACCAAGAACCGAAAAATCTCAAAATCAAGAACCGGAACTGGAACCAGTGGTTCTGGTTCCAGTTCGGTTCTTCATGGTTCTGGTTCTTTGGTTTTTTTGCTCATCCCTATTTTCACATATAAAAGAGTGTACTTCTATCATTTGTACACGCTTTTTATTGTGTAGAGTGGTGATATTTTGTTGACCAATAAAAGCGTGTACTATTTTAACAATTTCTACACACTTTTTCTTGTTCACTTTTATATGATTGTTGACAAAAAAAAACTGTGTATTAATTTGTGACGCACATATAGTACACGGAAAATTGAGCATGTACTTTAATTTTGTACACACTTCTAAACGTGAAAATATAAAAAAATAATGGTGTAAAATGAGGTGCTTTATTGTAGTGTTACTTCCATTGTTTTGATAATGATGAATGATCTTGGAATGTTATTACGTTTAGATTAATTATTAATTTGTGGATGTTTCAGTAAATTAAAGATTAAGGTTTAGAGTGTTTGGCTTGATGGCTAGTAACTTTTTTTTTTTTTTCTTTTTTTTTCTTTTTTTTTTTTTTTTTTAATGATACGTAGGATTTAATTAATATTTTGATAAGTAGTAAAAAAAATTACATATTTTTATAATTATTGGATATTTGGTTCCAGAACCGAGAACTGTTGGAACCGATCCGAACCGAACCAAGAACCGAAAAATCTCAAAATCAAGAACCGGAACTGGAACCATTGGTTCTGGTTCCAGTTCGGTTCTTCATGGTTCCGGTCCGGTTCTCGGTCCGGTTCCGGTTCTTTGGTTCTTTTGCTCATCCCTATTTTCACATATAAAAGAGTGTACTTTTATCATTTGTACACGCTTTTTATTGTGTAGAGTGGTGATATTTTGTTGACCAATAAAAGCGTGTACTATTTTAACAATTTCTACACACTTTTTCTTGTTCACTTTTATATGATTGTTGACAAAAAAAACTGTGTATTAATTTGTGACGCACATATAGTACACGGAAAATTGAGCGTGTACTTTAATTTTGTACACACTTCTAAACGTGAAAATATAAGAATATAATGGTGTAAAATGAGGTGCTTTATTGTAGTGTCGGGAGCACACATGAATACACATGGGGTACGTTTATTATGTATTTAATATTGTATATTTATTGTTAGAAAAATTACTCAAACTTTAAGGGTTATTTGGTAAATATGGTAATCTGTGTGACTTGTCCTACATGTTTGTTTGGAATTTGAAAACTAATCTATGACGGTTAGTTTGTCTATAAATAGAGATCATTAGCATTATAATTATTTGTACCTTTGTAATAATAGTTTGGCACCTTTTGAATTTGTGTTTGGTACATTCGAATTAGAAGGTTGTACCTTTTAACAATTGTTAGTTTAACCGTTACATGTTATAAACTATTTAAATAATGTTAAATACAAAAGAGGGACTTAGATGTATGAAAACCAAACCCTCGGGACTCCATCCCAATAGTCGGCTGAATAGAATGGACTAGAAAGGGGTTGGTTGTCGATTTTTGGAAAGTGCTAGAACTTGGAGAGCAAATTTGAGTGAAATATATATAAACACCCTTACCCTCATTGTTTTGGTCGTTCTTTTCACAAAAAAACAAATTAAAATCAAAATCGTTTTTGCTTTTCCCTACACTCCACGACAATACCCTAAAAGGTTTCACAAAAAACAACATAAATCTTTGTTTGATTTATTAGCCAGCTGGTCGACCATGGAGAGTGGGACGACAATATTGGATTGCCAAGTTGATAGACTAAGCAACTTGCCAGATGATCTTATATATAAAATCCTCTCGTACATCGACATCGAATATTCTATTAGATTAAGTGTTTTGTCTTCTAGATGGAGGTTTATTTGGACTTCAATGCCCAAACTCAAATTTTCAAGTTACGAACAATTGTCGAAATCCTCACGCTATCATGAATTTGTTAACCATGTTCTCTCTGCCCGTAATAATAAAATAGACGTATCTTCTGTCAACCTGCACCTTCCTACTCGAGAGGATCCTGAATTTGTAACAATTCGCAATTTCAGGTTAATTTCTATTTTCGGAAATTTTTACTATTCATGTTACTATTCATTTCTTTCTGAAATTTTCCCGAAAGTTGATTTTTATTTCATATTCTCGAGTGATAAATCATTTCCATGGCAAATTAAATGTTTGACATTCGTCAGATCAGTTTCGTGAAAGTTATTAAGGAAATACACAGAATTACCCGTTTTAGGGCAAAACGTCAATCAGAAATTCTACGCACAACGAAATTTGATCCCGTCAGGTGACCCCACATCAGAGAAATGTTTAACACACTTATGATTTATTTGAGAATAAATCATGACTGAGAAAAATCATGGCCCAAATAAACTTCGGCCGTGAAAAACTGGAATTTTCAGTTTTACGCGTTTTTACTCAGCCGTAACCCTAGCCTTTACCTGCACCGCATTTCTAAGATGATTTGAGCTTTCAACTTATTTAAATAAGTCAACATATTTTTCCCTCCTCCATTGACTAAAAATCATTCCTTGATTTTATAAATCATTCCTTGATTTTTAGGCTTCCGGTTTGATGTCTAAAAGACATTTAAGACCAACCGACACCAGACTGAGCCCAGTCTAGACATTATAAATCATTTTAAATCATTTTTAGCATATTAGAAAAGTAACATTTTACTTTTCTCAGTTTTACGCAATATTCGTACATTTTACGTATTACGCGTTTTAGACCCGTGTTTCCAGCTTTTAGCAGGTTTTACCACCCAAATGGAACTTATCACCCATTTTATATTTTATTATGGGACTTATGAACATTTCTAACAATACTTTAAAGTTTCATAATTTTACGACACCCGGTTTTACGTTTTGAGGCCTAATCATTTACGGTTGGCATTTCCCGGAGTCAAAATGCATCTAATATCTAGATTTTTATCAAGCCAAGCCACCTCAACCCCCTTATCCATTTGGAACCGCCTCAAGGGGGGGGGGGGGGGGGAGTCACACCTCATGTGGCTTGATCTTGTGCCTTGTGATCTAGGATGCATACATGTGTTCTTTTGGCAAAATATCTTATGAAAACAAACCTCCTCATGGACCTATATATACTCCCTCCCCTCTCTTCCTTTGGCCGGCCATCAAACACACCACAACACTCTCTCCTTAGCTTATTTCTTTCTAATTTGTTGCAAGGTTCAAGTGAAGTTCAAGTATAGAAACCCTAGTTAGCTTATTTCTTACCAAAAATCTTCCAAACCCTAACATACTTGGTGTTTTCTCTTGAGTTTAAATCTACTCAATACACCTCAACCTTTATCATCTATCTTTCAAGAATACTAAGAGTAGAAAGGTTGCTTGAAGTGAAAAGGGTTGAAGCTTGTCTATCAAAGTCCATTTCCTTACTAGTTACTCCTTTCTTTAATTAGAAAGCCTAAAGTTGTAAGCCTAAACCTACCATGCTTCTTGTTTATTTCTCATGTTCATATCATTTACATGTTATCTTTGCTATATTATGTGTTGTAATTATGTCCATGATGAATCATGATGAGTAAAAGATGTTGTTGTAATGACTTATTGAAACAAGTTACTAAAACAAGCAAACTAGTGTATATCTTGGTATAACCTGATCAAAATGGTAAAAATTTTATATTGGATTATTACATATTACAGTAGAGGACTTAACAAGAAAACCATAGCAATTTGAACCACCTAAAAAGAGTAAACGAGTCAAAAGTTATGGCGATTTGAAGTTACCAAAGATTTCCGGCAAAACTGCCTAAATGTTTCTGTGATTTCTGTGACAGAACCTAAAACACGCAAAAAGAGGCCTTTCTGGTCCGATTCATGAAAAAGTTAAAACACGAAAGTTGTCCGGAATCACGTTTTCATTCAGGAACAAAGAGGCTCAAGCCTTGAAAACGCCTTCTGAGTGAGATATTTCTCAGTTTTCTTAACAGCTATTTACATATTTTAAGTTACTAAGTTATTGTCATACTTTCAAAGGAATAAAAGGTATTATGACCTATAACCAAGACCACCACCATGGCTAGAACCAAGGTAGTGTCTCATGAACATGGAACAAGGACCAAAGGTCATGGCTAGGCCATGACGAAATGACCAAACCAACTTACAAAGGCGTAAACATGAAACAATGAAATTGGCGATATATGGAACAAGCAATTTGTATCTACTTCACCTAAAAGGAAACCATGAGATTTTACCAAGACAAATGGTCATACAAGACTTATAAAACTACCCCTAATAACAATCTTCATGTACTATAAACTTTCCTAAGTTTATACAAATATCGGACATGTAACTTTTTCGGATCAAAACTTATATCTATATACTTTATCAACTACTACAATAGTAGGGAGCTTCATGTGAGGAGTTCATTATGTAAGCTGTCGAGATGAGTTGTGGATTTACGAATTAAAGTGTCCTGGCTCCTCGAACGCTTACTAACATGACTTCTGAAATATGTTAGCCCGAACGGTAGTAAACGATATACCAAAACATACATGTTCATAAATCTTTCTTACAAAGACTTACAAATATACATCATACCTCATCATGGAATAAATGCAAGACATATATATAGGCACTCCGTTATATTCTTTACACAAATCCTAAGTCGCAACATTCTATTCTAGGTTGCTCGTAGAAACCTACACGATCCGTCTATCACCTTCGTTACTTGCTATCTTGTTTAAGGTGAGTTCATAGCCCCACCTTACATTACTTTAATGTTTTACAAACCCTTGGGGGGAATACATGCTACTTTTAAACCGAACACAATGCTTTGAAACTGTATGCTGCCTGATTGTTTTATTATTACTAAGTACCTACCTTGCCAATCCTAGGCCCCATCATGAACCATTTAATCACTAGTATTAGTGAGCGCGAGTATTGTGAATAGGCCTATTGGGATTGACGAATCCCATTTGTTTGAGCAGTTAGTTCAAATGAATGCACTATATTTGAAACATTAAGTATGACGGCAAAGTACTTACCGGGGCAACATAACCGCCGATTGATATTGGTACCCGTTAACGTATTGGTTGCATGAGCTTAGTACATAATAATAATTGTTTTGTTTTCTAACATGAGTATGAGTCTAATTAACTCATTACTACCAACATATTGTGTTCAACCGTTAAACAAACTCTATGAATTTCACTCAACCTTTGTGTTGACCTCTTAAGCATGTATTTCAGGTCCATGATAATCAAGAATGGAGCGGGAAGGGCACGTACCGAAGGAAGAAGGCTATAAACAATTATGTCATTCTATAAAAACATCATAGACCTTATATTGATGTGTTTTGAAACAATGCAACATTTTGGGACCTCACTATGTAAACTTTGATATATTTGAATAATATGAATGACAACTCTTTTATTACGATTCGTTTAGAGATCGTTTTCTATTATTATGACTGTTGTGCCGTCGAGTAACACCCAAGTTGAATTCCGCTGCATCATGAATTGGGGGTGTTACAGAATTGTCTGTCTACAGAATTCTGGATTATGCATTCTCTCACAATGTCCAAAAACTAACTATTAGCATTCGATATTATGAAATTATTCCCTCTCGGTTGAAATCTAAGTCGCTCAAAGATCTCAGATTGATTGGCACCGCTATTGATTGGGGTTCTGATTCCCTCCCTTGGGATCTCCCGGCTTTAACTACATTACATCTCCGCCTTGTCTCATTGTATAACTGCAGTTCTATTTTAGACATGTGTCAGAACTTGAAGAATCTTACCTTACAGGAATGTGAAGTGTTTGAAGACTCCGATGATTTCACTATAATTAATTCCGAACTTCTTAGTCTGACACTTAAAAAAGTAGAATGGAAGAAGGTGGATTTTGTATATGTGGACACACCTCAGCTAAAGAACCTAATATTTGTGGATACACGGGAAGTCTTCTACAGTGGACGTAGGCGTATTAGTGAATTCTCAGGGGAACTTACTATTTCTGCACGTGACCTTACCTACTTACGCATTAAAGGTTGTTGTTTTCCTAAGTTATCCTTGGTCGGATGCCCTTCTTTGGAGAAGGTGGATCTATGTATATCATCTCCACAAAAGACAAATGTTCATAGAATCTCTGATGTGTTTCAACGTCTCCACAAATATCAAATCTCTTGCACTTAGCTTGGAGATTGTCGAGCTTCTTTCTACCTCGGAAGAAGTTACCTCATATCAACCTTCCCCGTTTCCAAGCTTAAAGAGTTTAAAGATTTATCCGTCACAAGGTTTAAAGACTCGGCCGTCAGTGTGTTTAAGGACTTATTATCAATTAAAGAGTAGTTTAGATATTTTTCAAACTCAACCGGATGAGAAGCAAGAAGCAATGAAAACAAAATTGTCTGCTGAAGTTACAAATTATTTGCTTGGCAGCTCTTCAAATGCGACCTTTACAATCCTCTCACATGAGGAGGCTAGAGCTATAAAAATCACCAAAGTGGCATACCGCCTAATGGCAGCTTTATGGAAGATTCTAGAGAAAAGAGAAGCTTATACTGACACTAATAGGGCTAATGTGGAGTGGAAGAAGACACTTGCTGATAGCTGTAGTGAAGATTTCAAAAGACAGATTAGGCCACCGGATGATACTGAAGAGATATTCCGCATACTGCACAATATAAAACTACTACTCACCAAAGTGCTTGCATCAAAAAGGGTTGAGCTGCAAGCATGTTTTTCTAGTTTGTATGCAAAAACCAAGACCATCGTGAATAATATGATAGTTGATATGAAGAATCAATGTGTTATACAACAACGCATTTTCAGTGGGTACTTAGATGAAATTGCTTTGTCTTCTTAGAAAAATAGCTTCTGAAGGACTGGTGCTATGTGGATCGAACTAAGACGGTTGAGTATCTAAAAGAACTATGGTAGAATTGAAACTGCAATGGAATTGGGAGAAGCTTTTTTCATCATATTTGTATATCCACTATTCCTTCTTCCTAGCTAGTAACAATATATATAGGGTAATCTGGATTGTGATTGATAAAAGGTTGTCAAATATGAGAATGAATGTTTATTATATAATGGGTGTTTGGATGTCGATTTTCACAAGCAATAATCAGTAAACTAGAAGCATACAAGTAGTTGCAACAAGAGATAAACCTTTGGTAACAATATACATGATTGATAAAAGGTTGTCAAATATGAGAATGAATGTTTATCTAGTGCTGCAACTAGTCCAATTGTATACTTATAAAATCATATCATTTTGCTATAAAAACATCGACAATTTTAATTCAAGACAATTTGTCATTCAAACATAATAATGGGAACCACGTCACAGCCCATACAAAGACGACCCAAACCAATAATATCAAAGAAGTATCATATTATTATATCTTGTTCTTGGCATACATTTCAAGAACTGAACTTTAACAGAAAGTGAACACGAGAAGATGTGATTCAACGGTCTAAGTGTACATCAAATGCAAGAAAGAAGCGCAATGCTTTGCTATTCCATCACAACTTTAGCACCAACAGCTTTCATTTTCTCGATTATTAGTTTGGCATCTTCGTTGGTCACTCCTCGTTTGAACACAATAAGCTAGGTGCCTTTTTCAACTAATTCTTTTGTTTCCTTAAGCCCAAGATTCGTACAGCTTCTCACTTCCTTAATAATCTTGATTTTTTTGAAGCTGCTTCAAATGAGTCCAATTTCAGTTCAAAGACAGATTTTTTAGGCTTATGAAATATTTACATATAAGCTTAAACAAACACCCCGTCGGACCAACATCCACTATTTTCCGGTTACCCCTACCAAAACTCCCCTTATTATTTGTTATACAGTAACAAGTATTGTGTGGCGTTTGTGCAGCTACCTCTTATTTTATTTGGCAGGAACGAAATGGTCGTATTCATAGTAAACCTGCGAAAAAACCGGAGGAGGTATCGAACATCAAAAACACTTGATATGTACGAGAACCACCACTATAGGAACAAAACCCAACTATATATGCCCAAGACCGCCTAGACCCGGTTATATCCGGACAAGACCCGGCTGTTGCAGCCAAAACCTGGCTAGAACCAGTTTATTCCAGCCAAGACCCGGTTGTTTCCGGCCAAGACCCGGTTGTTTTTGGCCAAGACCCGGCTGTTCCGGCCAAAACCCGGTTTATTCCGGCCAAGACCTGGCTAGACCAGGTTGTTTTCGGCCAAGCCCCGAGTGTTCCGGCCAAAACCCGGCTAGACCCGGTTGTTTCCGGCCAAGACCCGGCCATGTCCGGCCGAGTCCCGACTGGACCCGGTTATTTCCGGCCAAGACCAAGACCCGGCTACGTCCGGCAAAGACCTGGCTGTTCCGGCTAATACCCGGCTATTCCGGCCAAAATCCGGCTTGAACCGGCTGCTCCGGCCAAAACCCGTCTATGTCCCGGCCAAAACCCGGCTATATCCGACTGTTCCGGCGGCTATATGTGTGATATTTTATTGTAAAAGGTTTTGATTTAATTAAGTCAATTTGTGGTCAAATAAGTACACTGTTTGATTTTAGTAAAATCCAATTTAGGCCTCATTGGTTTTTCTTTCACCCACGAGGTGTTCTAAGCTTCTTTTAAATATTCCGGTCCAACTTTGATTATTTTGTTACTTGATGTTTGCATACTCAACTAACCATTAAAGCTCATTTTCTTTTAGAATCTTGATAAGTAAAAATGGTGAAAATATACCATCTTTCACATTGGTTGTGGGGTGCAAAGCATCAAGGGTCGAAAATCACCACGGACCCTGCTAAAAGTTCTTTGAAATCACATACAAATACGCGAGAACTTGACCAAAAAGGGTCAAAAGAACATTTCCAACGTAAAAGTGAACGTGAAGTTGATAAGGAATGTGATGGTGGTCGTTTATCAGCAGAGTTTGAACTTGACGGCTTTGATTGGTCTATAGGGTGGTTAGAACCTCATGGCGTCGGCTTTCAAAGTCACGATGATGGTCTTGATGATAGTTTCGCGGTGTTGGTACGTTGTTATGGGCGTGAACATGATGCTCGTTTGAAAAAGGATAGGTAGAAATGATTTACTGTATATATTCAAGAAAAATGTTAAATACAATAGTTTCTAATGATGCTTGATACATATTGATGTATAATCTAAGTTTATAATGTTGATACTTGTGTTTGCCTGTACATGTAAATATTTTTCATTTACATATTTGTATCCACATGAGATTATTTAGATGTATAGTTTTCTTCTGAACTTCTATGGAACTTGAGTCGATAGCGATTGGAATGTGGTAATTTTGGCCCGGTAACGATTCTAAAGTCGTATAGAGCTTACTTCGACACATATATATAGAAATCATTTCTACAGGAAGTCTTGGGACAACCTGACCTAACCCATTTCGATTAATAAAAAAAAGACCCGTTATCCATATCCTGCATCTTAGAGACAAGACGATAAATACCCACAAGCCCGAAAAACTTATATATAATACTACCAAGTACCAACAAAACCATGTACCATGACAATTATATTCAACGATATGAATCACGAACAACTTTACAAAATCTAATCTAACCCAAACCAGAAACTTGATCATCTTGAGCTACAACATCCCTTTGTGGGTCCCCGGAAACCGCCACTTGGTTGTCCTTAACGGGGTTAAGGGAGTTAGCTGATCCATGACTTTTAACCACCGGTCCAACCTTCGCATTAGCATAGGCCAGGCCTAGGTTAGGCCGTGGTTCCTTTGGCGAGATGCTAGAATAACGGATGTGAATCCCATGTTGAGGTGGTGCCCTAGTTGTTCTAATATGAATAGCATTAACTTTGAGTTGTTGCTTTCGTATTTCTGCAGCGTCTAATTCAGTAGCGATACGAGCACCAGCAGCTGCTTTTACTGCATCTGAACCTGTAGGAACTAGGAAGTGGTCTAGTTGAGAATGGTTGAGGTCTTGGAAACGGTCTTTTTGGTCCTGTCGGTATAATAATCTAAGTTTGACCCATTCCCCTTTTTAGGTAAGTTACAGATTTGACCCGTTTCAGAATTTTTACGTTAGCTGCTTCAATTTCTGATTCTTGAATTTGACTGTCAAACGACAATGGCCACATCATGCACACAAAGAATAAATCAGATTTCCTAAAGAATGCCTTGTTGGTCTATTTGTCTGACCCGAGCTCATGGGCAGCAGCGATGAGTAACAGACCAGCAGCAATGGGTCGGTTACTGTAGCACAGTTGTACTCTAATTAGGATTCCTTAGTTCTAGTCAGGATAAGGATTATCTTATGGAATTAGAATTGTAATTTGATAAGGATTGGTGAGCATGTATCAATCCCTATATAATCATAACCTGCTGAGCCTGTGGCAAGGTGTGAACATCAAAGTTTTGAGCTTATTTTCTTTGTTAATTGGAGAGCGTATTCCAGACTTTTGTGTGTTCTTGATTCTGTGATTATTAACCTGTGATCTTGAATTGGTATCAAGAGCTAGGTTCACCATAACGGGCTGGAAGGAGATCAAATACCAGATACACATGTAACTTATACCAGAAGGCGCAAGAAAAAGATGGTGGAAGGAGAGTCCAGTCGACCACCTACTGCTGTCGCAGATTCTAAAGCCGCTCTTCAGTGTCCGATGTTAACAGCCACGAACTATAACATCTGGGCAATAAGAATTAAAGCAGTATTCCGAGTCCATGGAATACTCGATGCGCTGGAACCAAAGGAGGGAACACCAGTCGATGATAAGCAAGATCATATGGCAGTGGCGTTACTTTTTCATGCGATTCCAGAAGAACTTGTTTTTCAAGTGTCACAATTCAACACAGCAAAAGAAATCTGGGGAGTTTTGAAGACCAGGTATGTAGGTGTTGATTGGGTTCGAGAAGCAAGGTTGCAAACCTTGGAGACGGAATTTGAAGCCTTAAAGATGAAGGTCAACGAATCATTCGATGACTTCGCGGCTAGGATGGGCAAAATTGTAACTGAAGTAAACAGCTTGGAACAGTTTATGAAGAAAAGAAACTCGTTAAGAAGCTGCTTGCATCCGTACCGGATAAATTTGTTGCAATTGTTGCCTCAATAGAACAATTTGCTGACTTGAATACTATGTCCTTTCAAGAAGCTATTGGAAGATTGAAAGCATTCGAAGGTAGAATGAAGGGTGTTGACACCACTTCTGAAGATCAAGGCAAGTTGATGTTCGGAAGGGCTGAAAGATCTGATAAGAATAAGTCTAAGAAAGGTCGAGGAAGGAACTCCTCTGGTGGCAACGGCAAAGGTCAAAACAAATCTCGTGGTAGTGGTCGAGCCAATAACCACAACCGAGGAAACCAAAGCAGCACCGGGATCAATACAGACCAAAAGAAGAACAAGGGCAGAGACCTTTCAAAGATTCAATGCTTCAGATGTGATGAGTATGGTCACTTTGCTTCTGACTGCCCCGAACGACGTGAACAGAAGCAAAAGTATGAAGCAAACCTTCTAAAAAAGGAGGATAATGATGACCCGACACTTTTTATGATGAAGAGCGTTCAAGAAGTCGTGTTCTTGAATGAAGAAAAGATTATCCCAAACCAATTAAATACTAAACCAAACGAGAAGGACACTTGGTATTTAGATAATGGGGCAAGCAATCATATGACGGGGATCCGAAAATATTTTTCGGAGTTGAATGAGAATATCTCCGGCAGAGTGAAGTTTGGTGATAACTCCTACATCGAGATAAAAGGGAAGGGTTCGATAATCATTGAAGGGAAAACGGGCGAGCAACGATTGCTCACTGGAGTATATTACCTACCCGAGCTAAAAAGCAACATTATTAGTCTTGGGCAAGCTACCGAAGGCGGATGTGACATTCGTATGAGAGGTAATTATCTCACCATGCGTGACTCGGAAGGCAAGCTTCTGATGAAGGTTCCTAGAACGAGTAATAGACTCTACAAAATAAAGCTCCAAGTTGGAAGTCCGGTGTGTCTTAAAGCAAAGATGGAAGATGATGCTTGGTTATGGCATGCTAGGATGGGTCACATTAATTTCGAGACAATGGAATTAAGGGCAAGGAAGGGCATGGTTGACAATTTGCCAATAATTCATCAAGAGAACAAGTTGTGTGAATCTTGCTTGGTAGGAAAACAAACCAAGAAGGCATTTCCTAAAGCAGCAAAATTTAGGGCAACACATTCTCTTCAACTGATACATGCTGACCTATGTGGACCGATTTCTCCACCATCCATAGCAGGAAACAGGTACGTATTCGTTTTAATTGATGACTTCTCACGATTTATGTGGACGTTTACCTTAAAGGAAAAAGGAGAGGCATTTGAATACTTCAAGAAGTTCAAAGCTCTAGTCGAGAGGAAGGTGGGAAAGAAGATTATAACCCTAAGGACCGATAGAGGAGGTGAATTCACTTCAAGAGAATTTACAAACTTCTGTGAAAACGAGGGTATAACAAGACATCTAACCACTCCCTACACACCGAAACAGAATGGAGTCGTGGAGAGGCGAAACCGTACTCTTATGGGAATGACTAGAAGCATCTTGAAAGCACGAGACGTACCAAACTATATGTGGGCTGAAGGAGTTAGACACGCCACGTTCTTGATTAATAGAGTTTCAACTCGAGCTCTAGTTAATCAAACTCCATACGAGGCTTTCAAAGGAAAGAAGCCTAACTTGGAGGGTTTGCGGGTATTTGGATGTGTGGCTTATGCAACAGGAACAAGGCCATATTTACCTAAGTTAGACGACAGGTCAACACGACTCATTTATATCGGAAACGAGCCAGGAACAAAAGGTTTTCGATTGTTCAATCCAAGACTAAAGAAGATAGTGGTATGTCGTGATGCAGAGTTTAATGAGGAACTTGGCTGGAAGTATGTTGCTGGAAGCGAAACACATGAGCTAAACCCAGGTATGTTTGTCATAGAATGGCACAGTTCTATTGATACGGGTTGTGGATTTGTTAACCCAGGTGTGACCGATGAAGTAGAGGCTGAAAATCAGCATGATGCTGATGAAAATCAATTGGTCAATACCGAACAAGAAGACCCAATCGAGGCTGGTAATGACCCTGATCCTGTTCCTGTGACAGAAACTCAATCAGTTTTGAGGCGTTCTTCGAGGGTTCCAACTATGCCAGCGAGATTTAATGACTTTATAATGGGGTCCAACTCAAGAACCTCAACTGTTAAAGAAGATCAAAATCTGCTCCTAATAGAAGATGATGAACCAAGAACGTTTCAAGAAGCAAAAGATTCAAGCGAGTGGATATTTGCTGTGAAGCAAGAGATTGAGTCGATCGAGAAGAATGATTCATGGGAATTAGTTGAAGCCCCGGTTAATGTCAAACCCATTGGACTAAAGTGGGTGTTCAAAATTAAGAGAAATCCGGATGGTTCAATTAATAAGTTTAAAGCCCGTGTAGTAGCAAAGGGTTATGTTCAAAAGGAAGGAATTGACTATGACGAGGTATTTGCGCCCGTAGCACGGATTGAAACGGTGCATTTATTGATCTCATTGGCCGCAAAAGAAGCATGGGAATTACATCATCTGGATGTAAAGTCAGCTTTTTTACATGGAGAACTAAAAGAGCAAGTGTTTGTTACACAACAGGAGGGGTTCGTGAAGAAAGGAGAAGAAAGGAAAATCTACAAGTTAAAAAAGGCGCTCTATGGACTTAAACAAGCCCCGAGGGCATGGAATACAAAACTTGATAGAGTACTAAAGCAAATGTCGTTTAAACGATGCCAACACGAACAAGCATTGTATGTGAAGAAGACAAACAAGTCAATCTTGATTATTGCGGTCTATGTAGATGATCTCTTGGTAACTGGTTCGACGCCTGGCGAAATTGGTGAATTCAAGAAACAAATGCAAGAGAGGTTCGAGATGAGTGATTTAGGAAAATTGAGCTATTATCTTGGCATTGAAGTAAAGCAAGAGGATTCGAGTATCTCAATAAGTCAAGTAGGCTATGCAATGAAGATATTAAAAGATGTTGGAATGCATGAAGCGAATCCTACTCAATGTCCATTAGAACCTGGAGTCAAGTTAAGCCGGTTGATGCAACATTATATAGGCGACGAGTTGGTTGTCTAAGGTATTTGCTACACACACGACCTGATTTATCTTACTCGGTTGGTTTGGTTAGTCGTTACATGCAAGAACCAAAAGAATCACATATGGCGGCTGTGAAACAAATACTACGGTATATCCAAGGTAGTTTGAATTTTGGAGTGCGATATAACCAAGAGAAAACCAATGAGTTGGTGGGGTTTAGTGATAGTAGTTATGCTATGGATCAAGATGATGGTCGAAGCACAACTGGGCACGTATTTTATCTAGGGAAATCACCTATCACGTGGTGCTCACAAAAGCAAAACACGGTGGCTCTATCGTCTTGTGAAGCCGAGTTCATGGCTGCAACTTCAGCCGCGTGTCAAGGGATATGGTTGCGTGGATTGTTGGGTGAAATAACCGGAATGGAAGAGAGAGTGGTGGTCTTATTTGTTGACAACAAATCGGCTATTGCACTTATGAAAAATCCAGTTTTTCACGGGAGAAGCAAGCATATAAACACACGTTATCATTTTATCCGAGAGTGTGTTGAAAGAGGCCAAGTACGAGTTGAATTTGTAAGAGGTGATTTGCAGCGTGCTGATATTCTGACAAAAGCTCTTGCAAGGATTAAGTTTAAGGAGATGAGAGAGCTACTCGGAGTTGAAGACCTCCCCATCTCGAGTCAGAAATTAGGGGGGTGAATGTTGGTCTATTTGTCTGACCCGAGCTCATGGGCAGCAGCAATGGGTCGGTTACTGTAGCACAGTTGTACTCTAATTAGGATTCCTTAGTTCTAGTCAGGATAAGGATTATATTATGGAATTAGAATTGTAATTTGATAAGGATTGGTGAGCATGTATCAATCCGTATATAATCATAACCTGTTGAGCCTGTGGCAAGGTGTGAACATCAAAGTTTTGAGCTTATTTTCTTTGTTAATTGGAGAGCGTATTCCAGACTTTTGTATGTTCTTGATTCTGTGATTATTAACCTGTGATCTTGATGCCTGTCAACAAAATATAAACATATATGCATAAATAAAACATGAGTTCAAAGCTACAATTACCAAGTTCACCATTTTTCCTTCTGGATGCAAACGTCCACACATTTATCGTCTTTCGTTCAGCAGTTCCAATTTTTGTTGCTATAGGAGAAACTTTATACCTTCACCAACCCTAGCCTTAGTTCAAGACATGACTTTCACTTGGGACCATATTTGGCGGTAGCGTGCTTTATGTTATTACTGATTATCAGTTCACTTTCGTGGCGTATAGTTGGGCTAAACACTCGTCGTTTATTGGAACAATTGGGTTTTTTTTTTTTTTATTTGTATGATTGGTGGGGTCATGTATCAGAAGTCTACTAGCAACAAGCCTGTTGGTTTGTGGTCGTTGCGTGTAATTATTTATATGGCAAGAGCCTATCGCACTATAAAAAAAGGGTTGATTGTTCACATTTATTTCTACACGCATTAGAAAGGGTGGAGTTTTAATTTGTCTTTTTACACCAAAATACGTGTGTATAAAATATCCACAATTTTATACGTGTATAAAATATTAGTAGACGCTTAAAAGCGTGTGCAAATTAAATAATTTTTTTATATAAAAAAATTAAAAATATATATATAAAAAAATATTTACACTATTAAAAGCGCGTAGTTTTTTTTTTACTCTTTTATATAAAAAACTTAAAAACATAAGCTTAAAATAGTCTCTATTGATCACCCCCAATTCGTCCATCACTTTGAAATAGTCTGTATTAGGGATGGCAAAAGCACCCGAAACCGACGGGGAAAACCAAAATCCGAACCGGTTGGGTCGGGTTCGGGGGCGGGTTGGCGGGTTTGGATGCGGGTTTGGGTATTGATATAATTTTTTAGCCGGGTACGGGTTCTGGTACTACCCGCCCGATTACCCGTACACGTATCCGTTTACCCGAATCTACATCCGTTTTATTGATATTATATTTAATTAGAATATATATACATTATATATAATTTCTTCCATTATATTTTTTTACATATGTATCTCTATTACATAATATATTTTATTTTGTACATGAATTATTCAAAAGTATTAAATCGTTTGATACGATATTCATTTTCTATAACTTTAACAAAAAAATGAATATATTAAGGTGTTTTCTTTTGTTTTTTTGGTGGATTTTAGTGTGTGACTTAATCTTAATACCGTTATTTTGTCCATATATTATCCAATTGGGGATAACCGAAACCTGCGGGAAAACCCGAAAAACCGATGGATAATATTAATCGGGTACCCGGCGGTTAATGGGGCGGATACGAGTATGGATATTATAAACGGGTACGGGTACACTAAAACCCGCCCTGAACCCGACCCATTGCCATCCCTACTGTGTATTCGTCACTTTTATATAAAAAATCCCCAAATTCATCACCCCCAATTCTAATAGCCTTTCATCACCAATTCGTTATTAGTTGAACTCTATCAATTCGTTATTAGCAAAAAATCCATAAATCCCCAAATTCATCACCAATTCGTTATAAATATGAAATCGTTATAAACCCTAAATCGTTAAATTCTATTCAAATCCTGGAATTCAATTAACTGGTTCGAATCAGAAGCTAGGGTTTGAGTTTGAGTTTCAGAAGCTAGGGTAAAATCAGTTGCAGAAGCTAGGGTAAAATCAGCTTGTGGAATCAGTTGAGTTTGAGTTTGAATCAGAAGCTAGGGTTTGAGCGATTCAGTAGGTCCATTTGCAGCAGCTAAGGTATAAACTATTTATACGCGTTTTAGTTCTTGAGAAGCGTTTTAGTGGTTTTTTGCAATAAATTTATTTCTATGGAGTTTTATAATGGTTTAATAGCTGATTAGTTATAAGTGAAGCTTATTGGTAATACTTAGATTACTTGTTTAATAGCTGATTAGTTATAAGTGAAGCTTATTGGTTATACTGACTTGTGAGAGGTATTGGTGTTGCGCCTTCTGTTTGTTTGTTTTAGGGATAACCTGATAAATATTGTTGCTGTGCTCCATGAGTAGTTGTCGTGAGCTTTTTAGCTTTATTGTTCTGTTATTATGTCAAAAAGGTAGTAATAAAGAGAAACCAGTAATGATAAGCTTTTTCTTTTTTTTTATGGCTTAAATGAATGCTATAAAATTTCCAAAGGTTTTGGACATCAAAAGAGTAGAATATATGCTGTTGGGATGTGTTACTGTGGTAATGCTATTAGCTATATGCACCTACAGTATAAATGAGAGTGTGGGATTAATGCCACCATTAACGGCGATCATAAGATTTTAGATTATGGTAGTCATGTTTTGTAAATACGAGTTTGTTTGTTCAGGGAAGATGAACAGTATGCAGAATTTAATGAGAATAACGCAACTGCTTGTAAGGCATTTAGCATTCTAGTATTTAGGTAGAGCATACTTTGAACTTTTTTATTACTGTAAGTACCATACATGACTGGTTCACATGTCTGAGACTATAAGTTCACTATGAGTTACATGTTTGAGAGTATAAGACCAAGTGAGGTATGAGTACAGGACAATCACTAGTTTAAATGAGAAAGCTAGACAAAATGAGAAGAGTCTATCTTAATGCATGTAAGATTTCAACGAGAAACAACTAGAGAACAGCAACTCTGCAATTAGTTTTGTCTTTTCTACTCAAAGTTACATACTTTGGTCATTCACCTATGTGCACACACATCTATACCAACATTTGTAGTCATGGGTTCATGAGAATAGTCCCTATGACAAACAGACAAATACTGCATTTTTTTTTAACAAAAGGGGTGTTTAGCATTGCGATTTAAAATGAACCAGTGATCACCTGATATGTAGTCACCATAATCTAATATAAAGTAAGAACTTATATTAAAACGGACTGCTAGGATGTAGTGTTTGTATGTTCATCTGTTGATGTTTCAAGTTGTAAATTATCACAGTTGCTCAAGTGTTTGACAGTATATGACTCTTTAAAAGTACCACAATGTAAACAGGTTGTGTTCATGGGTCAACCCAACCTGGACTGACCCATTCTTGAAATGACCCATTTTAAGTTGTAGCCGTTGTTACGGATCAGATTCTGTTTGTTATGTTGTTTTGTGGCTTACTAATTTTTGGTTTCAATTCTTGTTGCTTAGGAGCTTGTTGAAGACAAGATTGGAGCTTGTTGAAAACAAGAGTTAGAAGAAGATTTTGTTGGATTTCATCATTCTCATCTAAGTGTTCTAAGAAGATTTTATTGGTATAAAAATTGCAGACTTTGTTGCATTTTATTGTAATATCAGAATGGAGTATGAATGAAACTTTTATTGTAATATGAAACTTTTTTATGTGTAATATGAATGAAATATCAGATTTTATTGCAGATTTTATTGTAATATCAGAATGTAATATGAATGAAACTGTTACGCAGCAGCGGTTCAGAGGATGGAACGAGGAGCCGACAGGATAACAATTCTGTGTTCAGGATATTTGTTTAGGATAAGTGTCGTGTGTGTTCGAGTCGTATTAGGATAAGTATTCTTTTAAGGATAAGTTTCTGTGTTTGTGTTTAGGATACGTATTGGAGTCTTTTAGGGATAAGTCTTTGAGTTTGTGGGGATTATCTACACACCAGTATTTAATATTTACAGAGGAATGAAAGTTATTAAGTTTTTACGGTCAATTATCTCTTATTATCTTCTCTTTCTACAGGAGCCTGCACTCGCTATAAGTAGTGCTACTATCGGTACGAGTAGGTCGTATCAATTGGTGCTTTCATTGAGCTACGATGAATGAGCAACAAATACGGCTACTTTTGAAGGAGCAGTCCAACTCTTTCACAAGTCAGATTGCAGCTTTGAACCAAGAGTTGCAAGCAGCCAAAACATTGGCATTGAGACGTCATGGATCGGGGTCTGGTGGCGATCAAGGATTGCTACCGCGATCGATGCGGTTAGATGTTCCTAAATTCAATGGAGTTGATCCTGATAGTTGGATTTTCGCCATTAATGAATACTTTGAAGTTTGAACTTCTCATGACACCAGCTGAGCAACAATTAAAGGTTGTGGGTTTCAACCTTGAAGGTGACGCGGCTGAATGGTTTCGGTGGATGACTCGTAACAAATTAATCAACAGTTGGGATGGGTTTTTGGAGAGTGTTAGGAACCGTTTTGGCCCTTCTAAATATGAGGATCCTCAGGGTACGTTGTCCAAGCTTTTGCAAACGGGTATGGTTGCACAATATCAGAGTGAGTTTGAAAAGCTCATGAATCGGGTCACGGATATCTCAGAAAACTTACTCATATCATTCTATATATCTGGTCTTAAGCCGAACCTGCAACGGGAACTTCTGGTCTCCAGGCCTACTACACTTGGCGAAGCCTTTTCTTTAGCATGCATTACCAAAGCACGATTAGAAGACCAACGGTCTCCCACCGTTGTCCACACAACTAATGTCGCGACCAGTGTTGTTACTCAAAGGCTGCCTACGACGTGTTCTTCAGTTGCTAGTTCTGATGTGGATGTGGTTAAGCCACCCTTGTTACCAACACCCACGCAAGCTACCACCAACACTAATGCTCAGCCACTTGCTATTAAGTGGATTTCACCCGCTGAACGTCAAGAACGCCTGAACAAAGGGCTATGTTTCAACTGTGATAACAAGTGGATGCGAGGTCATAAGTGTCCCGGTAAGTTTTTATTAGCAGATGATGGTGACAATCCCAGGCAGGTGACAACCGCGGATGAAGAGAAAGCAGTAGAAACTGCCAATTCAGATTATAACCTTGAGGACAAGGTAATTTTTGAAGGAAGGGGGAATGTTACGCAGCAGCAATTCAGAGGATGGAACGAGGAGCCGACAGGATAACAATTCTGTGTTCAGGATATTTGTTTAGGATAAGTGTCGTGTGTGTTTGAGTCGTATTAGGATAAGTATTCTTTTAAGGATAAGTTTCTGTGTTTGTGTTTAGGATACGTATTGGAGTCTTTTAGGGATAAGTCTTTGAGTTTGTGGGGGTTATCTACACACCAGTATTTAATGTTTACAGAGGAATGAAAGTTATTAAGTTTTTACGGTCAATTATCTCTTATTATCTTCTCTTTCTACAGGAGCGTGCACTCGCTATAAGTAGTGCTACTATCGGTACGAGTAGGTCGTATCAGAAACACGGGTAAAAAATTGCAGATTTGTTATATTGAAGGAAATATGTTAACACACTTGAAAGCGTGTAAAAAATTCTTTTGGATCTATCCGTATAGGAACCGCTTTTCTATTAAGCTAATAAAAAACACAAAAAATTAAACTTTTTAAGAACTTGCAACCATTTACATTTAAGCAAATAATAATTAACAACTAAACCATAAACTCAAATAATCAATCATTCTATAGTTACTTTCATTTGTTTATATTTTTAACCAAACAATAATGCATAACAATCCGAAAAGCAAAATAAAATAAATTAAAACTTTGTCCATAAAAATAACTAAGTCCGTTTAGAGTTCCCTCTTTGTCTCTTCTGAGTAAGTCTTGTAAACCAACCCCCTCTCAAGGCTATAAACCCCCCCCCCCCCCACCCCCCCCCCCCCCCCTTCCTCCTTTGTTCTTGCCATAAGTATAAGCAATACTAATACTAGCACTTTTAGTATGACACATAAGGAGATATAATATGACACATAAGGAGTTATTCAACAACTATCTGTTAGACAAAGTATTAATAAAACTAAAAGTGCTACGTGATGATGATAGATAATAAACAATGTATTAATAAAAGTGCTAGCAAATTTTAGCATGATGAACATGTAAAAGCTAATCGAATGCAAATAAAAATAAAATATAAACTTATTTCCATTGTTTTGATAATGATGAATGATCTTGGAATGTTATTATGTTTAGATTAATTATTGATTTGTGGATGTTTCAGTAAATTAAAGATTAAGGTTTAGAGTGTTTGGCTTGATGGCTAGTAACTTTTTTTTTTTTTTTTTTTATTTTTTATTTATTTTTTATTTTTTTTTTATTATTATTTTTTTTAATGATACGTAGGATTTGATTAATATTTTGATAAGAAGTAAAAAAAATTACATAATTTTATAATTATTGGATATTTGGTTCCAGAACCGAGAACTGGTGGAACCGATCCGAACCGAACCAAGAACCGAAAAATCTCAAAATCAAGAACCGGAACTGGAACCAGTGGTTCTGGTTCCAGTTCGGTTCTTCATGGTTCTTTTGCTCATCCCTATTTTCACATATAAAAGAGTGTACTTCTATCATTTGTACACGCTTTATATTGTGTAGAGTGGTGATATTTTGTTGACCAATAAAAGCGTGTACTATTTTAACAATTTCTACACACTTTTTCTTGTTCACTTTTATATGATTGTTGACAAAAAAAACCGTGTATTAATTTGTGACGCACATATAGTACACGGAAAATTGAGCGTGTACTTTAATTTTGTACACACTTCTAAACGTGAAAATATAAGAATATAATGGTGTAAAATGAGGTGCTTTATTGTAGTGTCGGGAGCACACATGAATACACATGGGGTACGTTTATTATGTATTTAATATTGTATATTTATTGTTAGAAAAATTACTCAAACTTTAAGGGTTATTTGGTAAATCTGGTAATATGTGTGACTTGTCCTACATGTTTGTTTGGAATTTGAAAACTAATCTATGACGGTTAGTTTGTCTATAAATAGAGATCATTAGCATTATAATTATTTGTACCTTTGTAATAATAGTTTGGCACCTTTTGAATTTGTGTTTGGTACCTTCGAATTAGAAGGTTGTACCTTTTAACAATTGTTAGTTTAACCGTTAGATGTTATAAACTATTTAAATAATGTTAAATACAAAAGAGGGACTTAGATGTATGAAAACCAAACCCTCGGGACTCCATCCCAATAGTCGGCTGAATAGAATGGACTAGAAGGGGGTTGGTTGTCGATTTTTGGAAAGTGCTAGAACTTGGAGAGCAAGTTTGGGTGAAATATATATAAACACCCTTACCCTCATTGTTTTGGTCGTTCTTTTCACAAAAAACAAATTAAAATCAAAATCGTTTTTGCTTTTCCCTACACTCCACGACAATACCCTAAAAGGTTTCACAAAAAACAACATAAATCTTTGTTTGATTTATTAGCCAGCTGGTCGACCATGGAGAGTGGGACGACAATATTGGATTGCCAAGTTGATAGACTAAGCAACTTGCCAGATGATCTTATATATAAAATCCTCTCGTACATCGACATCGAATATTCTATTAGATTAAGTGTTTTGTCTTCTAGATGGAGGTTTATTTGGACTTCAATGCCCAAACTCAAATTTTCAAGTTACGAACAATTGTCGAAATCCTCACGCTATCATGAATTTGTTAACCATGTTCTCTCTGCCCGTAATAATAAAATAGACGTATCTTCTGTCAACCTGCACCTTCCTACTCGAGAGGATCCTGAATTGTCTGTCTACAGAATTCTGGAGTATGCATTCTCTCACAATGTCCAACAACTAACTATTGGCCTTGGAAATTACGCAATTCTTCCCTCTCGGTTAAAATCTAAGTCGCTCAAACATCTCAGATTGATTGGCACCAAAATTGATTGTCGTTCGGATTCCACCCCTTGGGATCTCCCGGCTTTAACTACATTACATCTCCGCCTTGTCTCATTGTATAACTGCAGTTCTATTTTAGACATGTGTCAGAACTTGAAGAATCTTACCTTACAGGAATGTGAAGTGTTTGAAGACTCCAATGATTTCACTATAATTAATTCCGAACTTCTTAGTCTGACACTTAAAAAAGTAGAATGGAAGAAGGTGGATTTTGTATATGTGGACACACCTCAGCTAAAGAACCTAATATTTGTGGATACACGGGAAGTCTTCTACAGTGGACGTAGGCGTATTAGTGAATTCTCAGGGGAACTTACTATTTCTGCAAGTGACCTTACCTACTTACGCATTAAAGGTTGTTATTTTCCTAAGTTATCCTTGGATGGATGCCCTTCTTTGGAGAAGGTGGATCTATGTATATCATCTCCACAAAAGACAAATGTTCATAGAATCTCTGATGTGTTTCAACGTCTCCACAATGTCAAATCTCTTGCACTTAGCTTGGAGATTGTCGAGCTTCTTTCTACCTCGGAAGAAGTTACCTCATATCAACCTTCCCCGTTTCCAAGCTTAAAGAGTTTAAAGATTTATCCGTCACAAGGTTTAAAGACTCGGCCGTCAGTGTGTTTAAGGACTTATTATCAATTAAAGAGTAGTTTAGATATTTTTCAAACTCAACCGGATGAGAAGCAAGAAGCAATGAAAACAAAATTGTCTGCTGAAGTTACAAATTATTTGCTTGGCAGCTCTTCAAATGCGACCTTTACAATCCTCTCACATGAGGAGGCTAGAGCTATAAAAATCACCAAAGTGGCATACCGCCTAATGGCAGCTTTATGGAAGATTCTAGAGAAAAGAGAAGCTTATACTGACACTAATAGGGCTAATGTGGAGTGGAAGAAGACACTTGCTGATAGCTGTAGTGAAGATTTCAAAAGACAGATTAGGCCACCGGATGATACTGAAGAGATATTCCGCATACTGCACAATATAAAACTACTACTCACCAAAGTGCTTGCATCAAAAAGGGTTGAGCTGCAAGCATGTTTTTCTAGTTTGTATGCAAAAACCAAGACCATCGTGAATAAGATGTTAGTTGATATGAAGAATCAATTTGATATACAACAACGCATTTTCAGTGGGTACTTAGATGAAATTGCTTTGTCTTCTTAGAAAAATAGCTTCTGAAGGACTGGTGCTATGTGGATCGAACTAAGACGGTTGAGTATCTAAAAGAACTATGGTAGAATTGAAACTGCAATGGAATTGGGAGAAGCTTTTTTCATCATATTTGTATATCCACTATTCCTTCTTCCTAGCTAGTAACAATATATATAGGGTAATCTGGATTGTGATTGATAAAAGGTTGTCAAATATGAGAATGAATGTTTATTATATAATGGGTGTTTGGATGTCGATTTTCACAAGCAATAATCAGTAAACTAGAAGCATACAAGTAGTTGCAACAAGAGATAAACCTTTGGTAACAATATACATGATTGATAAAAGGTTGTCAAATATGAGAATGAATGTTTATCTAGTGCTGCAACTAGTCCAATTGTATACTTATAAAATCATATCATTTTGCTATAAAAACATCGAAAATTTTAATTCAAGACAATTTGTCATTCAAACATAATAATGGGAACCACGTCACAGCCCATACAAAGACGACCCAAACCAATAATATCAAAGAAGTATCATATTATTATATCTTGTTCTTGGCATACATTTCAAGAACTGAACTTTAACAGAAAGTGAACACGAGAAGATGTGATTCAACGGTCTAAGTGTACATCAAATGCAAGAAAGAAGCGCAATGCTTTGCTATTCCATCACAACTTTAGCACCAACAGCTTTCATTTTCTCGATTATTAGTTTGGCATCTTCGTTGGTCACTCCTCGTTTGAACACGATAAGCTAGGTGCCTTTTTCAACTAATTCTTTTGTTTCCTTAAGCCCAAGATTCGTACAGCTTCTCACTTCCTTAATAATCTTGATTTTTTTGAAGCTGCTTCAAATGAGTCCAATTTCAGTTCAAAGACAGATTTTTTAGGCTTATGAAATATTTACATATAAGCTTAAACAAACACCCCGTCGGACCAACATCCACTATTTTCCGGTTACCCCTACCAAAACTCCCCTTATTATTTGTTATACGGTAACAAGTATTGTGTGGCGTTTGTGCAGCTACCTCTTATTTTATTTGGCAGGAACGAAATGGTCGTATTCATAGTAAACCTGCGAAAAAACCGGAGGAGGTATCGAACATCAAAAACACTTGATATGTACGAGAACCACCACTATAGGAACAAAACCCGACTATATATGCCCAAGACCGCCTAGACCCGGTTATATCCGGACAAGACCCGGCTGTTGCAGCCAAAACCTGGCTAGAACCAGTTTATTCCAGCCAAGACCCGGCAAGACCCGGTTGTTTCCGGCCAAGACCCGGTTGTTTTTGGCCAAGACCCGGCTGTTCCGGCCAAAACCCGGTTTATTCCGGCCAAGACCTGGCTAGACCAGGTTGTTTTCGGCCAAGCCCCGAGTGTTCCGGCCAAAACCCGGCTAGACCCGGTTGTTTCCGGCCAAGACCCGGCCATGTCCGGCCGAGTCCCGACTGGACCCGGTTATTTCCGGCCAAGACCAAGACCCGGCTACGTCCGGCAAAGACCTGGCCGTTCCGGCTAATACCCGGCTATTCCGGCCAAAATCCGGCTTGAACCGGCTGCTCCGGCCAAAACCCGTCTATGTCCCGGCCAAAACCCGGCTAGACCCGGCTATATCCGACTGTTCCGGCGGCTATATGTGTGATATTTTATTGTAAAAGGTTTTGATTTAATTAAGTCAATTTGTGGTCAAATAAGTACACTGTTTGATTTTAGTAAAATCCAAACTATAGTATACTTCATAGTAACCTTAGTCCTTATTATGCATTTCCGGGTCAATTTTTAGTTTGACTCCAATTTAGGCCTCATTGGTTTTTCTTTCACCCACGAGGTGTTCTAAGCTTCTTTTAAATATTCCGGTCCAACTTTGATTATTTTGTTACTTGATGTTTGCATACTCAACTAACCATTAAAGCTCATTTTCTTTTAGAATCTTGATAAGTAAAAATGGTGAAAATATACCATCTTTCACATTGGTTGTGGGGTGCAAAGCATCAAGGGTCGAAAATCACCACGGACCGTGCTAAAAGTTCTTTGAAATCACATACAAATACGAGAGAACTTGACCAGAAAGGGTCGAAAGAACATTTCCAACGTAAAAGTGAACGTGAAGTTGCTAAGGAATGTGATGGTGGTCGTTTAACAGCAGAGTTTGAGCTTGACGGATTTGATTGGTCTATAGGGTGGTTAGAACCTCATGGCGTGGGCTTTCAAAGTCATGGTGATGGTCTTGATGATAGTTTCGCGGTGTTGGTACGTTGTTATGGGCGTGGAAATGATGCTCGTTTGAAAAAGGATAGGTAGAAATGATTTACTGTATATATTCAAGAAAAATGTCAGATACAATAGTTTCTAATAATGCTTGATACATATTGATGTATAATCTAAGTTTATAATGTTAATACCTGTGTTTTTACATGTACATATGGAAATTATTTGTTAATATCTATATCAAATTGAGTTCATTTAGATATATGTCCTTGTCTTGATGATTGTACATAGAAATATGCTTTTCTTAGAAATATGTTTTTCTTAGAACTTCTACAGTATAAAACTTGAGTCAATAGCAATTGGAATGTGGTAATTTGACCCGTTAACGATTCTGAAGTCGTACAAAGCTTACTTCGACACATATATGTAGAAATCATTTCTCCAGTAAGTCTTGGGACAACCTGAACTAACCCATTTCGATTAGTAAATAAAAAAGACCCGTTATCCATATCCTGCATCTCAGAGAAAAAACGAGAAATACCCACAAACCCGAAAAACATATACATACTACTACCAACAAAACCATGTACCATGACAATTATATTCAAATATATGAATCACGAACCACTTTACAAAATCTAATCTGACCAACAAAACCGGATGCGAAACAAAATTCTAAAAATCTATAAAAAACAATATCGACAGGTAAAAAAATCCTGATATTTGCAGGAAAAAATTCCTAACAAAACCAGAAAACAGAAAAAACTTAGACCTCACTTTGATTCAACTTTTGTTTTTGGTGGATCAATCTAACCCAAACCAGAAACTTGATCATCTTGAGCTACAACATCCCTTTGTGGGTCCCCGGAAACCGCCACTTGGTTGTCCTTAACAGGGTTAAGGGAGTCAGCTGATCCATGACTTTTAACCACCGGTCCAACCTTCGCATTAGCATGGGCCAGGCCTAGGTTAGGCCGTGGTCCATTTGGCAAGATGCTAGAATAACGGATGTGAATCCCATGTTGAGGTGGTGCCCTAGTTGTTCTAATATGAATAGCCTTAACTTTGAGTTGCTGCTTTCGTATTTTTGCAGCATCTGATTCAGTAGCGATACGAGCACAGTTGCTTTTACTGCATCTGAACCTGTAGGAAGTGGTCTAGATGAGAATGGTTGAGGTCTTGGAAACGGTCTTTTTGGTCCTGTCGGTGTAATAATCTAAGTTTGACCCATTCCCCTTTTTAGGTAAGTTACAGATTTAACCCGTTTCAAAATTTTTACCTTAGCTGCTTCAATTTCTGATTCTTGAATTTGACTGTCAAACGACAATGGCCACATCATGCACACAAAGAATAAATCAGATTTCCTAAAGAATGCCTGTCAACAAAATATAAACATATATGCATAAATAAAGCATGAGTTCAAAGCTACAGTTACCAAGTTCACCATTTTTCCTTCTGGATGCAAACGTCGACACATTTATCGTCTTTCGTTCAGCAGTTTCAATTTTTGTTATTATAGGAGACACTTTATACCTTCACCAACTCTGCCTTCATTGGCTTTCACTCGGGACCATATTTGGTGGTAGCGTGCTATATGTCATATTACCGATTATCACTTTCGTATATATTATATATGTCGTGTATATTTATTAAATATGTAATATGTTTCACGAAATATATTTAACAATTGTTAGTTTAACCGTTGCACGTTATAAACTAATTAAATAATGTTAAATACAAAAGAGGGACTTAGATGTACGAAAACTAAACCCTCGGGACTCCATCCCAATAGTCGGCTGAATAGAATGGACTAGAAGGGGGTTGGTTGTCGGTTTTTGGGAAATGGAGGAGTATTATGCTAGAACTTGGAGAGCAAGTTTGGGTGCAATATATATAAACACCCTTACCCTCATTGTTTTGGTCGTTCTTTTCACAAAAACCAAAAACCAAAAACCAAAAACCAAAAACCAAAATCGTTTTTGCTTTTCCCTACACTCCACGACAATACCCTAAAAAAGGGTTTGTTCTTTCTATTCGGTCAAGGCAAGAAACAAAAGAACATAAATCTTTGTTTGATTTATTAGCTAGGTCGACCATGGAGAGTGGGACGACGATATTGGATTGCCAAGTTGATAGACTAAGCAACTTGCCAGATGATCTTATATATAAAATCCTCTCGTACATCGACATCAAATATTCTATGAGCTTAACCGTTTTGTCTTCTAGATGGAGGTTTATTTGGCCTTCAATGCCCAATCTCAATTTTTCAAGTAACCAACTACTTTCGAAATCCTCACGCTATCATGAATTTGTTAACCATGTTCTCTCTGCCCGTAATAATAAAATAGACGTATCTTCTGTCAACCTGCACTTTCCTACTCGAGAGGATCCTGAATTGTCTGTCTACAGAATTCTGGAGTATGCATTCTCTCACAATGTCCAACAACTAACTATTGGCCTTGGATATTATAAAATTCTTCTCTCAGGGTTGAAATCTAAGTCGCTCAAACATCTAACATTGATTGCCACCACTATTGATGGTCGTTTTGATTCCCTCCCTTGGGATCTCCCGGCTTTAACTACATTACATCTCCACCATGTCACATTGTTTAACTACAGTTCTCTTTTAGCCATGTGTCAGAACTTGGAGAATCTTACCTTAGAGGGATGTGAAGTGTATGAAAGTGAATACGACGACGACGATTATCCCACTTTTACCAAAGCTTTCACTATAATTAATTCCCAACTTCGTAGTCTGACGCTTAAAAAAGTAGAATGGATGGTGGAATTTGTACATGTGGACACACGTCAGCTAAAGAACCTAATATTTGTGGATATTACACCTCAACGGGAAGACTTCTACAGTGGACGTAGGCGTATTAGGGAATTCTCAGGGGAACTTACTATTTCTGCACGTGACCTTACCTACTTACGCATTAAAGGTACTACTTTTCCTAAGTTATCCTTGGATGGATGCGGTTCTTTGGAGAAGGTGGATCTCTGTATATCTTCTCCACAAAAGACAAATGTTCATAGAATCTCTGATGTGTTTCAACGTCTCCACAGTGTCAAATCTCTTGCACTTAGCTTGGAGATTGTCGAGCTTCTTTCTACCTCGGAAGAAGTTATCTCACATCAACCTTCCCCGTTTCCTAGCTTAAAAAGTTTAAAGATTTATCCGTTACAGGGTTTAAAGACTAGAGATGTACACAGTTTAACGACTTGTCAATTAAAGAGTAGTTTGAAGATTTTTCAAACTCAACCGGATGTGGAGCAAGAAGCAATGAAAATAAAATTGTCTGCTGAAGTTACAAATTATTTGTTTGGCAGTTCTTCAAATGTGACCTTTACAATGGTCTCACATGAGGAGGCTAGAGCTATAAAAATCACCATAGTGGCATACCACCTTATGGCAGCTTTATGGAAGATTCTAGAGAAAAGAGAAGCTTATACTGGCACTAAAAGGGCTAATGTGGAGTGGAAGAAGACACTTGCTGATAGCTGTAGTGAACAGATTGGGCCACCGCAGATATTCCGCATACTGCACAATATAAAACTACTACTCACCAAGGTGCTTGCATCAAAAAGGGTTGAGATGCAAGCATGTTTTGCTAGATTGTATGCAAAAACCACGACCATCGTGAATAAGATGATAGTTGATATGAAGAATCTTTGTGATATACAACAAAGCATTTTCAGTGCGTACTTAGATGAAATTGCTTTGTCTTCTTAAAAAAATAGCTTCTATGTCGATCGAACCAAGACGTTTGAGTATCTAAAAGAACGATGGTAGAAACTGCAATGGAATTGTTTTGACATTTTTTGTTTCTAATTTGTTATGCACGAATTTTACACTTTTGGAATGAAAGCCTAGCTATTTACTTCTTTAAATACACTCGTTGTCTAGGGTTTAGGACGATGTTAGAATAACCCAACTTGGGGAATTCAGTTATCCTCTTGTTATTTGGCCATTACGATTCGGCTTTAGCATATATATTCCGTTTTTTAGCATATCAGACATACAGAAACTTTTGAAAGGAAAGTAAATGCAGAAACTTTAGGTGTACGTTTGATTGGATATTATGTCAAAAATCAAAGTTGAAATTGCTAACAATAATCAAAATTCAACTTATCCCATTTTTTGTCAAGTTATTAATTGTTCTTTTGCTAGCAAGTAACCCAAATTATAATGGGACAAATTGTCTAAAATCCAGGTTATGCATTCCGGGTCAATTTTGTGGTCCAACTTTGATTATTTTGTTACTTGATGTTTGCATACTCAATTAACTAGTATTAAAGCTCATTTTCTTTTAGAATCGTGATAGGTAAAAATGGTGAAAATATACCATCTTTCACGTTGGTTATGGGGTGCAAAGCATCAACATTCGAAAATAACCGCTGACCCGACAAAAAGTTCTACAAAATCAGATACAAATACACGAGCACTTGTTCAGAAAGTGTCAAAAGAACATTTCCAACGTAAAAGTGAACGTGAAGTTGATAAGGAATGTGATGGTGGTCGTTTAACAACAGAGTTTGAACTTGACGGATTTGATTGGTCTATAGGGTGGTTAGAACCTCATGGCGTCGGCTTTCAAAGTCACGATGATGGTCCTGATGATAGTTTCACGGTGTTGGTACGTTGTTATGGGCGTGAACATATTGCTCGTTTGAAAAAGGATAGGTAGAAATGATGCTCGATGCATATTGAATTATTGATGTATAATCTAAGTTTATAATGTTAATACCTGTGATTTTTACATATACATATGGAACTTCTTTGTTAATATCTTTGTATCGAATATATGCGATGAGCCAATAGCAATTGGAATGTGGTAATTTTGACCCGTTAACGATTCTGAAGTCGTACAAAGCTTACTTCGACATACATATATAGAAATCACTCTCCAGGAAGTCTTGGGACAACCTGACTCAACCCATTTCGATTAGTAAAAAAAAAAAAGACCGGCCTGTTATCCGTATCCTGCATCTTAGAGTAAAGACGATAAATACCCACAAGCCGGAAAAACATATACATATTACCAACAAAACCATGTACCATGACAATTATATTCAAAGATATTAATCATGAACCACTTTACAAAATCTAATCTGACCAATAAAACCGGAAGCTAAACAAAACTCCAAAAATGTATAAACAATATCGACAGGAAAAAGAAAAACCTAATATTTGCTAGAAACAATTCCTAACAAAACTAGAAACCAGAAAACAGAAAACAGAAAACAAAGAATCATGTCAAAATCAGACCTCACTTTGATTCAACTTTTGTTTCTGGTGGATCAATCTAATCCAACCCAGAAACTTGATTGTCTTGAGCTCCAACATCCCTTTGTGGGTCCCCAGAAACCGCCACTTGGTCGTCCTTAACGGGGTTCAGCGAGTTAGCTGATCCATGACTTTTAACCACCGGTCCAACCTTCGCATTACCATGTGTCGGGCCTAGGTTAGGCCGTGGTTCCTTTGGCGAGATGCTAGAATAACCTATGTGAGTCCCATGTGGAGGTGGTGGCCTAGGTGTTCTAATATGAATAGCATTAACTTTGAGTTGTTGCCTTCGTATTTCTGCAGCGTCTGATTCAGTAGCGATACGAGCACCAGCCGCAACTGCAGCTGCTTTTACAGCATCTGAACCAGTAGGAAGTGGTCTAGTTGAGAATGGTTGAGGTCTTGAAAACGGTCTTTTTGGTCCTGTAGGGGTAGAATCGTAAGATGGAGAGTCGATTACCATTGGTTGTGCGGAGATGTTTCCAGGATTTGTCATGCCTGTTCAATTACAACTAATAAGTTTGAAAAATATAACTACAAAATGTCATTTTAAGTCTACAATATATTTTTCTATACAGACTGGTTTGGTTGCGATTACTGAACAGGATTGGGAACCGGTTTGTAAATATCTCCGTGACCGAGAACGTACCAAAGATACCCATTTTGACCTTTAACAAAAAAAATACCAGTACCAAAATTTATTGAAGAATTTGGACAGAAAATAGTTCGGGTCAACTCTGGCCCAATCCGAAAGTACCGGTTTTAACCCTTCACTAAAAATACACATACCGAAATTTGTTAAAGAACTTGCACAAAATTGTTCTGGATCAACTTAGACAAAGTACCTTTACCCAACCTTTGTGACCCACCTATTTGCCACCCGTAATAGATATTTAAGAAAGATTTGTACCAACGGGTGAAGCCGACTTTGGGATATCAAGTCCGGGCTTATCAACTGCCATGTTAAATGCTCGTCGAGCTGCTGATTGCATCTCTGAAGGTTGTGATCCAGTTTTTATTATTGGGTTGTTTTGACGTCTCTTAATAGTGTTCCACCTCTGCAAAACATACAATACAAAATGTATAAATGTACATATACAACATGTTGGAAAATAGGCCTGAGAAAAATTTGGAAGCCAAACCAACCTGACCTGACCTGCTTCAAAACCCAAAAAGAAACCTATTTCAACCTCTTACCCGGCCTGCCCGACGCCACCATATGACAATCTCTAGCATAAACAAGTTGGAGAATAACAAAAAGACGAAAAAGGCCTCCACTAAATTACCTGAGATAGCTGTGAAGCAGTTCTGTCACTCCTAAAATCTCCTCTTAACATGGTGGCCCAATTCCCTTCACCATATCTTTGGACGGCAGCAAGCAGTTCATGTTCCTCTTCTGCGGACCATGGTTTTCTTTTTCTTCGAGGCGGATAAATGTTGTTTGAAAGTACGTTTGCATTATCCAACCCTTCAGCAGAAGAGACTGTTGGGATCGCTTGTGTTGGAACATAAACCGGAACTGATATATTGACCCCACTTGTTGGCCTAACATGCGGTGAATTTTGTGACGGATGTTGGGTTGAGTTAGTTCTAGGTATATTTATAGTCAACGGAGCCTCCATAGTTACGCCTTTTTCTATACATGAGTCACTTGGTGTCCTCCCAGATGACATGAGTACCTGAAATATTGAAAACATTTCAAAGTCCGGCACAAAAAAGGGGACTACAAAAGATTTCTTTAACGGGTCGCATATTCACACACCCCGTAAGATAAGAAAAACTGCTTAATATGATCAAATGGGTCAAAATTTACCCAAAGTGTATTAAAGATGCGTAAAACATCCTAAATTCAAAAAACTAATTGCTAGAAACGATATAATTTTGTGATTTAAGTAAATTATAACAAAAACTGTTTTGGGTCAACCCTTTTCAATACAAACCAAAAAATCAAATTTCCACCTAGCCCGTGCAAATTTCAACCACAATTTGTCGTAATACAGTATGATTTTGTTTACCTTCACGTAAGCCGCAGCCTCTGCTGAAGCCTCGTTGCTAACGGTTGGAAAAGCTTCGAGTTCATATTCTAGATCACTATCACCATCCTACCAATTAACATCATAATAAAATTAAGAATATTAGTAAATATAACGAGATTCAATAAATTTATGTGCTTGCAACACAAATTATCAGCAATAAATTTATTTAATTAACGTGTTAATAAACTAAGAACATTAACTGTTTACAACTTATTTTTTCTTATAACGGACAAAAGTGTCTAATGATAAATATAAGACATTACCACAGGCTCGGCCCCAGCTTCTAACTTTTCAAGTAACGGATCACAATAAGCTAAATGGCGCCACAACATTTGGTATTCCCGAGGATTTGTGATGCCGGTTTTGGTATGTTTCACCAACGCATTCCAATCTATCTTTACATCTTCAACTTGAGCCACTTCTTGAAGCAAAGCTAGAATAGTTGTGGGCGAGTACCTTTCATTTCATAATGACAACGAAATAAAAGTGAGAAATGTATACAACCGTGATCCGTGTGCATTAACTTCTTTCTTAGAATTGCTTATTTTATGTCTTATTAATACACCAGAAAAGCAGTTTGGAGTGTTTGGGATTGCTTATTTGACACTTTTTATCAGTTTCGAAAACAAGTTGAATTTTAGTGCTTATTCCTTCTAAGAATCACAATATAAGCAGTCTCAAGTATCGCTGTCGGGATCACTTATTCGCACTAAAACAATGCAATAAACTCAAATAAACTAATCCAAAACACCCCCTAACATAGACGGAACTTGAACATTTTTTTTTTTTTGGGGGGGGGGGGGGGGGGGGCGAATTTATTTTGGGGGGCCGAATCGGAGATTTGTTTGTAACCTCAACTAAATTACCCTTAAAACCTATAATATTTACAATAGGTGTCGCAAATTTTTAAGGGGGCCGGCGCCCTCCCCTGCCCCTACATAGTTCCGTCCATGCCCCCTAAACTTGCTAAAGCATTTCGCAAACACTCAAAATGCAATTAGAATCATTTTAAAAAAATCCCAACTTTTGAAAATCATTTCCATTTTTTTATTTTACTTTTCATTTTTTATAAAATTTATACAACAAAATCATTTATATATAAAAAATTCAAGAAACTTAAAAAATATCAATAACAAGTTAATAATCCATCAATTAACAATCTTTAAAACGAAACAATAACCTAATCATCTAAACTAACATACCCTTTTCCTAAAATCAAACAAAAATCCAAAAAAATCATTTCTTGATTCAATCAAAAACTGTAAAAATAACAAAAAATGAATTTTCTTAAAATCAAACAAAAATATAAAAAAATCATTTCTTGATACAAATTAAAAACTGTAAAAAATAATACATAAAAAAACTAACAAACCCTTTTCCTAAAATCAAACCAAAATCCAAAAAAACACATTTCTTGATAAAACTAAAAACTGAAAAAAAATTTAAAAAAAAATTATAAAAAATGAGTTTTTTTATTAAAAAATAAAAAAAAACAACATACCCTTTACTTAAAATCAAACAAAAATCCAAAAAAATAATTTCTTGATACAATTAAAAACTGTAAAAAAAAAAAAAAAAAAAAAAAAAAAAAAAAAAAAAAAAAAAAAAGTCTTTTTATTAAAAAATAACAAAACTAAAAAACCCTTTTCTTAAAATCAAACAACAAACTAGAAAAACACATTTATTGATTAAAAACTGTAAAAAAAAAATGATTTTTTACAATAAACAAAAAGAAATTAAATAAAAAAAAGGGTGAAAAAAAAAAAAACCTTTGTAAAATAATGGACACGTCATCTTCACTGATTGATCCACCATCTTTTTGCATCTTTAGTTCTGATTAGGTTTTGATTCTGAGGGAGGGTTATTGTGTTTGTATAAACCCTAAACCCCTAAAGAAGAGGGGTGTTTGTTTGTTTAGTTAGTTATTAGTAGTTGAAGATATAAATAAATAAAGTGTGCATTTATTTTGTGTTGAAAAGAAATAAATGATGGATAATTAATTAATCATTTTTGAATCAGGTTGGGGGTTTATTTAATGAGGAACTTCTAAAAATGGACCATTTATTACTTTTGGGTTATTTTTAAATAAAAGAAAATTTGTTTTTTAAAATTTAGTCTTGTGTGACTGATAAGCTGTGTTACTTTTTAGAATTTTTGACAGGTGTTTAAAAGTTGGTGGGATGTTATTTGTTAAACCGAAGTCATGTCGTTAAAAAAGAGAGAAAAAGAAATGGTTGCACAAAATATCAATTCGGTTTAGTAAAAAATATTTCACCAACTTTTAGACACGTGTTGAGAATTCTATGGAGTTGCACGGTATAACAGTCGCACAAGACTATATCTGTAAAACTTTTTTTTTAATTTTTTTTACTTATTATTATTTGTTTTTTTTATAACTAGAAAGTGAACTTAAAAGTGAAAAATAGACCAGTTTTGGAAATTTCTCTTATTTATTTGAGTTTGTCTAATAAATGCAAAATTTTCTTATAATTTTAAAATTACATTTAATACACATGCCGACTTCTCGTTTTTTCTCGCCATAGACTCGTGGGTGGGGGTGACCATTTTAAGGTCGACGCGTCTAACATCATCAAAAACGTGTCCTTAGGTATCCTATAACACCTATTTAAGAGCACAAGTTGTCATATGATGTTGTAATTATATGTCATAGGTTTAAAATTGAGACCTTTTGTAAAGACAGTTGATACTTAACCATTATAATACTTTGGTGGTTTTATGTTACGTAACAATTGATTTTGTTTTTTCTTGAAAAATACAAGTTTCAAACTATTTGGAACAAATGTTTTCTTTAAAGTAGGCAGTCTTCTTTTAAAGTTTATCGAACAAACGTTACAGAACACATTCTGCTATGTAATCTTGAATGCCTTACATTGTATGCCTGTATGTATATGTGTAAGTTTAGTAGGACATTGATAAAACGATGAGCTATGAACGATTGCTATGAAAGTAACGGTGGCGAGTGAGTGAAATGGATGCAAACGCAGTAACACTTAGGTGGAAGCGACTGATCTTTTGGTGGCGAACTGGCGACCAAAGTGGAAAATATGTATGTATCGGTACAACTCGACTTGACCCGCAAAACCAACATCAAAAAGTTACATGTTACCTGTCTCATATATTCCGCGACTAACATTTTCAATCAAGTACCGCATCTTCTTTATAGAAGCTGTTCAGGGTTTGGCTTGTTACGTGCATAATTTCAAGAGAAATTGTTCAAAGTAACTAAACTTTTTATCAACTTAGCCACAAAATAATGTTGTCTGTAAAAATAGTCACGAATCTCGCAAGGGGTCTTGAGACCACCTTTCACAGCCTTGGGAACCCGACAACCACAGAAAACTGTTCAAAGTAGCTACTGAATTCGAGTGAAAAGACAAACAGTAAAACGGCAACCTATTGATATGATGGATTATATATTTAGCTCTTGAATCTAATAATATTCACTGTGACTTCATCAACGAATCCATTTCTATACTCGTTAGACGTAACTACATGTAATTAACCCAAAATAAGGCTGACTAGGGACAAAATTTGACCTTGGGATACCAAAAGACTCGACATCATCAGCCATGTTCTCGTATGTATGTGCAAAACTGTTTCTAATAGTAGAAAGTATCGTTCTTGTAGCTGCCAGCATCCTTGCATAACATTGAACGAACTTCAACTATAGATCTTGGTGGTTCAAGGTCTTTTTCTTGAAGCGTGTTTCCAAGTAATTGTTGCATCTGTGATGCAAATGTATCATCCAGAATCTGCATTTGTATGATACATGTTACTAACGATATTGTATATATATATATAGGAAGAAAAAGACACTTTGATTCCCAAGTCGTGGGTCCCACTTACATTAACGATATCATCTTAATTGTCCACATTACTAATTTAGTTTGTCCTAAAAATAAATATTGTCCACTTTCTTAAACTGAGTTAGAATTTATAGTACTAATTTCCCTTTTGACCCGTTTGACCGGTTACCATTTGACACATTAGACATATAACAGAACCCAAATCAACCCAGCAGCCACACTAACCTTTAGTTCCCTTTTACTGAACCCAAATCAACCCGATTTATAATTGAACAGGTGGAAATTTCCACCTTTAGATTGCAATAATCAGTATTAAAATGCACATCCAAGCACGCGTTATTAATGTGTAAAGTCAAAAAATTTAAAAGGCACGGGACAAAATGATACTTACAGAAACAGCCACTCTTGAACCTTTGTACCATGAACGATTTTCTTTTCTGTTAGCAAGAAAACTCAGAACATCCTGAAATAACAAACGAAGCACGTTATTACAAAAACGATCATAATTTTTTTATTTTCTTGTTCTTGTTTTGCAACGCATGGAAATACTCACTTGTCCCATCCGGTCCCAATACCCTCTACATGTTGCAATAAAAACATGAGTCTCAAATATTTTGTGAAGATGATTCATTGTATTCGTAAGCTGCTCTATTAATGGTTGCATTCTCGATCGAATTTCAGAATCTCCCACACTTTCCTTTGAATCTTGAAGTATTTTCTTGAGTTTCGTACCATTCTGTAATGTCGTCTACACCAAATTTTAAAAAAAGAAAGAGAAAATTAGTAAAACGTAATTATAAAACTAATAAAAGAAATGAGGAACATAAATCGAAGTGCACTTACATTTTCTACAAGCTTCTCAACGACCGCTTGTAAATAATTTCGAAATTTGGATCGAAGCATTACTGTGACTTCACTTAAACGTTCACCCGCTGCCACATTACCCTGATCGGGAATACAACATGAACCCCATGATTTTAGCTGGAGCTCAATCTTAGGGCGTAAAACGTCTAGCATTCTCTTCATCGAGTTCAACAGTACACCAAGCTGAACACACAACAATAAAAAAATTAAGAACTTTTATCCAGATCAACCCAAAAATTTTACAACTCTAAACAGTTTTTCTCGAGTTACAAATATAACATCTCCAATCATATTTAATATATTATTTATCGTAGAACCTTCTAAAATAAGACAATAGGCTTAGGCAGATCAACCCAAGAAAGATTGACTACATCCAAAGTTTATAATAAGCACTACAAATAATAAAATGGCGTGGAAACTTTAGAAAGGAAAAATTCATGCACAAACCTCAGGAGGCGCTACGTAAGGTGTTGTGGTTCGCTTGGTGAGTTTTTGCACATACTTGAGCCCAAACTTCTTAGGAGTCATATTCTCTTTCAAAGGTGCCACTACATCTGCATATTGTTTGTCTAACGCTTCTATTACCGCCTTTTCAATGTCAGCAACCGCCTGTTAAATAGAAAGACCAAATTACAATCATTATTTCATATTAAATCTTACAAAATTTGTGACGTAAAAGATGTTAAAAACATACATTCTCCAATGTGAAGGTATAGTCGGGCCATCGGCATATAATGACCTCATAGTCGTTTAGAGTCTCTTTAAGCCGCTCATACATTTCATCCACAAATGGAGTAGTGCAATGTTGTGTCCTCACTCCCGACCATTTAACCTGAAATGTACATGAAACATAATGTAATTTGTATATACAAAAGAGTCAACAAGAGAATGAAAAATTTGTGATAGAAGAAGATATGAATAAAATGGTATATAATAAATAAGATAATACCTTATCGAGTTTACATGTTTCGAGGAGATATAAACGCTTATCTTGAATCCATATCATGATATACAAATGAAACAACTCTTTTGCATCGACCCCATTTTTGGCGGGACTGAAAAAAAGGTCAAATTAATGTCTGCAAAGACAAATAATTAGCAAAATACAAGATAAAGTTAAACCTTACTTGAGATTCCAAGTGGCAAGATCTTTTTGGAAGTCCGCAGTTGCAACTACAAGATCGGTAACATGAGGAGAAGGAGCAGTTGGAGGGCATGCAACAAGAAAAGCTCGTAATCTGCTCGATAATTCTGCACTGTATATTGCTGATGCAAGATTTGGCAGGTCGATAAAACTGCAATACAAAGGGTGACATTTCAGTTCCTCTTATAGAACTGCTTGTATAGAAGTATAGAACTGTCATAAGCTTTTTTTTGCAAGTCAGTCTTAACTATTTGCAGAGAAAAAGGGAAAGATCAAAAAGTGACAAGTATCATACTAATGTTCACGTTTTCTGAATTGATTACTCAGAATTCAAAACAACCTTGATTTTACATAACCACTCTACGAAGGTAAGATGAAAAAAAGGGTTGGTGTGTGTTAACCTATCTAAACCGCTCTGACATGTTACCTCACCAACCAGTCCCAATTTTGCCACCTATAGCAGAATAAGGCCTAAAGTTGCTCAAGACTACCACTGTGAGCTAGAATATTAAATGATGTACCCAACGTCTTAAACTTTAGTACACGTATGTTTAGACTCTATTGTCTTGTGAAAGTCAAATTATTACATGGAATAAAGTCAATCTATAAGCAATTTCGAGTGAACATACCTCGGTAGTATATTGCAATTGTGGATCTCTATATCTGTGAATATCTCATTCCTTATGTTTAAACAAAGAGACTTCATTTTCTGATAAGCCGTTGAAGCAGCAACAGGATCCATCAAGATGCCTTCACCATTCCCACTAATATATTCATCCGTTTCAGTCAAGTGCCGTCTCGATCTTTTCTTGGCAGCAGCCTACGAAACACAACAATTTTCAGAATTCATGGGACAGTATAAGAGAAGTGTCTAGTGTAAGAACTGTAAGAAGGACGAAAAAATATATGAAGCACGTGAAATTGTGAACCTGGAAGTAGCTATATAATTTGTTTTGTGCCTCAGGAGATAATATATCATTAGTGAGTTTAAAGAGTTTCACAGCATGTTCCAAAACCGATGGTGCCACCCCAGTAGCAGGCCTAAAAACATCCATCATGCCAGATGGCGAGTTCTCATCCAACGACTTGTAATTCTCGAATACAACAGCAAGAATCTGTTCAATTTGCTCCTCAATCTCCCCCAATATTCTATTCTGATAATTCATCAAAACAATACATTAGCTATAAATTTATGCAAAATAACCCATTTATAAAATACAAACAGTAAAAGTTAATTAGTGGGGTCGGACCTCTTGATGACTAAGCGTACTCTTGCTATGTCCTTTCATCACAACCGGCAGTAACAAGTCGTAGACCAACGACAGACAATCAGCTGTTGGTGTAGCAACATCCATAATATATGAAAGGTACCTGATAATAAATCCAAAAAATGGAGCATAAAACATCTATTTATGCAAATAGCACCTAAGTTTATATAATACATAAAAGGACGTTTCGAGTTAAACCTTAGCTTGGTGTAAGCATCAGAAACCCCGTAATAAGATGCAAATTCAATAAGTAACCATTTCCATGGATTCTGTAACAATAAACTTCTTTGACGAAAATTTTGCACTTTCATGGCGACCTCCATAACAATGTCATATGCCACTGTTTCAGCAACAGAACCACACTGCAAAACAATAAAATTTCATTAAACTAATAAAATGTCAATTACTTATAAATGGGTTGACGGAGTTATGTTTTATCTCAAGAGTTAAGAGTAGTAGGTATAAATGAAACAGGTTATTTCTTAGCACATATAACCTCCTAAGTTACTTAAAGATTTTTATTATTTAATATGATGTGTCGAATTGTCGATTATTTATAAGAAGCCAAAAGAGCGTTTTCGTTGGGTCGACCCGACTAACTTCAGTGTGAACCAGACCCGTTTGATAAGAATTATGAACTTTTTGAATGCCAATAAAAAGGTTTCAGATTCAAGAACTTCATTACAACACTAACCTTGAGGTTACCATCTAAACTTGTCGTATAATTTATATAGAGCTGAATTTTCCCAACAAGCTCGTGCTCCGGTTCTCGGTATATCGGCCACCACCGTAGTTTATCATTCTGCCACAAATATACATATAAGTTTTCTAAACATGAACTTGCGCAGATTGCAATAGACAGCCATAGTTGTCAAAATAACGAAACTAACAATCTTCAAATACTTTACCGGATCATCAGAAATAGTAGCCACTTGAACTAAAACCCGACCAAAATGGGTCCCCTTAGAATCTTGCACCTCTAAAATCAAGTCATCTCCAAGGCTATCTGGCAGACTGTATCAGTATATGTCAGTACTTCAATTAAGAGAACAAAATTAATCAACAATTCACATTTAGAAGGATACGAAATACTTACAATATATGAGTGTCACTCGAGCCAGGTTGCATTCGAACGGTATCATCTTCACCCGAACTTTTAAGTCTTAGTAAACATGAATACGTTTCTGGTGACATGCATACGATCAGTTGATGAGACATTAATAACCAATATAAAACTTCTAAGTCTTTGTAATTGTCCCATTTTAGCCATTTATCATTTGAGCCATTAAAGATGCGTTTTTGCCCCCATCTGGTTCATTATATAACCCATAATAATCTTACTATTTATATATGAAATTTAACATTTAATATTTTCTGCATAAGACTAATAAGTGTTCCCCTTTTTTTCTAAAGAAATTAAGAACCACAAACCTTGAACAACTTCATTGGCCGATGAAGTACTACGTAAGCTCGAGACACCGGTTTTCAGAAGTCCTGATACTTGTTTTATATACTGGGTGCTTGCTTGCATGTAAGCCAAGCTCTGGCGAGAAAAAGAAGAGAAAGGAACTCTCCTAACTGCTTGCCACCCGGAAGAAAGTTTGGATTTTGCCGTGGAGAAGTGGCGTTTAACAGTTTCCAATTTTGGTGGTTTTATTGATGAAAAACTGCATCCCGTAGGTGGGTCCAAAGCCATTCTCACTTTACGAACTGCACATATAAACAAGCAATATCAATATTATTCCAAATCAGTTTTATTAAGCAAATGAGTGAAAGAAAACTCACATTAGTAGACATTTAAGGAACGAGGCAAAACTTACAACATAACAATAATTTACAAAAGTCGTGATTGTATTATTTTCGTAATCATACCTTGCACCTTCATCTTCCCCACCATTTTCTTCGGTTTTGGTACAACGCCTTTGCTACCACCTTCTGAAGAGCGTTTCACAAGCAATTCCTCCTCTGATTGTAGCAACACTTGTTGCACACTACAGCAAATATAAAGCAAAACTTATAAGGAAAAAAAGAAAATCAAAGACAGATAAATCATAAAAACACGATAAGAATGAACTCACTTGAAGGTGCTTCTTAATAAAGCACATTCGTTTTCAAGAAACATCGGGGCCTCCATACAACCCTTGGCCCAAGCATGTAGACAAAGCCGGACACATGCATCATAGGCAATTACAGAATGCCACGGCCCAAGAGAACTGAATTAAGTAGATGAGATAGAACAAGTTCTATTAGGTAATAACATATTTTAACACAAGTTGAAAAAAAAATGGCGTAAAGTTTTATAAAGTACCTTGCGTGAAATGTTGGAAAACGAGCATGAAATGATTCTGAAGAAGGGCCGCTTTCTGGACGAAGGTTCCTATTAGAGAATGCATAAAGCATCAGTACACGCCAACATATAACATTAATGTTTTAGCAACTTCGATTTTAGTTTCACACTATATTGATATATAACTAATAAAAGATACTTATGCATACCCATTAGACGGTTTGACTGTATCATGTTTATGATTGTCCTTTAGATCTACACTAGGAGTCTTCCTCTCAATGGTCGGTTTAGCTTCAAAATCACATGAATTGGATCTCAATGATGTATGACTCGGGTTGGAGGGTTGCTGATGTTCTTCTTGCTTAATTGGTCCATCTGAATCCAAAAAGGGAGGTGCACTAGGAGTATCTTCATCAAAGGCCTCATGATCCTGCAACGGTTGACTTGTATTAGTAAATATTATCACGTATAAAAATCAAAACGGGTTGACATGGAATAAAACCCAAGTATTTGTATACAATAACTTCAGCTTCTCAATTTAAATGCAGAGAAAATAATAAGGATTAGTAGCATTCAAAATAGTACAATTATGAAGAAACAAAAACATTTCTTAAGATAGTGCGCAAATTGGTCAGAAACCTTGAATATGTTATGAACAAAATAGTTTTCCCACACACATTTGCTAAATCGATACTCTGTCTTTATCACTTAGTATTTATTCCAATAATGAGTCAAAGCAGTACCCGTATCCCGGGGGGGTCAAAATGGGTGGGTCAGGGTGTTGGGAGGCAGATATGGGCCGAGAGAAACCATGTAAACATTCTTTTGTCCTTAATTTTGGAACTAATATATGGTTGATGAGGTATATACGATAACCAACACTAGAAGAGTGGAAAGATTTGTAATGATGTATGCATATAAACACATTTCTGACATCTTTCGACCCATTTCCATTTTAGCTATAAAAATATAATAATTTTACCATTTGCCATTTTAGAAAACAGCATAAAACAACTCGAGCCACTTCAACATATAAAGATATAAAACCAATAGTTTAGCATATAATATCATCAAAAATCCATACTTAATGACTATAACATTCACGTATCACAAGGATGAAAAAGTCAAAGTTTGTACCTTTGCAGAAATATGTCCATTAACTCGTGACGGCACTTGTGTAGTTGAGAACTCTGTGCTACTACCTCGTGAATCATCTGACTCGTCCTCAGTATAAACACTATTTCTAACACGGTTTCTATCAATCACATTTCCCCTCACTCTACCACCCATTGTTTCAATCGAAGAGCTCACGTCACTAGAGTATACATGATACTGTGGGCGCATATGCGCAGGATCATTGAACCTGTTATTACTAGGAGGAACTCTATTGTCTTGAGGGGAGTCTAGCGAGTAACGTCCACCATACACCTCGCCATCTGAATCCGTTGACATATCATTTTCAGAATGTGAATTAATGTCTTCGTGTGGTAATATTGGAATAACACCGGGTAGATGACCACTTCTGAATTTTGAAGTGGGAGGTAGTCCAAATGCTCGGGCCCCATGTCGTGAAGAAATACGATTGATTTGAGGTCGTTCATCTGGTACAATATAAGGGACGTCCTTCTTGGGATTATTCGACCCCTGAATTTTGAAACAATTGTTATATTGAAGTCGTAAATATCAGCATAATGTCACAGTTATGAGTAGGCGAATATATATTTTCAAATAAACAAGCAAAAATTTTTTATTTGAAGAAGAGGGCTTACTGGTTCAAAAAAACTAGTACTTAAGCAAATCCAGTCTTTTTAGTCAAAATAATAAATAACAATTTTTTTTTACAAAAATGCAATTATCAATTATAGTAACAATTTTCAACATTTGCAATTTGGGAGGATAAACTAATAAAACAAAATCCAACACTGGTTTAATTAACCTAACAACAAACAAAAATGCAAGAACATTAAAAAATAAAAAAATAAATAAATAATAAATAAATAAATAAAAAATAAAATAAAATAAAATCTAGTTAACCTTAACAAATAGACATAAAAAAAAATAATAAAATAAAATCAAGAACATGAAAAATCACATAAATATAAGGGTGTGCAAATTAGGAAAAATAATTAAAAACTAACCTCTTTAACCCATTTAAGTGCATTGGTATCTAACCCTTCAGTAAACATTATAATTACTGTTTCCTTTCAGGCTTCTTCTTTAAGTATCACATAAATTAATCTGCAACAAAAACCAAAATTAGAAAATGGGTGTTTTCCAATATTACATAAAACTAAAAACCCATATAGAAAAACACAAACTTTTTAAGTAAAAATGTAAAACAAAACACAGATTCTCAAAATGGGTGTTTTTCAAGAATATGTAAAATTAAAAACCCATATAGAAAAACACAAACATTTTAAGTAAAAATGTAACAAATTTAAAAAACTAGAAAATGAGAGTTTTTCAAGAATTTATAAAATCAAAAACCCATATGGAAAAACATAAACTTTATTAGTAATAATGCCACAAAATCAAAAATAAGAAAATGGGTGTTTTTAAAAATTACAAGTAAAAATGCAGCAAAACACAAAATTACAAAATGGGTGTTTTTCAAGATTGTATAAAATCAAAAACCCATATGGAAAAACATAAACTTTATTAGTAATAATAATGCAAAAAAATAAAAAATAAAAATAAAAATAAAAAATAAAAATAAAAATAATCAGAAAATGGGTGTTTTTCAAGATTATAAGTAAAAATGCAGCAAAACACAAATTTACAAAATGGGTGTTTTTCAAGATTTTATAAAATCAAAAACCCATATAGAAAAACACAAACTTTCTAAGTGAAAAATGTAAATTTACAAAATGGGTACTTATCAAGATTTTATAAAATCAAAAACCCATATAGAAAAACATAAACTTTATAAGTAAAAAAGTGAAAATGCAAGTGGGTAAATAAGTAGCTTACTGAGATCAAAGTAATGGAGTTTCAGTGAGTGTTGCTGAAAGTGAAATCTTGAAATGCAGAATGAAAGAGATGGGGATCTGATTAAGTAATAATAGAGTGTGAAAAAGATAGGAAATTACTTGAAATTTTATTTTTTAGTTTTTGTTTCTCTCTCTACAAGGAAGAAGATTGATGTTGACAGGTTTTGTCTCCAACTCTTTATTACTATGTGAAATTGAAAATAAATGCTTTTCACCTATAAATAGGTAAAAATAAATGTTTTTTCATGTGATTTTATTATTATTATTATTATTATTATTATTATTATTAGTGTTATTTTATTTTATTTTATTTTATTTTTTTTTAAAATTGGAAAATAAATGTTTTTCACTTTTTCCACTATAAATAGGTGAAAAGAAATGTTTTTTCATGTGATTTTTTTATTTTATTTATTATCATTTTTTATTATTATTATTTTTTTTTTTGTGAAATTAGAAAATTTGGTTCTTTTTTTCCATAACATTAACGTTTTCTCTAAATTTGATTAAGAAAATGGCAGTGGTTCATAAGTTTTTGAAAATGCGAGTTCTTTTGTTTCATCATATAACTATTATCCAATTAGTGTTTCATCATATAACTATTATCCAAAAGGTTTACGAGTATTAATTTTCAGTAATAAATAACTTTATAATTTAATATTTTAATTAGTACAATATGTAGCTTCGGGAGCAAGGAAAACAGTAAAAGTAGGAGTTCAACTAGGACGTGGACAATATGGTCCGACGTGGCATCGCGTGTGGGGCCGTACTTTAAGCTATTTAATTTTTTTTTTTTTTTTTTTTTGATAAATTAAAAAATTAAAAAGAGTAAAACGTTAAAATAGTGTAAATGCATTGACTCAGTCACCTGACACATTTTTGCCGCTTTTCTTTTTAATTACAGTAAATAAAGAAAACTTACAATTTTAGTCCATATGGTTTACCTAAAATAACACTCAGTCCCTATTCAGTTTTTAGTTACATCAATGATACCTATTTTCCAAACTAGATGTCACAATAGTCCCTATTTTAGATGTTCATTAAATTTTACAGTTAACCTCTATCATGTGCAATGCATATTAGGGGTGTTCAAAAAACCTAAGAAACCGATAAATTGAGCCAAACCGTTTAATCTAAAACCAGAAAAAGAAGACGAATCGAAAAAATCCGCTTATCACGAATTGATTTCGGTTTTTATATTTAGATATCTTTGGTTAACCGAACCAAATCGTGTATAATATAAATGAAGGTTTTTATCTAATGTTCAAATAATTGTACAAGTATCGATTATATTATTGCACAACTCTTATTATATAACGACTTTTTGCTCTCCTAATGTAAACATTTATTGTGTGAAGATATAGTAATGTAATTGTAAGCTATAAACTTCGAACAAATTTTTTTGGTAATGTGTCATGTATGTTTATTTGAACGTAATTATTGTGACAGAATAACTTTAATATGATTTTAATCTATTGAATATTATTTAATATACTAAAACTACAATTTACCTTTTAGACCATGTTATTGTTCATACGGTTAAACTTGTTCAAACGTTTAAAATGGTTAATCGTGAACCGAGCCACGGGTAACCGCTCATTTCGAATACCGCATTTTCTTCATACAACCTAATCACTCACACAACTCTGCAACACTATATTCTCTGAACACATTTATATAGCTATTGCCGACCAACGCCACCTCCATACACCAACTCGCTCCATCGTTGCCATCCATTAACCGCCACCATCATATTTATTTTCATCAATCCTCATCCTATACCCCTGTCATTCTTTACGTTTGTTTGAAAGAGAAAGAAGGATTGAAGAAAATGTTGTAACCAATCAATGTTTGATGACTTTGTACAAGATGAAAAAAAATTAATAATAATAATTAAAGAAAGAAGACATTTAGGGGCAGTTTGGTTGACGGTTTTTCCACTGTTGGACTGAGCCTAAAGATATTTTATTTGTTTGGTTGGTCTGTCATGGGTTTTAATATTGTCAGAAGACCCATATGCAGAGGTTTTTAGAATTCCTATCGAATTGGTGGGGATAGAAAGAATAAAACAAAGTCATCTTTTGAACTAATATTTTCAGCCACTCAATTTCTTGAATAACTTGTGATATCTTTTTTTTCACCACATATTATGGTGTGGGCCATCTTTTCCATTAATATTTTAATTCTAAACTAAATATTAAAAATTATTATTAATATATAATATATTTTTAAGGGCTCGTTTGGTTTGTAGGTGGGTTTAGATTAGGATTTGCATTTGAGTGTAAAGTTGTAGATTAGGATTTGAATTTGGATTTTGATTTGATTTATGAGAGAGAAAATAATATTTAAAAACATATAATATATTAAAGTATAAATTAAAATTAAAATATATTATTAAAAAATAAAAAATAAAATAAAGATAGAAAGAAATGAGTGAAAGGGGCCCAAAAAAAAAAAAAAAAAAAAAAAAAAAGTTGTGGAAAAGTAAGGAGGGGGATGACTTTTGTGTATGGTAGAGTTGGAGGGGTTGATGCCTAATTTCAAAACCCACAATTGCTACCAAACAAAGGTTTTCAACCTACTTTAAGTCCAAACCCACAAAATACCCTATACCAAACGGGCCTAAATATTATTTTCTCACTCTTAGTCAAATCTAACTCCAAATTCTAATCAACAACTTTACATTTAAATTCAAATCCTAATCTAAACCCATCTACAAACCAAACGGACCCTTAGTGTATTGTAAATTAAAAAAGGTTTTTGAATGACAAAATTGCCCTTTCGTGCAAGGCACGTGGGACACACTAACGTTAAAACTAACCGATCATCCATCATAGGGATCATAGGTGCAACACGCTTAAAAAATAGGCATTACTAGTGTAACTAAAATAGAATAGAGATTTATGAGTGTTATTAAAGGCAAACCACAAGGACAATACATGTAATTTTTTTCTTAAATAAAAAACATCACATGGAATCATGAAGGAACCACCATATAGAATGTTACCAACCATGAATCGTCTCACCAAAGTTGCATTGCAATTATTATTATTTCTTTTTTTTTTATTTTTTTTTTATTTATTTTTTAACTGAAGAACAATATTTAATTTAAAAAACCAAACAAAAGCATCATGGTCTTCTTAAATACAAGTTTTTAACTTATATTAATTCCGCCTCAAAATTATAGCGATATTTTTTTTATGAGATGTTTCAGATAATTGTTCGTTTTTCATTTTAAGTAATAAAAAAAATTAATAAATAAATATTCTATTTGATTGGTTGAAAATTATAATGATCTACAATTTTTTTTATGAGATGTTTCAGATAATTTTTTATGAGAGTGTGAAAATTACTTGAAATTTTTTTAGTTTTTGTTTCTCTCTCTACAAGGAAGAAGATTGATGTTGACAGGTTTTGTCTCCAACTCTTTATTACTATGTGAAATTGAAAATAAATGCTTTTCACCTATAAATAGGTAAAAATAAATGTTTTTTCATGTGATTTTATTATTATTGTTTTTAGAAAAATGATAAAGATGCCTAAATATTAGACCTAAAGAGAGGCCTAAAAATGCTACAGTGACACGTGTATATACTCTTTATGTTTCAACCCAACTTTTCTATTATTCCAAATATGCCCTTTTTATTTAATTGACTATTTTTGTTATCAAATTTCTATCACAACTATTCCTGCTGAAACTTGAACCGACTTTCATAGTGGCAGTTTGCCTTTATTTTGCCGTCGCCTTGCATCCCGTACTGCCATTGATTTAATATTTTCAAACCCCTAATTTTATAAATTTAATTCATAAATAAAATGTATTTCCCCTTTTGTGAGAAGATCGAAGACACATTCGGCCTCATTAATTGATTGCACATAGAAAAATGTATATGGAGTTATTTTAGTTGTCTAGCAACTTTGACATCAGATCTATTGTTCTTGTGTTTATCAAAGGTAAAGCTTTATGTAAAATAGAAATTAGTGGGTTTGTTACAGAATAGTCATAGGCCCTTCACCCTTGATGCCTTGATCATGCATGTGTCCCCATTGTTTTCTTTATTATTATTTGCAATGCATTCACCAGAAAAACAAAAAAATGTGTATGTAAAGGGAAGAAGAAAGATATACAAGAAAAAGAAACATACGGTAATTAGAGAGCTGGGAGTACATGAATGAGGGTGCGGTGCGGTAAGCCTTCACTCACGGTAGCACCGCCGGCTCCACTTATACCCCGCACGGTTAGGGAATTTGAGTGAAGAGCTCATGCACGGGAAGAAGAAATTTTTCGAACGTTGCATGTTATTTTTTGACTGTTGCATGTTAGAGGGAAGTGAGTGAAGGGTGAGTGAAGAAAAAAGTGGGTGATGATGTGGCGCAAAAGGATTGGTTGGGAGTGAGTGAAGGGAAGGGGTGTGAGTGATGTACTCCCACCACCCTTAGTATGTGAATGAGAGAGAGAGAGAAACATACACGAACAAAGCCCGAAAATTAAGAAATAATTAATTAGGGTAAATTAGGAATAATAAAAAGGCTGGTTAAATTTTTGAAAAAGAAAGACAAATGTCAATCTGTTATCGTTAGGTTTGTTTTTAGGCCTACAACTTAGGTTCATTTATCAAAACTCTTGTTTTTATTATTATTATTTTTTTTTTAATATTGAAAAACATGAAAATTACATGAAACTAGAGGAGAGTTTAGAATCTCCACTCTCACTTTTTTTTTAATACAGAAACTAACTCGATGAAAAATAAAAACACCCTTATTATTATTATTATTATTATTATTATTATTATTATTATTATTGTTATTATTATTTCTCTTAACATAAACGAACGTTAAACAAATAGTTAAGTGTTTCAACAAAATTCTTTTAGCATTTTTCAATCTTTAATCATCCTATTTCTTGTCGTACTAGTAAACACAATTAATACAATACAAAAAGAGCTTGTGTTTTAATGATATCTTTTGTTATATGAGAAGCGCTCTTTAATTAAATGATGGGTTTAAGCCATACTTAAGACACGTTAGATAATCTGGTATGTATCTTGTGAGATAATAAGTTGATGTTCTGTTTATTTAAAAAAAAAAAAAAAAAAAAGTTATCTCTAATTAAATACACTGTTTTGCTTAACTTCTTGGTAAGTCATTAAAGAAGGTGGATGAAATTAAGTAAATGTAACATATAAACTTTCTTGGTAAGTTACGTTCACAAAAATGATATCATCATATAGGGCTGAGCATCGGGTCGGAACCGACCCGAAAAAACCGAAAACCGAAATACATGAAAAACCGGAACTGAAACCGAACCGACGGGCCGTCGGTTCGGTTCGGTTTTCATCGGTTCGGTTCGGGTTTGTCGGTCCATGTGTATTTTGGCATGTTTTTGTCGGTTTTGGGCCGAACCGGACCGAACCGAAACCAAAATTCAAGAAAAACCTGAACCGAAACCGAACCGACGGGCCGTCGGTCCGTTTCGGTTTTTGTCGGTTCGATCGGTTTCGTCGGTCCGGTTCGGTTTTGAACATGCGATGCTCAGCCCTATCATCATATCACTATTATCCAAAAGGTTTATTAAATTTCAGTAATAAATAACTTTATAATTTAATATTTTAATTAGTACAATATGTAGCTTCGGGAGCAAGGAAAAACAGTAAAAGTAGGACGTGGAGAATGTGGTCCGACGTGTCACACGTGTGGGGCCGTACTTTAAGCTATTTATTTTATTATTATTATTTTTTTGATAAATTTAAAAATAAAAAAGAGTAAAACGTTAAAATAGTGTAAATGCATTGACTCAGTCACCTGACACATTTTTGCTTCTTTTCTTTTTAATTACAGTAAATAAAGAAAACTTACAATTTTAGTTCATATGGTTTACCTAAAATAACACTTAGTCCCTATTCGGGTTTTAGTTACATCAATGATACCTATTTCCCAAACTAGTTGTCACAATAGTCCTTATTTTAGATGTTCATTATTTTTGTTTATTTTTATTTATTTATTTTTTTAGGGAAAAGCCGAGAGATTTATTACCAACAAAGCTCCAAGTAAACATAGAAGCTAAAAGCAAAAACCAACGAAACAACAACAATAAACAAGTAAAAAGGCTTTGCCATCTAAACGCTCCAAGTCACTGGTCTTGAGACAATCCTAGCAGAAAACAAAAGCTTGGATAGCTTTTGGATAGACAAAAACAGATCTTCCTCCAAGATACCCACCTTCTCCTCTAAGACAACATTCACGAGCATATTTCTCCACTTCCAAATGGCCCAAATAACGATATAGAAGACCCCTGAACAACCTTTGCAGTTTTCGAGCGCCCACTGACTTTAATTTTTCCAAGAGAGGTATCGGTGATGGAAAAAGCAGGGAAAGAGACAAGAGGCTCGAGGTTCCACCAAGACCAAACTTTTTTTCAAATCGGGAGAACCTTCGGCATTTAATGAGGCAATGCTCAATATCCTCCACGTTACAATCACAAAAAATGCAGGCAATATCAACCCCGCGCGATGCACATGAAGATGCAAATGTAATTTAACTTCTAATATTTTATCCACTCACATACCAAGTATGCTCAACACACATTACCATTATTTTCATTAATCTCGTATATCCATTTTCTTCATACAACCTAACCACCCAAACAGCTCTTCAACACTCTCTTCTAACATATTTATACAGCTATCACCGCTCACCGCCTTCGTTCACTAACTCTCTCCAACGTTGCCATCCACTAACCGCCACCATCATTTTTCTTTTAATCATTCTTCATCCTATCCTCTCATCATTCTTTACGTTTGTTTGAAAGAGATAGAATAATTGAAAAAAAATGTTGTAACTAATCAGTGTTTGGTGACTTTGTACAAGATAAATAATAATAATAATAATAATAATAATAATAATAATAATAATAATAATAATAAGTTGTTGAATGACAAAATTGCTCTCTCATGCAAGGCACGTGGGACACACTAACGTTAAAACCAAGGTTTTCAAGATCGGGATCCTACTTAGGATCGATTTTGTCTTTGCAAGATCGAGATCGTAAGATTGGATCGAGATCTTAAGATCCTACCATAATGCATTTTTTTAAGTATCCTTTGTAATATTATACAAACTTATAAATTATTATATACATAAACACAAAATAAAATTATATAAATGTTTCATAGAAATGTTGTCCTAAATTATGGTTATGAAATGTATAAGAAGATTATAACATGTTGTTTTTTCAATTTTACAAAACACAATTCATAAATTTATAGTTTTTTAGTTTGCTAGTTCGAGAAAAGTAAGATCGGATCGGATTAGATCCTAAGATCCTATGGTCAGGATCGGGTTCCTATACGATCTTAAGTTTTCAAAGATCCTACATAAGATCCAGATCGTTTTTGCTTTGTAGTATCGTAAAATCGTAAGATCCTAAGATCAAAATCGGGATCCTGAAAACCATGGTTAAAACTAACCAACCATCCATAATAGGGATCATAGGTGCAACACGTTCAAAAATAGGCATTACCAGTGTAATTAAAACGGAATAAGGACTATGAATGTTACTATAGGCAAACCATAAGGACAAAACGTGTAATTTTGTCTTAATAAAAAACATCACATGGAATCATGCACCGAACCACCGTCGAATGTTACCCACCAAAGTTGCATGTTATTTTTATAGGCGCCCTATTTTATATTGAAGAACAATATTTAATTATGAAAAAACCAAACAAAAGGATCATGGTCTTCTTAAATAGAAAGAAGTAAACAGATAATGTTTTATGTGTTCAAGTTTGAAAAATACAAGTTTTTAACTTATATACATGATCTAACCGAGTAACAGGTAAAAATCAAAAACTTAAAATGTGAAAAATGAGAAAATAATTATAACAATATAACAATAAGCGGGCTTTGAGCCCGAATGCTTTTCTCCCGGGTTATGTTCGGGTTATTTTATGTTCGGGTTATTTGAGGCCCACTTTGTCAAATGTTTATTTGGTACCCGACCATTATTGTGCTTCATAACTCACATCTCCCTCTTTCCTAAAGGCTCCGACTGGGTGATAAACCCACCGGCGATTGACCCATGTCCGATCCGAAAAAAGATGTGCTACTGTTATGCTACAGTTTTCTGTGAGGGGATGTACAGTAAAACGCACAGTAACACTAATATTTTAATCAGTTTGTGGTTATTTGGCTGCCAAATGTTGCTAGGTACAGTGCCACCCTCTTTTTTAGCCACATATTAGTTTTGGGTTGGTTTATTTTGGTCTGATGGTGGTTCTGGATTCTTCATAAACACACACACAATTTTTTTGGGGTGAGCCAAATTTAGGGTTCTTATTCTTTTTTAATTCCGTTATTTTTTTTTTACAAAAAGTTGTATTTTTATTCTTAGTTTTATGTTTAGTTGCAGCCGCGAATGTGTGATTACGAACGTTTATCTGTTATGTTGGGAGAATAGGTTTTAGCAACTTTGGCTTTTAACAGGTAATAGATTTTTTTTTTAAGATATTGTTATGATCTTTTTTGATCTTCCATAATGGGGTTTGTTGTTTAGTTAATTTAGATTAGATGGTTAGACTTCCAATTTTTTTGTAAATTGAAGTTAGGTTTTGATTGTGTTTGTGTTTTAATGAATTGGGTATTTGATGTTTTTTCGTTTCGGTAAATATTGTTTATATTTATTTGGTTTTAAAATGTTTTAACTGCAAAAATGGTGTTCTAGGATATATCTTTCAAATAATTGGTGTGGATTTCTTAATGTTGTTTGTCATGAGTTTTGATAAAAAAAATTATTTGCTTGAGTTGATCATTTTTAGGGTTAAGTTATTATTGGTGGCCTGTTTATTGAAAATATCGGAATAAAGTGATGGTAGTTTTCTTGGGTTAGTTCCGGAATTGTTGCTATATTATATAAGGAAATAGGTTTGTGAGAACGGTTGTTTCTTGGCGGGGTGTTTACACTAACGCAGCCATGCCTGGTTCGTTTGGTTGTAGGTTATGCTACCGGAATTGTTTGAGGCTTGAGAGCGGCCGCATCTTGGCAGGGCATTTACACTAATGCAGCCATGGCGGTTGTTCCAGCTTTGTACACTCGGTTACTGATGGGTTATATTAGTAAAATTGGTTTTTAAGAAACTTTTTATGGCTGTGATGATTGTTGTAATTTCAGTCAGATGTTCCGACCCTAATTTGGCGAGGCAATGAACGGATGGCATAGAATATATATTACCTGCTATGCAACCGTACTTCTTTGCAGCCATGGCGGAGTTCGGATACTTCTATGACCTGACCAACATATACATATTTGAGCCTAATCTTTTATTACACCAAATTTTCGGGAAACACCTGCACCGATAACAGGTTTACTTAAGTCAATCTTTAAATGAAGTGCAGCATTGCATCTCTGTAAACGAAGTGCAGTTGTGACCGACTTCAGAAACAAAAGTGCAGGCAAGTAGTTGAACTTTCCAACAAAAACAAACACTATAATATTAGTTAAGTCAATCTTTATAGCCGAGTTACAAGACCCGACAATTGATACTTCTGTATTTTTAAAGTGTTATTTTTGTAAACAATTTTGCCAATCAACTGTAAGATCATAGTGTTTATCTTTCTTAACCGTTTTTTATACAACTTACTTACACTATGTTTTGGTTAGGAGAGTTACAAAACGGGCTGATTTTACTCACGTTAATGCTTATTCGCAGACGCTGAACAAAATGTGGGGTTTCATAACGGGAGAGTTACAAAACAGGTGATTGTTGTGAGTTGAAGTACGGGTATGACGTGAAAGGTGTTGGTGGATGCGTTTCATGTGGGCTGCGTTTTTTGAGGTTGAAAAGGTCTTCTGATCACAGGTTTGTTGCTTTTTGTAGAAAGTGATGTTTGGTTTGCGTTTTTTTGAAAATGTAATTACGTATACTATTAAAAATGGATAGACGGGTAGCTACGTAAGGGATCTGTAGCATGTACCAGTTGAGGGGGTTCGATTGTTTAGAATGACTAAACTTTATATTAAAGGGTGTTTGGGACCGTTTATTTTAAAGTGACCCAAGAATAACATGGTAGACCCAAAAACATAGGGAATAATTTGACTTATATAGTTTAGAATTGCTGAGCATACATATGTCTCCGTAAAATAACCTAACTTTATATCAAGAGGTGCTTGGGAATGTTTATTTTAAAACATTCACGCATTTCCATTTCAATCAAGGCAAGGCTTAAATCCTTTTTTAACTGTACTATTTTGTTTCTTGATACGACTGTTGTCTTATGATGTCTTCATTTATAAATCAGCAGCTGTACATGCTTCACATGATCCGGGCTGTGTGCAGCATCATCTGATGTCAGTCACCTAGACCAGTAGTGAGCCTCATGTTTTCTCGACAAACGATCCTGCCATTGTAGCTATGGTAGAAGGTATGTAGTCTTTTAACTTTTTCAAGTTCACAGTTTTTGATATTGATTTGAGATATATGAATCTCCTAAGTTATCATTTTTTTAGTTAGCGTTCTTACGCTTTATAAAGTGACGGTGTCATTTTCCGGTATGCACACCTGCAAAAAGACCTACGCCACAGGTCTTCCCACTTTGTGGGGCCCGTTCTCAGGGCAATACACAAAAAAGCTTGAGGCTAATGTTGGTTTTGAAGATGAAGGACTCGATGGGGATGGCGCGAAAGTCGGTGACAATTTTTTTATCTATCAATTGTTATTGTTTTTTGTAGTACTTATATATTGTCGAATTCGCCGACATAAACACGTAACTTTTATAGTTTTTTACGATTTTTTAACGTTGGGTTTGAAAAATGGTTGCAGCAGGTGATCACAAGAATGATTTTCCTCAACTTTTCGGGTTGAAGTAGGCGATCTCAGGAATGAAAAATGGTTGTAGAAGGTGATCACATTAATGGTTAACGATATGTTGTAATTTGATGTTTGTTTAATTAGATTATATAAAAACTAAATCCTGCATTTTTTTTCTACATCCAACCTCTTTCATGGTAGGCTTTGTTTACAAAATAATGATTCTCTTTTGTCCAAATTTTAGATAAATGTTGCTGCCATCGTTGTCCTTGACGAAAGATTTAATAAATTTGAATCTGCTGCTGAGGAGGCAACGTGAGGATCATCGTCACAAAGAATGATTGAACTTTGTTTGGAGCTAATTTTCAAGTTATTTATTGACAGATAGCATTTCTGAAAACAGTTTGACACATGCACAGGTATGTTAGATGTAAGTGTTACTTATTAGGCTGTATGAAATTTATGTTTTAATGTGCTAAAAGAGGTTATATCACATCCACTGACTTTGGTGAATGAGCTTCTTTATGTATACCATGTAAAGCCATAATTTGATACTAAATTTTGTTAAAAGCCCGGTATTTTTTTCTTAATATTTGGAGGTTTTCTTTAGCTGAATAGATAGGCGTTAGCTAGGGCATTTGGGTGGGCAAGCATATCACTGGGGCTATAATTAGGGGTCAGGTTAAAGGGGTGCGGTTCAGGAATGTGTTGTGGTTCAGTGGGGTGTCGTTCAGACTGTGGGTTGAGAGAGAGACTGGTGTTCACAGATGTGGTTTAGAGCTGTGGTTCAGAAGGTGTGGTTTAAGGGTTGCGGCTTAGAGGATGTGGTTTAGGGAGAAGGTGTTGGAGAACACGAAAGCATTGATGCGGCACTAAAGGTTCTATACAAATATCAATTGGTAGCTGAGATTGGAAACATGCAAGGCGTTGAAACTCAAGGTGAATAGCATTCTTTCAATTTATTTCATATCACATTGTACTTACAGCCATTATATATATTTAGATCAAGTTTTTTTCAATATTTTGTATACTACATCGTCTATGTTTTTATGATTTTTATCTCTGGATCAACCGGAAAAATTGCCAATCCCAAATACTAATAAAATGATTCATGTTAGCGTAAATCCTTAATAATCGCTTATCGAAAAAATATGCAATCCCAAACACCCCTATATTAGAGTAAATCCATTATGACTTAGCCTACTGTTGAGGCGTGAATGCTTGCCCACTCAGTAATGGTGAGTACGTCAAAGTGGGGTTGACTAAAATAGAACATTGGTGTTAAATGCAACTGATGCGGTTTTTCAAAATCGTTAATTTATTTAATATTTACTTTTTTCCCATATTCATTTGCTATGGATTGTAATCAGATTGTTACTAGCTTAAATGCTGTCAGCATATGAGATTCTTATTTGCTCATTTGATCTTTCAGTTTTATGACCCCACACAGCTTTGGTATTCTGAAGCACTCTGTGTAACAAGTGAATGGCGTTATTCTTGGCATGTCTAAAAGATTGCAGGATTTATAAACGACAAAGACAAAGAAAAAAACATAGCACAGGCAAAATGTTTTATATTGTAATTTTTGATATCTTACAACTTCTCCATTTGTTCATAGGATCAAGATCAACAAACTAGAAAGCTACTCAATCGCGTACAGCTTCAATCTTTAGTGTCATACTGTCATGTAACTGTAACTTCTGATGTTAATTGTATATTTGTGTTTTTCCATAATGTTTACTTTGGATTTCTGGAAATATTGGTTGCGTTTGCTTTATTTGTTTGGATTTATGTAGCGCAAAATTTAAAATTATGTGAAAGGAGTTTGAGTATTAGTTAAACTTATTGTAATAACAGATTAGTTAATTGTCTTAGTTGACTTACTCCTATTGGAAATGAGATCATTTCTTTATGACAATTTTGTCTACCTGTTTGAAGCATACATATGCCTGCAAATAGTTTTTGCTTTAGGAATTTGAATAGCATATGACACAGCGTTTCCCCTTCAACAAACTAGCTTCATGAATACTTTTGTATTACTAAATTGTTTTGGAAAACATGGTTGCAAAAAAATGATGTCAATTCACCCCGCCGCAACGCGCGGGTAGTCCGACTCGTTATATTAAAATGTAAAGAATGAGAAATAATTATATACAGTTATAATTATTTCTCATTCTTCACATTTTAAGTTTTTGATCTTTACTCGTTATTCGGTTAAATCATGTATATATATGCGGCATATTTGAGGTATATCGACTTGAATTAGATGTATTTATATTCATTTAGATGCATCACAATTAGTTTCGAAAGTGATTTTGAAGTAAAAACGATGCAAAGTAGTATAAGCAACAAATTTGACCCGACAAGACGAAAAATACATAAGATCTGTATAACTTGATGAAATGCATCTCATATACGAATATGCATCTCATATATGAATATGCATCATTTTAGCTAAAATATATATTATGATGCATCTAAAAATTTAGAGATGCACCTAATTCAAATATAGTACAGTAATAGTTATTTCTTATTATTCTTATTTTAATAATATTCTCATTTTTTATCTTTAGTCACCGAGTAACTGGGGTATCTTTATAGTTATGGCTGACTTTCTAACTATTTTCATGATCATCCTCAAATATGCACCTGCCTTTGAACTTTGAAAACATTATACTTTTTATAATAAAATCAAATAGTACTTTATCACTAGCAGCTAATTTTATGATGGTTGTTTTCTTATATATAATCCAAATGTAATTTTCTAAAGTTTGTTTAATGTCCTTATATACAAGTCAACTGTAATTTTCTTAAGAAACCACATTGTTGTTATTAGAGTTTATAGAATCAAAGGTTCTTAGCGTGGTAAGTTCTGGCTCTAAATTGTTTTACTTTGTATTTACACTAGAAATGGTGTCCCTCAGATTTGTACAAATTATATATTATACCATGTTAGTACAATACCTTATGAATTGTATAGCACAAAACCAAAAAGAGTGATAACAGCTTATTGGTAGCAAGTAAACAAGTAGAGTAGAAGCAATGTAGTCAATCCTCCTGACTTTGTTTGGAATTCATGGATTTTGTGTAACGGTAATATACGTGTTTGGAAAGTTGCATTGGACCGCCTTCCTACTAAAGGAACTTACGACGTCGAGGCATTATGTATTATGATTCATCCTCATGTCTTTTTTTGGTAATGAAGTTGAATCGAGAGACTGAGAGAGCATTGCTTTCGTTTTTGCCCCAAGATCAAGGTCATTTGGGTTCGGAGGAACCGTATCTATCATGCTTCTTCAACCGAAAACTATTTCTTCAATGCCTCGGTTTCGTGTGTTGTTGGTTGGGTTCTCCCTCTCGTCGCCTCGTGGTTGTGCTTTGTAAACTTTGCTTGCCGTATGGCTTATAATATCTTTACTTTTCCAAAATAAAAGAGTAGAAACAAATATGACAATGCCCTCATCACATTCTTTTTATGTAACATCACGTTGCATCATTGTGTATAGAAAAATAACTTGATAACGATCCCTAAAAGTGCATTCATTTATTAATGTCATGAAGTGGTTGATAAAGAGTGTGACACATTGATGATTATTCTCTCATATATATGACACAAGTCTCACAAAGTCACAATCAACCCCAAACATATATGTTATTATCAATCAAAGGACTTGTGGTCTAGTGGTGGGGCTTAATTTGTTAAGCGAGTCACAAGTGGGAGTAGTATCGGGTGGGTGACCACCCGGGAAGTCCTCACTTGTGGTCCACTTGTAGACCATATTGTTCCGGAGATATATTGCAATGATGGATTTGAACCCTTGAGCCACTCGTTGCGGGGGTTCGAATCTTGAGCATGGCCCGGTTTTCATCCGGCTGTTTCTCCAGCAAGGTAAACTTGTGTGGAGGCAGTACGGTTTCCGGGGGAAACCCGTTACCACCTGAGATCAGCGTGGACCCGGTTCAGACAACATAGTCTGGCGGGGTGGCGATGGGGCCTTCGCTATCCGCAAAAGTGGTCGATTCTAAGTTGAAATTCACCTTTCAAAAAAAAATATATGTTATTATCAAGAACACTTTAATTTTTAAACAAATTAACCAAACAAGACTAATACCCTTTTTACGAAAACAAACTTTTTTTTTTTTTTTTTCATCTTACGAACATGAACCATGACGCGTCACGCGCGCACTGCCCAATGAAGCCAATAATCCAACGACTTGTGTCTCACAAATCAATAACTAAAGACGAAAGAACTTCCAAATACCAATGTGTAAAAAGCATCGCATCTATCATGCTTGTAAATATAGTGTAGGCCGGAGCCCAGTTTGTTTGTAGGGCCAGAGCCCAATTCATTCGAGATAGTCCAGGCCCAGTAAGCCTGTTATCCGTACTATACGTCATCAATAACAATTCAGTACCAAATATCATATAAAAACTATAAAAATGAGCAATAATTGTAAGAATTTGATTGTAAAAACATGTTCTCATTTGATGCCTATCAAAGAAATCTTCAATCAAACAAATATCATCTTCGCACGCTAACCCGTTTGGTTTAAAGTGGGGAAATGGAAAGGGAATGAGAATGCAAAAGAATGAGTGACGTGGGTAATCAATCCCTTATCCCAAATTTATTCTATAATGGTTCATTACCAAATACCGATTAATTAATCCATTATTACCCCCGCTAACCAAGCATATCTATACTACATATAAAGGAAAAATTGTCAATCTTGAAAAGTGAAAAATTGAAAAGTCAAGTAATGTGAAATCTTGAAAAATCTTATTAAAGGAAATTATGAAATGTAATTAATACTCTTATTAAAACACCATATTACTTAAAAGTACAATGATTTATTCACATTGTACAACAAATAAAAAACATATCTACCAAATTAAATACAACCAATTAATACAAATCACAAACCGGGTTGAACCGGTTTAATTTGACCCGTTTTCGACCCAACCTAGCAAGTTGACCCGGTTTTAATCAACCAATTTTCGACCTTCAACCGGTTGATCACCCAGGTCAAACCGGGTTTCAAAACATTATGTTTAATTCCCAAATCTTAAACTATAAATTTTTTTTTAATAAATAAACTATTTGTGTCGTCTAGTTTAATAAATAGAACGAGGCATGCAGAACCCGTGCTACGCACGGGCTAAGAATCTAATTGTTAATCATTTATTATTTCTGTATATTGGCGAGTGTATACTTAATTATTGTTTAGTATGTTGTATGAAATGTTTTAACTTTCTTGTATAAAAATTTAAAAGTGTTTGATGTTGTTTTGCTTAAAAATTTAAAAGTGTTTTATGTTGTTTTGCTTTTGTGGGGTTGTATTTTATATATGAGCTTTTAGGGAGTGCTTGGTGAGGGGTTAAGTGAGGGCGGGGAATGGGTAAAGGAATAATGAAGGGCCCACATCAAACAATGTTTGTGCTTGGTTAGTAAGGGGAAAAGTATTGATTACCCCGTAGTGGGTAATCAACCATTATATAGTAAATTGGGGGGGAGGGGGTAAGGTATTGATTACCCACCTCACTCATTCCTTTGCATTCTTTTCCCTTTCCCTTTCCCTTTCCCTTTCCACACTTTGAACCAAGCGGACCCTTAGTTAATAAGTTGTGATGGTTTTATTTCTTTTTGCCTATTATTTATTTGCATGATAAAAAATGGCTTTATTTCTTTTAGTCAATTACTTAGCTCTATAATAGTTGTTCATTAGATGGTTTTTGCATGGTAATATGAAGTACACGGGGTCTATCTAATTGGTCATAGTCTAATGTGCGTTAAATATTTTCTTTATTAAGTTTGTAAGTTAAAGTTTATGTAATAATGTATATATAATAATGCCACATAAACTGTATAAAAATCGTTACAAACCTTTTTAGCTTCAAAAACTGTAATAATGTATATATAATAATTTCATTGAAAATTAACACTAAAGTCTAACTAATATTAATAAATTTTATCAATAAACTCAATTCTAAATAGCTAACTAAATTAATATTAATTAACACACTATTAATAATTCCTAAAACCTTTGGACTCCACTATTATGTCTTAAACTTAATTTTTTTAATTTACAAATGGGTTTGAGCAAAAATTATGTATTTTTCTTTTATATTCATTATTCAAGTTGAATGCTTACATAAACTAATCATGCTAAAAAGTATCATTTAACCATTTAAATGTTGCTTTACATACATGCTCGTGCACATTTTCTTTAATCAATTCGCACATGTGAGCTAAATCAATTTCCATCCCACTCGGTGAAAAAGTTTGAATGGCTCTGATACCATTAGTATTAGCCGAGATATTTTGTCGGTTCAAAATCATTAAATCTAATAAATTCCCATTTAAGAAATTAAACATGTAATCAAATTCGTTAACAGAGACTATATCAATATTCCACATAATTAAATTCTTAAATTTAAAGTATAAACGCATATAAGAACATAAATAAATAGTACAAACATCATACTAAAAATCATAAAGTGATTATAAAATTATCAAACCGAACGATTATTAAATATTTAAATTTTATCATTTTTTTTTTATTTTTTTTTATATATAACCTGATTTTTTTTTTTTTTTTTTTTTTGAACTTAAATTAAATAGTCTTTTTAAAACTTTTGTTTTAAGAGAACAATCCTTATAATAACCAAGAATTATAACACTAATTAAGATTGTTTTAAAATTACCTAAAAGATGCGTCCAACACGCTTCCGTATCTGTCTGCCTCTTTGACCAAAATATTACCGGGTCATACCATTAGACTTCTTAATAGGTTATTCCAAACCCAACCTATCCTTGTGAGATAGGTGACTTCTTTTATGGTTCCTTCAATAATATTCAGGACAGCTCAACTTCGTTTCCTACTATAGGCGTACGGTAGACAAATATTGATTCGATTGGAGATATCTTTTGGATAAGAGTAAAATAATCAAAACAGAATGTATAACTCCGGGGAATTATAAGGAAAGTAGAAAGTTTTATTTATTCATCATAGAATATATTACAATGTTTGCATGAAAGTTGCATGGGAAATATAGAAACATGAAAGTGAAATTTTTACATATGCATGAAAGGAACGATGTCCTTTTTTATTACAAGACTACTCTTATTTATAATACCAATAGCCATGCTCCCTTTCTTCAGCTTCTAACACCAGTTCTTCATGTTCTTGGCACGTAATCTCTTTCCTTGGACATGTGTGACTCCTGTACTTTATTCTTTTTGAAGAAAACTACACGTAAGTGCAACCTTGGGACTCTCAATTACCTTGAACTTGTCAATTATCTTGAACTTTTTTAAAACAATATCTTTATTTTTTAAAATATCTTTTTATTTTATCACATGGCCTGTACTTTTGGTGATTACCACTAATTTTTAATTATGCCTTTAATCATCAGGGATTATGGTTATATCTTTGCCCTTTGAGCATGCTGGACATATTTCTCCTCCTTCTTCTTGGTGATTTCTTTGAACACAAAATCTTCTTTGAGCATCTGGGCTTGATCTAATTACACCTCTTTCAATTCTTTTCATTCTCTGTTGGAGATATGTTATAGCCCTTGGAGGTGACCTCCTTGCCGGAGCGATCATTATTGGAGAAAAAAGGCTTTCTCCACCATATGTCCTAAAATCCCTTTTTAGGGTTGTCTCCATTGCTTGTAAAATTATTCTTAATCCAATAGATCTTCTTATACGTATCCCTTCTAGGTAAAATCCATGAAATGGCTTTCTAAATGTCTCCATTTTTCTTTCTTTATCTTCAGCTTTTACTAGTTGGATGAAGTGGTACGCTGGATACCTGTATTCTTCATGGAAATCTGGTCCGGCTGACAGGAATTTCAGTATCAATTGATCTTTATAATTTATCATAGGATTATTCCTATAACATTCTTTTAATGAACTTTGTAGCCACATTGGCATCTTGGATATTTCTGGGAAATTAGGGGGTGTAAGATAAACTGAGTTTACAGCCCCAAATTCATATCAGTATCTGATTTCGTCAGGATTGCAACCCTGCAAATAGTTGATTCTTGGGTATATCCCCTTGAAATCAACAAATCTTGTATTTGTGTTAAAAAGATTGTGTAATTCTTTCATCATTAAAGTTTGTAATTCAATCGGATCTTCAATAATTGGATTTTGAATGATTTTTTCAAAACTAGAGGTTTTATCCGATTGGGTCTAAAGGAATATGATCCTTTTACCTCCATTTTATCTTCTTTTTCATAAATTATGTCCATCATCTGCTCATCAGAAGAGGAAGATGGAATATCAACTTTTCGTTTTTTACCTTTTATCAAATCTTTTATTTGGATGCTTTCAATTTCATAATTTCCAGCATTTGTCTTGATTGTCAGACATTGCCTTTTAAATATACCTTTTATCTCAACCATATTTTATGGAATGACTTCAATAACATCCATTAATTCTGCCATATCTGAAGCAGTATCCTTCATTTCTCTTACCATTATATCCATGCGAGTAAGCATTATATCAATATCTTCAATGATCTTTTCTATCTCTAGTCAGGAAATCTGCTAAAACATTTTTTTCAGATTTTATAATCTCTATATCAAAACTGTATTCAGATAAAAGAGTTTGCCATCTGATTAACCTTTTAAATTCTGGTTTTGATGGTAAGTTATTATTTATAAAAGCTTTTACTTGAGTATTATCGGTTCTTAACAAAAATCTTTTAGGTAGCAAGAAATGATAAAATTTTTGACAACTCCTTACCACCGCTAATAATTCCTTTTCATTTATGTGATATCTTGTTTCGGTGTCACTAAAAGTGCCAGAACAATATCTACAAATATTTTCTCCAATTTTATGTCTTCCTTTATTATAATCAATTTTCTTTAGTACACCACTCCAATTATTTTCAGAAGCATCAGTTTCTAAAATTAGATCATCGTCTTCTTTTGGTAATTGTAGTTTTGGTAAATCTTTACAAATATTTTTTATTTTTCTTACATGTCCTTCTAGGCCTTTATCAAAGCTAAATATCTTATCTTTTTTGAGTAATTTTTGAAATGGTTTTCTTAACTCCGCTAGATTTTGGATAAAATCTGATGCATAGTTAAGTATACCAAGAAAACTTTGTACATGCTTCTTGTCAATTAACTTATCTGGGAAAGATGATATTTTTTCAAGAATATGGCTTTGGAGTTCTATTCCATTACCATCTAACTTCATTCCTAAAAATTCAATTTCTTTTTGAAGCAAATTTGTTTTCTTTTCTGATAGGGCTAGACCATTTTTAATACATAAATCTACAAAAATATCTAAGTGTTTCAAGTGTGTGCCTATATCATCAGATAAGACTAAAATATCATCAATGTAAACAAAAATAAAATCATATTCTTTAAAAATAATGTCCATTTTCCTCTGAAATATTTGAGGAGCATTTTTTAATCCAAAAGGTAAAACTAACAATTCATATTGGCCTTGTGGAGTAGAAAATGCAGTGTATGTTATACTATCAGGATGCATTTTTATTTGCCAAAAACCACTCTTACAATCGAATTTAGAAAATACCTTTTTATTTCTAGTCTAATTTATCAAACTTTCTTTATGTGGTAAAAAATACCCATCAAATATTGTATTTTCATTTAACATTTTATAGTTTATTACCATCCTTGCTTTGCCTCTTGCTATCTCAGCATGTTTTCTTACCAAAAAGGCTGGCGAACTATGGGGGCTATGACTTGGCCTTATTAGTTTACTATTTAAGAGTTCTTTAATTTGTACCTGAAATTCCTTTTGGTCTTCAGGGTTATATCTCATTGGTTTTACCCTGATTTCTTTATCTTTGTCTTTCATTTCTAGTTTAGCCATTATCTGGTTTTTATCCCAGAATTTTAAAGGATTATCAGTATAACAATTATTTAATTTTTCTTTTATATTTTCTATACTATTATCAAGTTTTCTAAGATTTACTTGATAATCTAAAAGGTTTTCATCTTTTTGATATTTTAATAAAAGCTTTCCTCTTTGAAGGATTGGCTTTCCTTGGTATCCTATGTCATCATGTTTTTCTCTTATTTTAAAATTTATGGGTAGACTTCTCCCATAGGCTCTATTCATTCTTTTAACAGATATTAAATTATGGCATGGTGTTTTAAATAAAACTTGAAAAGCTATAATATCAAATACAACTTTATTAAATCTTTCAAGGAAATTTTGTCCTAATAAGACATCTGAACCCGAATCATAAAAATAAAATGTTGGACCTTTAATTAAATAAGATCCTATCAGTAACCAAGGGATTTTAATATCTTTGTTTAACAACAAGACCTCTTTTGAAAAGCTAATTCCTCTGTATGTTTCAAGATCTTGATGGTATTATTTTGGGTAACATTCAGGTTTACATACACAGAGGCCAGCACCACTATCTATATAGGCGGCAAAATATTCTGCTTTATAATCTTTATACGTAATCCCTATAGGGATATAAACACTTCTACGGCTTGTCATCTGGGTGTATATATAATCTTATCATTATAAGTTATTTTTAAACCATAAGAACTTATTTTGTATCGTTTAACATTTTCTAAAAATGTTAATCCTAACATGATTTCCAAGGTATCATTTTCGCCTTCATTTTCTATTAGTAATCTTAGAGGAATTTTTTCCCCATTAAACTTGACTATAGTTTCCACCGCTTCTTTTATTTCATGAAGTTCTCCATTAAAGTTTGTATAGTGGTGGGGTACATCTAATTGGTGTTTTTGTAGTTTCCTGCATAGCTTATGACTTATATAGCTTCCATTTGCTCCTGTATCTACCAATATATTGACACATGTAAACCTTTTTCCATCAAAGTATTCACCTTGAATTTTATAATTTTTTATCGTATCCTCTTTAGCATTTATAGATTTATCATATCTATTAGAAATAGATAACTCTCTATTTGAACTACTAGAAACACCTTGGTTGCTAAAAGTAAGTTTAGGGATCATTTGGTTTTTTAATAAAAGGGGTTTGTCTTGTAGGTCCAAGCTTAAAGGTCTAGCATCAATTTCTTCAATTTTAGATAAAGTAGGGACCTGGACTTGGCATACATCATTAAATAAAAATGGAAAATCAATGACGTCTTTTATGCTAAAACATTCAGAATGATGAGTATTAGAAATGGCATATGAGATAGCATAAGTTATCGAATAAGGTCTATTCTGTTGTTTAAAGAAATCTCTTCTTTTAAAATCTTGTAATAAGCTTAAAGTTTTATCAAAATCCTTATCCTGTATATGATATGAAATTCTTGGGTATACATTAAACTTTAGTTTTCCATATTGCAAATTTCCACGCAAGATACCCAAGCATGCTTCTTCTCTATTATGTATTCTATTATCCATAATTGCTAGTTCTATAGGTGTATTTATTCCTTCTTTGAAGGTTGATTTTATAATAATTTGGATAGCTCCAACATGTACCCATCCTAAAGTATTTCTAATTTCAGGCTTTAATTTTTGAAGCTTATTTTGAATATCTTTTTTAGATAATAAAGGTATCATGACTTTATTAGAAGTTATATCTATATCTAAAGCTCTTTCTTGAATATTTAGTCCATAGTAAAGATGATGGTTTCTAGGACTTATACCCATTTTTTGTAACGTATTTACTTTAAACCCTGCATGATTAGATAAAGAAAAGTTTTCATGTTGTATTTGTTTCAACTTTTTCTTGTCTATCAAAATCTCTTGTTTATATTCCCCAGATTGTTCTTCTTGAGAATCCATTATTGAAGGATTATTTGTAATTTGTAAATCTAATTTATTCATCTTCAGACGAAGTATATTCAGTTTCAGTTATTATAAAAATACTTTCATCAGAATCAATATCTTGGAAACTTTTGATCGGTATAAAATCACTATTATCAATTATTTTTTCAATATCTTCATCAATTTCAAAAAACTTTAAGTTTTTATTAAACTTTTCTGGACATCTATTAGCATAATGTCCTTCTTTGTGACATTAAAAACATTTACAAGTCTTAGGGCCTGTTTTCCTCCTAAAGGTGGGTTTGAAAGTGTTTTTATATCCTTTATTCTTAAAGTATCTTGTTTTCCTCTTTCTAAAATATTTCTTTTTATAATGGGTATTTTTCTTATATTTCTTTTTGATATTTCCATAATAGTATGAGCTATCGCACCCAATCATAGTTGGCATTTTAGGATTACCACAACATAATGATGTTCTTTTCTTTAACCCTTTACTCATTTTAGCTAAAATAGCATCTCCACACCATTCACTTAGTTTATCTTTTAAATGTGTAATTATTTTTCCTAAAGTATCTGTTGTACCTGGTCGATAAGTATCTATTAATTTATTCCCCCAAGGGTCAGGTATTTTGGCAAAAAATAGAGGCAAATAACTTTCGGTATTTGAGACTTGATTATATATATGATAATAATAATCTTGAATTACACAAATATACCTATCTATTTCACACATATCACATAGTTGTAATCTCAACAAAGCAGTAGAATATTTTTGAACCGTGGCAATATCTTTAATAATATTTCCCTCGCCACAGAATTCTAATCGTAATGCTTCCACAGCTCTAGTAATTATATTTGCTATATTATCATCTCTTTCAAATATAGTTTTTCTTGTCTCTGGGGTAATATTTTATCATTTTTTTTTATTTTATTTTATATATAACCTATTTTTTTTTTTTAACTTAAATTAAATAGTCTTTTTAAAACTTTTGTTTTAAGAGAACAATCCTTATAATAACCAAGAATTATAACACTAGTTAAGATTGTTTTAAAATTACCTAAAAGATGCGTCCAACACGCTTCCGTATCTGTCTGCCTCTTTGACCAAAATATTACCGGGTCATACCATTAGACTTCTTAATAGGTTATACCAAACCCAACCTATCCTTGTGAGATAGGTGACTTCTTTTATGGTTCCTTCAATAATATTCAGCACAGCTCAACTTCGTTTCCTACTATAGGCGTACGGTAGACAAATATTGATTCGATTGGAGATATCTTTTGGATAAGAATAAAATAATCAAAACAGAATGTATAACTCCAGGGAATTATAAGGAAAGTAGAAAGTTTTATTTATTCATCATAGAATATATTACAATGTTTGCATGAAAGTTACATGGGAAATATAGAAACATGAAAGTGAAATTTTTACATATGCATGAAAGGAACGATGTCCTTTTTTATTACAAGACTACTCTTATTTATAATACCAATAGCCATGCTCCCTTTCTTCAGCTTCTAACACCTGTTCTTCATGTTCTTGGCATGTAATCTCTTTCCTTGGACATGTGTGACTCCTGTACTTTATTCTTTTTGAAGAAAACTACACGTAAGTGCAACCTTGGGACTCTCAATTACCTTGAACTTGTCAATTATCTTGAACTTTTTTAAAACAATATCTTTATTTTTTAAAATATCTTTTTATTTTATCACATGGCCTGTACTTTTGGTGATTACCACTAATTTTTAATTATGCCTTTAATCATCAGGGATTATGGTTATATCTTTGCCCTTTGAGCATGCTGGACATATTTCTCCTCCTTCTTCTTGGTGATTTCTTTGAACACAAAATCTTCTTTGAGCATCTGGGCTTGATCTAATTACACCTCTTTCAATTCTTTTCATTCTCTGTTGTAGATATGTTATAGCCCTTGGAGGTGACCTCCTTGCTGGAGCGATCATTATTGGAGAAAAAAGGTTTTCTCCACCATATGTCCTAAAATCCCTTTTTAGGGTTGTCTCCATTGCTTGTAAAATTATTCTTAATCCATTAGATCTTCTTATACGTATCCTTTCTAGGTAAAATCCATGAAATGGCTTTCTAAATGTCTCCATTTTTCTTTCTTTATCTTCAGCTTTTACTAGTTGGATGAAGTGGTACGCTGGATACCTGTATTCTTCATGGAAATCTGGTCCGGCTGACAGGAATTTCAGTATCAATCGATCTTTATAATTTATCATAGGATTATTCCTATAACATTCTTTTAATGAACTTTGTAGCCACATTGGCATCTTGGATATTTCTGGGAAATTAGGGGGTGTAAGATAAACTGAGTTTACGGCCCCAAATTCATACCAGTATCTGATTTCGTCATGGAAATTCATGAAATTTGCTCTTGACGCCGTCAAGGTTTTGCTCTTGACGCCGTCACCTACTATTCCCAGCATGGAAAATTAAGACTTTGACGTTTTCTTCACTTTTATGCTCCAAAAACGTTCGAATTGCTTCCTTTTCCAGATTTCTCTCCCAAAGTACCTAAAATCACAAAAGGAACGATTTAGAGCAATATTTGATCAAATAAATTCGGATTCGGGCTTAAATGACCCCCTAAAAACGGATCATTTTTCGCCTCATCATATACCCTTACACTTGAGATTTGCTTGTCCTCAAACAAATGTGCTTTTATTCTACTCAAAAGACAAGTTAGGGGTCATTTAACACTAACATAAAAGTAATTACAACAAATAATCGTTCCACTAAAGACCAATAGACAAGCACGGAGGTCATACACTAGCACCTCACAAATAGTGTTTAGATACTCACATCTCTCGGGTGTAATAAAGCGTAAATTACAATATGGAAACGGAAGATATCTCTCACTACCTGTCATAGCAAAATAGATTACCATAGGCTTGGGAAAGGATCAAACCTCCACCACATGACGTAAGCACCTAGGATAAACTATCAAAGAGGTCTTTTAAAGGGTTGTAACGTTAGGTGTAGGGATATGAAATACACGGTTTTGTTGGATAAAGGAAGTTTTATTGGTGGCGAGTTAACAATCTTAGTTAATTACATGTACAATGTGGCGTTGCTAAGCCAAGACTAGACTCGACTTATGCTAATAAATCAAAAATAACAAAAACATAAAATGAACATAGAATGAAACGGGATGGTAGTCCGTATGTTTTTTTTCTTTTCTCTTTTTCTATTTTATTTATTTATTTATTTTTTTTTTTTGCATACACTCTTACCCTACCATCCAAAAATAATACATCATAGGGAATGAACATTTCCCTTACACTTGAATTTTTACATACTTTACATTTAACTAATCTAATGACTCGAATTAAGAAAATCAAAACACTTGGAGCACTTTTAAGATTATCGTACATATGGGGGTAATAAGTGATGTTCTTCCCATTACTCCATAAAATAAGTACTTACCCATGAGTTCCAATCGTCCCAAAACAATATGTACAAGGATATGACTCGACTTAGCAACCATGTAATCAATTAGAAAGTTAATTTAGGGTTTAACAAATAACAAAAATGCACTAAAAATGAGCGCCTACACGGAAGGCTAAGGCGATTTGGGTGTACATTTAAGTGGGGTGTAACAAATTCTTCCTTTAATTAAGATGCTTAAAGTTAGAAACGAAAAGATAGGCTCGGAGGGGTGTACTAGGGGTTTCGTATACTAAAGATGAGTACAACGCTAAGGGTGTGGGAGAAATTAGTTGACTTAACTAGTCAAGTAATATAACATAAATGGTCAAGTAATTATGATACGGGTTAATCCTAATGCCTCTTATCATGTAGTAAATCCTACCACACGAATGTAGTCTCACTAGCGGTCTCGGGATGCATCACTAACGCAAGTTCTAGAATCTAAATGCTACCGGTACACTTATTAGCACTAATAGTAAATGCTTTTCCTATCAAATCTAAAGGCGAACCTCACATATTTGGGTGGAAAATTTTTCTGAATATACGATTATGTGCTAGTCATACAATCTCCTATCCATGAGACGCTTGCTATGGCTAAAGTTTCACTCCTAAATGTTGTAAAAAAATTTAAATTTGGCGCTAAAATTGCACTAACAAGTATTTCTCATAGTTTTATTACACATCTACCATCAAACAAAACAAACTCAAGCGAAAGTGCATATGTAAGGTATCATCTTTTTACCCTCCCCTTACACTTAAGATGAACATTGTCCCCAATGTTCAAGTAAAGAATGTAAAAGTGAAAAAGTAAAGAGAATGAAATCAAATACTCCCCTGATTCGCTCGGTATGGATAATAGGGTGGCTAGGTTAAATCTTCCTCCAAGAAAATGAACAATCAAAGCTTCCCTTCCAAAATATAAATCATCTTCTTGTCATACATAACCTGTAAAACCTGATAAAATAGACAAGACAACCTCGCGTAAAATCGGCGGCATTCTATATAAGTTACTAAATCCTAGAAAATAAGATAAGATATAATGCTTGTGGAATGAAGTTTGCAGATCTCCTGGAGATTATAAAACTTAATAATTCACAAAAACCATAAGACTCCGTTAGAAAAACAAAACCGGTAAAATTTCCAGATTTTAACTCCTGACGCCGTCAAGAGTAAATCCCTGACGCCGTCAGAATTGACCTGCAGAAATTCTTATGTTAAGTTTCCGGAAATTTTCTGGAAAAACTTGGTCCTACTTCCTGGAAAATCCTGCAAAACTTCATTATGACTCAATACAAGCATTTGACTCTAACAAATACGAATACACATGTTTATTTAATATTGTGGAGAATCATGATCGGTTTGTTTCTTAAAAACATATTTGGGGTTTCCCCTTACACTTATCTTTTGCAAAAATACCTTTAAGTGGAGTTAAGACTAGGCCAAAACAACAAAGTAAAGTATTTCCACTATTTAGTTTAGAAACATGATCAACCAACAATAAAAATTAAGCATGCATACGGAAGCAAATAACAATCAAACAAATAAAATCACACAAAATATGGGTTGCCTCCCAAGAAGCGCTTTTCTTTATTTACGAGTCTTGTAGCTAGACTCAAGGTCATGGGTTACTACGTGATTCGGGTGAGTTCCTCATTGAGGACATCTTTGGGATCAAACTTAGGTTTCAACTTCCTATCGGTTTCCTTAGTATGGTATGACCTTTCAAATTTTTCTCCATCCGGATCATACAAAGTCATCCTCATATGCCATGTTCCATCACCTTCTTTAGGTGGCTTGTCCCATCTCCACTTACACTTGTCTCCCTCTTTTTTCCACTTATTCATCTCTATATTAATAGGCATTACGCTCAAGAACTCAATCATCTTCCTAAAGACTAAGGGGTCCTCAAAGGGGTCTAGCTCTTCATCTCTAGCTATGAGTTGTTCTACCGAATGTGTCTTTTCTATGAAATCTTTCTCAAGATAAAATGGGCATTGAGGTCCTATGAAGTTCCTTTCTATCCAAGGTCCGTATCTAGATGGTCTCCTATTCATCTCTACCCAATGCGGTGTCGGTTCATCATCACAATCATAACTATGCTTCTTTACATCGTACACCGACCAAGTATCGCCTTCACCTACCGCTATCTTAGACTCCTTACAATCTATCATGGCGCTAGCGGTTGCTAAAAATCCTCTTCCTACCAATAATGGGCATGTAGTGTCACTAACCATGTCTAGGACGTGAAAATCCGCTAATATAGTTAACTTTCCTACGTGAAGAACTACATCCTTAATCATTCCAACCGGGTGGGCAATACTCCTATCCGCTAGCCCTATCAATACCTCCGTTTCCTCTAACTTTCCTAGCTTAAGAGTGGTGAATAAGGGTAAGGGAATCAAGTTGAGGCTTGACCCTAAATCGGCTAGTGTGTCGAAAGCTTCGGATCTTCCTATCTTACAAGGCAAAACAAATATACCCGGATCATCAAGCTTTTTAGGCAACTTGTTTTGAACGAAGGCGGTCCCATTTTTACCTAGTTTAAACTTCTCATATTTTTCTAGGAGGGCACTATAGTAAGGAGCACGCGCTAAGACATCAATGACGGGGCATTCAAGGTGAAGTTCCTTGAATTCATCGTCAACGTCTTGCGTAGGAAGTGTTTCAACTATACTTTTGACCGGCTCTATACTGGGTGTTTTATTTGATTGGTCCTTTTGTAGAACTTGGTTTTGTTTGAAACACGTGCTCGTTGATTTGACCGAGTAGTATTGTGGACATGAAGTGGGTGACGAAACTGAAGATATGGAATTAACGTTTAGTTTCGGATTCTTGATTGTGTCGCTTGGGAGTGCTCCCATTTCTCGGTCATTGAGAACTTTCAACAATGCGTCAATTCTAGTGGTCATCTCGCTTTGCTTGTGTTTGAAATCGGCTTTAAACTTAGATATGCGAGCTTCTTGAGATGCCATAAACTTTGACATCAACCCTTCAAGATTGTTGGTACTACCAAAGTTGTTAGAAGGATTGTCGTTGAAAGTACGGTTGGATGGTGGACCGGTTGGTTGGTAACGGTTAGGCGGATTGGAGGAATTGGGTTGATTTTGTTTCCACCTAAGGTTTGGGTGATTTTTCCATGAGGGGTTGTATGAATCACCGTATGTGTTTGGCTCGGGCTTGAAAGTGTACCACTTATCTCCCACTTCGTCGGTACGCGTGGATGCGTAGTCCCCAAAAGCTGTTCCGGGTTGTTCCACACAATCACGAGTGTCGTGGGGACCACTACATAATTCGCATGAAGAAGTGATTTTGTTCACTTGGCTTGAAGGCTTAGGAGCTTCGTAAGATTTCATGAGAAACTTGACTTGGTCCTCAAGTTCCATGATCCTATGGTCGGGAGTGCAAGAATTGTTCGAAGGCAAAGATATTGCCTTGACCGTTTTGTTCAAGTCACGGGGATCATTCCAACTTTCGTTGTCATAGAGAGCAAGATCTTCTATGAGTTCCCATGATTGTTCCGCACTTAGATCACGTAGCTTACCACCGTCCGATTGGTCAATAGCTCGCCTCGTGGAGATGTCGATATGGTCATAAAAGATTTGGACTTGGAGCCAAAGATCTATGCCATGATGAGGGACTTTTTGGAGTAAGTCCTTGAAACGAGTCCATGCTTCATAAAGAGATTCATTTTGACGTTGTTGGAACATCAAGATGTCATTTCTAAGCTTAGTAGTTCTCCCCGGTGGGAAAAATTGAGCAAGGAAACGAGTGGTGAGATCATCCCATGTGGTGATGGATCCCGCGGGTAAACGCTAAAGCCATTGACTAGCTTGATCCCGTAGAGAGAATTGGAATAGGCGTAAACGGGTAGTCTCTCTAGTTTCAACACCTAGGTCTATGGAATCTACGATTTTGAGGAAGTCCTTAAGATGTTGGTTTGGATCTTCGGAATGAAGTCCATGGAATGCACATCCGCTTTGCACCAACCGGATGGTGTCGGATCGCAAGGGGGTCACATTGGCTCCGGTGAGCTCAATGGTGTTTCGGTAGCCTTGGTGGCTAGGTCGGGAATACTCTCCTAAGGTTCGAGGCCTAAGGGGTTCTAATGGTGGGTTTTGTTGTGGTGGGATGACGGGTTCAAAGATGTTCCCGTTGTCCATGGTGTCGGGTGGTTACGAACAAAGGCACAAAGAAGTAGATAGACTAAAGAAAACCTAAAAATAAAAATAAAATCTTACTAGAAAGGAATCTAGCAAGTAGACCTAATAAAAAGAAATTCTAACCTAGACAATAACTATTCCCCGGCAGCGGCGCCAAAAACTTGATGCGTGGGCTTTACCTCTCAAGGGATCTCGAGAAGCTTACAACCCCCACCAGGCAGTGTACCTGATCATTGTAGTATAGTATAGTGACAAGTACCGAGGGATTGATCGTTCAGCTTAGGAATAGTGTCGCTAGGATTAGAAAGCCTAAATACTAGTTCTAAAGGTGAGGGATGATTATTTTTGTATTTTTATATTTTTATGAAAGCAAGTAAATATCTCGGGTTTGAAGAATTTGGGCGGAATTAGTTGCTATTCAACTAACCCAATACTAAGATGCAATCAAAATAAAATACTAAAAATAAAATTAAGCTAATTAAACTAAGGTTGTGAGCAGTAATTGGAGAAAATGTGTTTACTTAGATTTCACTACTCCCTATACATCTTTTACACGTTAATTACTTGTTATAATTGCATGGATGACGGATCGTATTCCTTAATACCATTCATGGGGTGGCACATATAATTCCCCAATTCTATGAGCTCTTATCTCCTCCTACACCATGCCCAGCACAACTATAGGGATTGTAAACAGTGGCTCATGCATTAAATACAACCAATAAAGACCTAGTGCGCCTCGGTTCATGTTTCTTAAGACGTTCAAGCATGTTACCAAGTGGAGATCTGCCAGTTTTCTTAAGCCTAACATATAAATCACTCATCCAAGACAAAGATAAACAAGTAATCAATGCATAATTAACATCTAGGTTTCATTAGATCTAAGCAAACACAAGATAGATCTAGCCTATCATAATGGAATTGAGACAAGAACAAGATATAGACAACCAACACATAGACATATTGATTGAATTAAAGGAACACTTTTCTCAATTACAATGCAAGGTATCAAGGGTTTGGAACCCTTGAAAAACCTGTAAAAGTTGCACCAAAATCGTACTTAGGGTTTCTCCAAAACTTCTCTCTTTAATGTGTGAAAATTAGAAAACTATATATAGAAAAATAGGTCTGATGGCGTCAAGACAAAGTTTGAGACGCCGTCACCTCGCCGCCAAAACTCATCTCGGACTGCCTAGATCTACTTCTGACGCCGTCAAGACTTATACACTTCCAGGCCGTCATGACTCTTTTACTCTTGACACCCTTCCAACGTGACGCCGTCAAATCTGTTCTGGGTCGTCATGGAAATTCATGAAATTTGCTCTTGACGCCGTAAAGGTTTTGCTCTTGACGCCGTCACCTACTGTTCCCAGCATGAAAAATTAAGATTTTGGCGTTTTCTTCACTTTTATGCTCAAAAAATGTCCGAATTGCTTCCTTTTCCAGATTTCTCTCCCAAAGTACCTAAAATCACAAAAGGAAGGATTTAGGGCAATATTTGATCAAATAAATTCGGATTCGGGCTTAAATGACCCCCTAAAAATGGATCATTTTTCGCCTCATCAGTAACGTATTTACTTTAAACCCGGCATGATTAGATAAAGAAAAGTTTTCATGTTGTATTTGTTTCAACTTTTTCTTGTCTATCAAAATCTCTTGTTTATATTCCCCAGATTGTTCTTCTTGAGAATCCATTATTGAAGGATTATTTGTAATTTGTAAATCTAATTTATTCATCTTTAGACGAAGTATATTTAGTTTCAGTTATTATAAAAATACTTTCATCAGAATCAATATCTTGGAAACTTTTTATCGGTATAAAATCACCATTATCAATTATTTTTACAATATCTTCATCAATTTCAAAAAACTTTAAGTTTTTATTAAACTTTTCTGGATATCTATTAGCATAATGTCCTTCTTTGTGACAGTAAAAACATTTACAAGTCTTAGGGCCTGTTTTCCTCCTAAAGGTGGGTTTGAAAGTGTTTTTATATCCTTTATTCTTAAAGTATCTTGTTTTCCTCTTTCTAAAATATTTCTTTTAATAATGGGTATTTTTCTTATATTTCTTTTTGATTTTTCCATAATAGTATGAGCTATCGCACCCAATCATAGTTGGCATTTTAGGATTACCACAACATAATGATGTTCTTTTCTTTAACCCTTTACTCATTTTAGCTAAAATAGCATCTCCACACCATTCACTTAGTTTATCTCTTAAATGTGTAATTCTTTTTCCTAAAGTATCTGTTGTACCTGATCGATAAGTATCTATTAATTTATTCCCCCAAGGGTCAGGTATTTTGGCAAAAAATAGAGGCAAATAACTTTCGGTATTTGAGACTTGATTATATATATGATAATAATAATCTTGAAATACACAAATATACCTATCTATTTCACACATATCACATAGTTGTAATCTCAACAAAGCAGTAGAATATTTTTGAACCGTGGCAATATCTTTAATAATATTTCCCTCGCCACATAATTCTAATCGTAATGCTTCCACAGCTCTAGTAATTATATTTGCTATATTATCATCTCTTTCAAATATAGTTTTTCTTGTTTGTGGGTAATATTTTATCATTTTTTTTTTTTTTATATATAACCTAATTTTTTTTTTAACTTAAATTAAATAGTCTTTTTAAAACTTTTTGTTTTAAGAGAACAATCCTTATAATAACCAAGAATTATAACACTAGTTAAGATTGTTCTAAAATTACCTAAAAGATGCGTCCAACACGCTTCCGTATCTGTCTGCCTCTTTGACCAAAATATTACCGGGTCATACCATTAGACTTCTTAATAGGTTATTCCAAACCCAACCTATCCTTGTGAGATAGGTGACTTCTTTTATGGTTCCTTCAATAATATTTAGCACAGCTCAACTTCGTTTCCTACTATAGGCGTACGGTAGACAAATATTGATTCGATTGGAGATATCTTTTGGATAAGAGTAAAATAATCAAAACAGAATGTATAACTCCAGGGAATTATAAGGAAAGTAGAAAGTTTTATTTATTCATCATAGAATATATTACAATGTTTGCATGAAAATTGCATGGGAAATATAGAAACATGAAAGTGAAATTTTTACATATGCATGAAAGGAACGATGTCCTTTTTTATTACAAGACTACTCTTATTTATGATACCAATAGCCATGCTCCCTTTCTTCAGCTTCTAACACCTGTTCTTCATGTTCTTGGCATGTAATCTCTTTCCTTGGACATGTGTGACTCCTGTACTTTATTCTTTTTGAAGAAAACTACACGTAAGTGCAACCTTGGGACTCTCAATTACCTTGAACTTGTCAATTATCTTGAACTTTTTTAAAACAATATATTTATTTTTTAAAATATCTTTTTATTTTATCACATGGCCTGTACTTTTGGTGATTACCACTAATTTTTAATTATGCCTTTAATAATCAGGGATTATGGTTATATCTTTGCCCTTTGAGCATGCTGGACATATTTCTCCTCCTTCTTCTTGGTGATTTCTTTGAACACAAAATCTTCTTTGAGCATCTGGGCTTGATCTAATTACACCTCTTTCAATTCTTTTCATTCTCTGTTGTAGATATGTTATAGCCCTTGGAGGTGACCTCCTTGCCGGAGCGATCATTATTGGAGAAAAAAGGTTTTCTCCACCATATGTCCTAAAATCCCTTTTTAGGGTTGTCTCCATTGCTTGTAAAATTATTCTTAATCCAATAGATCTTCTTATACGTATCCCTTCTAGGTAAAATCCATGAAATGGCTTTCTAAATGTCTCCATTTTTCTTTCTTTATCTTCAGCTTTTACTAGTTGGATGAAGTGGTACGCTGGATACCTGTATTCTTCATGGAAATCTGGTCCGGCTGACAGGAATTTCAGTATCAATTGATCTTTATAATTTATCATAGGATTATTCCTATAACATTCTTTTAATGAACTTTGTAGCCACATTGGCATCTTGGATATTTCTGGGAAATTAGGGGGTGTAAGATAAACTGAGTTTACGGCCCCAAATTCATACCAGTATCTGATTTCGTCAGGATTGCAACCCTGCAAATAGTTGATTCTTGGGTATATCCCCTTGAAATCAACAAATCTTGTATCTGTGTTAAAAAGACTGTGTAATTCTTTCATCATTAAAGTTTGTAATTCAATCGGATCTTCAATAATTGGATTTTGAATGATTTTTTCAAAACTAGAGGTTTTATCCGATTGGGGTCTAAAGGAATATGATCCTTTTACCTCCATTTTATCTTCTTTTTCAGAAATTATGTCCATCATCTGCTCATCATAAGAGGAAGATGGAATATCAACTTTTCGTTTTTTACCTTTTATCAAATCTTTTATTTGGATGCTTTCAATTTCATAATTTCCAGCATTTGTCTTGATTGTTAGAAATTGCCTTTTTAAATATACCTTTTATCTCAACCATATTTTCTGGAATGACTTCAATAACATCCATTAATTCTGCCATATCTGAAGCAGTATCCTTCATTTCTCTTACCATTATATCCATGCGAGTAAGCATTATATCAATATCTTCAATGATCTTTTCTATCTCTAGTCAGGAAATCTGCTAAAACATTTCTTTCAGATTTTATAATCTCTATATCAAAACTGTATTCAGATAAAAGAGTTTGCCATCTGATTAACCTTTTAAATTCTGGTTTTGATGGTAAGTTATTATTTATAAAAGCTTTTATTTGAGTATTATCGGTTCTTAACAAAAATCTTTTAGGTAGCAAGAAATGATAAAATTTTTGACAACTCCTTACCACCGCTAATAATTCCTTTTCATGTATGTGATATCTTGTTTCGGTATCACTAAAAGTGCCAGAACAATATCTACAAATATTTTCTCCAATTTTATGTCTTTCTTTATTATAATCAATTTTCTTTAGTACACCACTCCAATTATTTTCAGAAGCATCAGTTTCTAAAATTAGATCATCGTCTTCTTTTGGTAATTGTAGTTTTGGTAAATCTTTACAAAGATTTTTTATTTTTCTTACATGTCCTTCTAGGCCTTTATCAAAGCTAAATATCTTATCTTTTTTGAGTAATTTTTGAAATGGTTTTCTTAACTCCGCTAGATTTTGGATAAAATCTGATGCATAGTTAAGTATACCAAGAAAACTTTGTACATGCTTCTTGTCAATTAACTTATCTGGGAAAGATGATATTTTTTCAAGAATATGGCTTTGGTGTTCTATTCCATTACCATCTAACTTTATTCTTAAAAATTCAATTTCTTTTTGAAGCAAATTTGTTTTCTTTTCTGATAGGGCTAGGCCATTTTTAATACATAAATCTACAAAAATATCTAAGTGTTTCAAGTGTGTGCCTATATCATCAGATAAGACTAAAATATCATCAATGTAAACAAAAATAAAATCATATTCTTTAAAAATAATGTCCATTTTCCTCTGAAATATTTGAGGAGCATTTTTTAATCCAAAAGGTAAAACTAACAATTCATATTGGCCTTGTGGAGTAGAAAATGCAGTGTATGTTATACTATCAGGATGCATTTTTATTTGCCAAAAACCACTCTTACAATCGAATTTAGAAAATACCTTTTTATTTCTAGTCCAATTTATCAAACTTTCTTTATGTGGTAAAAAATACCCATCAAATATTGTATTTTCATTTAACTTTTTATAGTTTATTACCATCCTTGCTTTGCCTCTTGCTATCTCAGCATGTTTTCTTACCAAAAAGGCTGGCGAACTATGGGGGCTATGACTTGGCCTTATTAGTTTACTATTTAAGAGTTCTTTAATTTGTACCTGAAATTTCTTTTGGTCTTCAGGGTTATATCTCATGGGTTTTACCCTGATTTCTTTATCTTTGTCTTTCATTTCTAGTTTAGCCATTATCTGGTTTTTATCCCATAATTTTAAAGGATTATCAGTATAACAATTATTTAATTTTTCTTTTATATTTTCTATACTATTATCAAGTTTTCTAAGATTTACTTGATAATCTAAAAGGTTTTCATCTTTTTGATATTTTAATAAAAGCTTTCCTCTTTGAAGGATTGTCTTTCCTTGGTATCCTATGTCATCATGTTTTTCTCTTATTTTAAAATTTATGGGTAGACTTCTCCCATAGGCTCTATTCATTCTTTTAACAGATATTAAATTATGGCATGGTGTTTTAAATAAAACTTGAAAAGCTATAATATCAAATACAACTTTATTAAATCTTTCAAGAAAATTTTGTCCTAATAAGACATCTGAACCCGAATCATAAAAATAAAATGTTGGACCTTTAATTAAATAAGATCCTATCAGTAACCAAGGGATTTTAATACCTTTGTTTAACAACAAGACCTCTTTTGAAAAGCTAATTCCTCTGTATGTTTCAAGATCTTGATGGTATTCTTTTGGGTAACATTCAGGTTTACATACACAGAGGCCAGCACCACTATCTATACAGGCGGCAAAATATTCTGCTTTATAATCTTTATACGTAATCCCTATAGGGATATAAACACTACTACGGCTTGTCATCTGGGTATATATATAATCTTATCATTATAAGTTGTTTTTAAACCATAAGAACTTATTTTGTATCGTTTAACATTTTCTAAAAATGTTAATCCTAACATGATTTCCAAGGTATCATTTTCGCCTTCATTTTCTATTAATAATCTTAGAGGAATTTTTTCCTCATTAAACTTGACTATAGTTTCCACCGCTTCTTTTATTTCATGAAGTTCTCCATTAAAGTTTGTATAGTGGTGGGGTACATCTAATTGGTGTTTTTGTAGTTTCCTGCATAGCTTATGACTTATATAGCTTCCATTTGCTCCTGTATCTACCAATATAGACACATGTAAACCTTTTTCCATCAAAGTATTCACCTTGAATTTTATAATTTTTTATCGTATCCTCTTTGGCATTTATAGAGTTATCATATCTATTAGAAATAGATAACTCTCTATTTGAACTACTAGAAACACCTTGGTTGCTAAAAGTAAGTTTAGGGATCATTTGGTTTTTTAATAAAAGGGGTTTGTCTTGTAGGTCCAAGCTTAAAGGTCTAGCATCAATTTCTTCAATTTTAGATAAAGTAGGGACCTGGACTTGGCATACATCATTAAATAAAAATGGAAAATCAATGACGTCTTTTATGCTAAAACATTCAGAATGATGAGTATTAGAAATGGCATATGAGATAGCATAAGTTATCGAATAAGGTCTATTCTGTTGTTTAAAGAAATCTCTTCTTTTAAAATCTTGTAATAAGCTTAAAGTTTTATCAAAATCCTTATCCTGTATATGATATGAAATTCTTGGGTATACATTAAACTTTAGTTTTCCATATTGCAAATTTCCACGCAAGATACCCAAGCATGCTTCTTCTCTATTATGTATTCTATTATCCATAATTGCTAGTTCTATAGGTGTATTTATTCCTTCTTTGAAGGTTGATTTTATAATAATTTGGATAGCTCCAACATGTACCCATCCTAAAGTATTTCTAATTTCAGGCTTTAATTTTTGAAGCTTATTTTGAATATCTTTTTTAGATAATAAAGGTATCATGACTTTATTAGAAGTTATATCTATATCTAAAGCTCTTTCTTGAATATTTAGTCCATAGTAAAGATGATGGTTTCTAGGACTTATACCCATTTTTTGTAACGTATTTACTTTAAACCCTGCATGATTAGATAAAGAAAAGTTTTCATGTTGTATTTGTTTCAACTTTTTCTTGTCTATCAAAATCTCTTGTTTATATTCCCCAGATTGTTCTTCTTGAGAATCCATTATTGAAGGATTATTTGTAATTTGTAAATCTAATTTATTCATCTTCAGACGAAGTATATTCAGTTTCAGTTATTATAAAAATACTTTCATCAGAATCAATATCTTGGAAACTTTTGATCGGTATAAAATCACTATTATCAATTATTTTTTCAATATCTTCATCAATTTCAAAAAACTTTAAGTTTTTATTAAACTTTTCTGGACATCTATTAGCATAATGTCCTTCTTTGTGACATTAAAAACATTTACAAGTCTTAGGGCCTGTTTTCCTCCTAAAGGTGGGTTTGAAAGTGTTTTTATATCCTTTATTCTTAAAGTATCTTGTTTTCCTCTTTCTAAAATATTTCTTTTTATAATGGGTATTTTTCTTATATTTCTTTTTGATATTTCCATAATAGTATGAGCTATCGCACCCAATCATAGTTGGCATTTTAGGATTACCACAACATAATGATGTTCTTTTCTTTAACCCTTTACTCATTTTAGCTAAAATAGCATCTCCACACCATTCACTTAGTTTATCTTTTAAATGTGTAATTATTTTTCCTAAAGTATCTGTTGTACCTGGTCGATAAGTATCTATTAATTTATTCCCCCAAGGGTCAGGTATTTTGGCAAAAAATAGAGGCAAATAACTTTCGGTATTTGAGACTTGATTATATATATGATAATAATAATCTTGAATTACACAAATATACCTATCTATTTCACACATATCACATAGTTGTAATCTCAACAAAGCAGTAGAATATTTTTGAACCGTGGCAATATCTTTAATAATATTTCCCTCGCCACAGAATTCTAATCGTAATGCTTCCACAGCTCTAGTAATTATATTTGCTATATTATCATCTCTTTCAAATATAGTTTTTCTTGTCTCTGGGGTAATATTTTATCATTTTTTTTTATTTTATTTTATATATAACCTATTTTTTTTTTTAACTTAAATTAAATAGTCTTTTTAAAACTTTTGTTTTAAGAGAACAATCCTTATAATAACCAAGAATTATAACACTAGTTAAGATTGTTTTAAAATTACCTAAAAGATGCGTCCAACACGCTTCCGTATCTGTCTGCCTCTTTGACCAAAATATTACCGGGTCATACCATTAGACTTCTTAATAGGTTATACCAAACCCAACCTATCCTTGTGAGATAGGTGACTTCTTTTATGGTTCCTTCAATAATATTCAGCACAGCTCAACTTCGTTTCCTACTATAGGCGTACGGTAGACAAATATTGATTCGATTGGAGATATCTTTTGGATAAGAATAAAATAATCAAAACAGAATGTATAACTCCAGGGAATTATAAGGAAAGTAGAAAGTTTTATTTATTCATCATAGAATATATTACAATGTTTGCATGAAAGTTACATGGGAAATATAGAAACATGAAAGTGAAATTTTTACATATGCATGAAAGGAACGATGTCCTTTTTTATTACAAGACTACTCTTATTTATAATACCAATAGCCATGCTCCCTTTCTTCAGCTTCTAACACCTGTTCTTCATGTTCTTGGCATGTAATCTCTTTCCTTGGACATGTGTGACTCCTGTACTTTATTCTTTTTGAAGAAAACTACACGTAAGTGCAACCTTGGGACTCTCAATTACCTTGAACTTGTCAATTATCTTGAACTTTTTTAAAACAATATCTTTATTTTTTAAAATATCTTTTTATTTTATCACATGGCCTGTACTTTTGGTGATTACCACTAATTTTTAATTATGCCTTTAATCATCAGGGATTATGGTTATATCTTTGCCCTTTGAGCATGCTGGACATATTTCTCCTCCTTCTTCTTGGTGATTTCTTTGAACACAAAATCTTCTTTGAGCATCTGGGCTTGATCTAATTACACCTCTTTCAATTCTTTTCATTCTCTGTTGTAGATATGTTATAGCCCTTGGAGGTGACCTCCTTGCTGGAGCGATCATTATTGGAGAAAAAAGGTTTTCTCCACCATATGTCCTAAAATCCCTTTTTAGGGTTGTCTCCATTGCTTGTAAAATTATTCTTAATCCATTAGATCTTCTTATACGTATCCCTTCTAGGTAAAATCCATGAAATGGCTTTCTAAATGTCTCCATTTTTCTTTCTTTATCTTCAGCTTTTACTAGTTGGATGAAGTGTTACGCTGGATACCTGTATTCTTCATGGAAATCTGGTCCGGCTGACAGGAAGTTCAGTATCAATTGATCTTTATAATTTATCATAGGATTATTCCTATAACATTCTTTTAATGAACTTTGTAGCCACATTGGCATCTTGGATATTTCTGGGAAATTAGGGGGTGTAAGATAAACTGAGTTTACGGCCCCAAATTCATACCAGTATCTGATTTCGTCAGGATTGCAACCCTGCAAATAGTTGATTCTTGGGTATATCCCTTTGAAAAACCTGTAAAAGTTGCACCAAAATCGTACTTAGGGTTTCTCCAAAACTTCTCTCTTTAATGTGTGAAAATTAGAAAACTATATATAGAAAAATAGGTCTGACGGCGTCAAGACAAAGTTTGTGACGCCGTCACCTCGCCGCCAAAACTCTTCTCGGACTGCCTAGATCTACTTCTGACGCCGTCAAGACTTATACACTTCGAGGCCGTCATGACTTTTTTACTCTTTACGCCCTTCCAACGTGACGCCGTTAAATCTGTTCTGGGTCGTCATGGAAATTCATGAAATTTGCTCTTGACGCCGTCAAGGTTTTGCTCTTGACGCCGTCACTTACTGTTCCCAGCATGGAAAATTAAGACTTTGGCGTTTTCTTCACTTTTATGCTCCAAAAACGTCCGAATTGCTTCCTTTTCCAGATTTCTCTCCCAAAGTATCTAAAATCACAAAAGGAACGATTTAGAGCAATATTTGATCAAATAAATTCGGATTCGGGCTTAAATGACCCCCTAAAAACGGATCATTTTTCGCCTCATCAGTAACGTATTTACTTTAAACCCTGCATGATTAGATAAAGAAAAGTTTTCATGTTGTATTTGTTTCAACTTTTTCTTGTCTATCAAAATCTCTTGTTTATATTCCCCAGATTGTTCTTCTTGAGAATCCATTATTGAAGGATTATTTGTAATTTGTAAATCTAATTTATTCATCTTCAGACGAAGTATATTCAGTTTCTGTAGGACCGTAGAACAACCTTATTACTATTGAATCAAGCCTAGATCTAGAGAGAGAAAGTAAGTAGAGAGAGAGAATGGATGGGAACTCTAGTGTGTGAAAATAATAACCTTGTTAATGACTAAGAGAACCAACCTCTAAATGAGGCCTTACATGACTATTTATACTTGTAGTCTAGGGCTTCACATATCTTTGACTACATTACGTAACTAGCCCTTAGACTTTATACAAGCATGAATAGTACACATAAACTTAATAAACTAGCATTTACTAACTATTACATTGATATATTTAACTAACTATTTGACTCAATAATGATCGTCACTTTTAATCCTAACAATCTCCCCCTAAGCGACGATCATTGAGATCTCACTTTGATTTCATAAATGATCAACACTTCTAATGCTAACAATCTCCCCCTAAGGGTGATCATTGAGATCTCTCTTTTGTGACTTTGATCTTTGATCTTTGAAGCTTGTTCTCTTGAACTTTGAGTCCTTGTGTAAAAGTTTTGCTAGTTCCTTTGTTCCAATCATGCTTTGTGATCTTTCTTGCCTTTGATCAACATCTTTACTCTGTTGTCTTTACGTCTTTTCCAACATGCTCATACTTTGTTTGACTTTGAATCTTTGTGAAGTTCTCTTCTCTTTGACTTTAATCTTTGTTTCTTTAGATTGAAGATTCTTTGACTTTGACTTAGAAACATTCTGAACTTTGCTTTGCTTAGATCTTTGAAGAGAGCTTTGCAGGGTATGAGCATGTGGATTTTTGAGTGATGGTAACGGTCTTTCTCCAAGGAACATTCATGAGTACCTGCATAAAACAGTTAGCAATAAAGTATCCGGTACTTACAGGTTCGGAATTAGAGATCGTCAACAGCATAGTGTGAAGACTCCTTCTAACCCTTACCAAGGCCGTTCCTGAACCAGATACCCTTGAGAGGGCTTACTAGATCCACCGAAGTACATCAATGATTCAGGTGAGTTGCTGGAGATCACCCCACAACTGTAGACCGTTTGAGACATAGTAACCATCATGATATATAAGGCAAGATCCGTAGATCTCATAAAGACTCTTACAACTTGTGTCCTTTTTGGCGAACACAAGTGTATTCATAGGAAAGTGTATCCTAAGAGATCTTTTGACGTATCTCATGGCTCTAGACTCGATAAGTGCATAATTTGGTTTCCTATGCGGAGACTAGGGAGGGGTCTCCTGCTTCAATATCAACCATCTCTAAGAGATTAGTCGATAGATTACACTGGTTCCCCGTGTGAATGAAACAAGTACCTTTTGAGAGATACTCGAGTGGCAAGAAGGTTTAGTGCAGTGCTTCACTGGGTCCATGACGTCTTAATCTTCAATACCGGTGTCACCTTAGCAACAACCAGTAGCATATGAATTGAACCCGGTGTCTGCCCTAAGGTTGAACATATGGAGGGCTATTTCTTTTCACCCTTTGATTTGCTTTTCTTTTTAATTCTTCAACCCCTTCTTTCTCCTTTCATTCTTTTCTCCTTTTTTCAAATCATACCTAAGGACTTCTAATTCTAATCTAATGGAATTGTCCTTGGGTAGATCCCTCTGGCTCTGGCGGATCATAGGACGGTTTTTCCTAACCTTAGTCACCTTATAACTCCATGAATCCTATAATTGCCATGAAACCTTTGATTGAAAATCTCTCAAAGTGTTTATGAATATAAACACATTTTGTTAACACTTCGAGAGTTTTGCATTTCATTTGAAGGACTCCCCCTTCACATGTGCTCATGGATTATTAAGAAATTTGCACATGCGTGAGGAGTTTGCACTTTTGAATTGATTCACTTTCAATGAACACAACCGATTCGAGACACGCTTACATCACTAGTTAGACTAGCTTGAAGTTATTACCCGGCCTGGTCATATCCACAGAAAGTTTCTCGAAACGGTACATTTCTACTCAAACAAATCCTTTTCGAGACAGGCTTACGTGGCTAGTTAAAGAGTTCCATTGTCAGCTTTTAGGTGACAACTAGCTCTAGTAACTAACTTGATGTTATTACCCGTCGAGGATAAGTCTTTTCGATTACTAACTTTTGTTGTTTCGTCAATTCTTGGGTCATTTCTGAGTCGAGCTCTTTTGAGATTCAAGACGATCACATTTTAATCACGTCTTCTCCCCCTCAAAAATAGCATATCCATGGTATTTTTGATACCAATTGATTAAAGCCTTTTCTTTTTGGATAGCTTATGGGAGAAACGGATGTTTGTAAATTCCGAATTAGTTTCCTTTAAGCATTTTTTTTTTATTACTCCCCCTAAAAAATAGAACATTAAGCGATTTAAGGATTTGAGGGAGTAATATCTTGAGCAACATCGTGAAAAGTTTTGAAAACCTTTTGAAATATGTTTCAAAATTTTGCTAAAAAATTAAGAAGACTTTGATAAGTTTTTTTGTGAGAAGTCTTCCTATCTTTTAGGATTGTCGCACATAAATGTACAACAGGGTCCTTTCTTTGAAAATCACGGGTTATACACTGTTATGTGTGCATAAGCCATAATATTTTTAGGATAAATGCTCAAAAAATATTTAAAGCCTTTGAATTGATTTAAGCACTTTCCTTTCTTTGAAGAACGAGTCCTTAGCTGAAATACTAAGAAGTCATAATTGAAGCCCGGGTTTCGTACTGATGTATACGAAAGCCATTTTTGAAGCCCGGGTTGTAAGCTGAAGTACTTACAAGCCATTTTGATTTTGGATTAGACAACAACTTTTGGAACCCATTTAAGCACGGCGCCAATGGGTTTACCATATTTTGAAATCCATTTGAAAGTTGTGTCAATCCGAGACAAAGAAGTTGAATTCCAACGAGGACTGAAAACCTGTGTTTCATTTTGAAATAAAGCTCGTGGAATCAATGGTGATTTAAAACTCTTTTGCTTTTGAAAGTTGTTTGAGAAACTCTGTGTCTCTCTTGGAGTTTTAAAACTTGAAGAAGAAGTTCTCCATCCATTGTTGAAACTCGGCGTTTCATTTCGAAAATTCGTTTTTGAGATGAATGGAAACCTTCCAGAATTGGGATTTTTCAAAGCATAGCCATTCCTTTGTTGTAGCGGAAGCATTTCAGAGTCTGAATAATTCAAATGTTTTGAACGACTTTGCTTTAGTTTCCACACTGGCTTTACCGGAGTAAAACGAGAGTATGGAGTTTGAAAACCTTGATTCTTTTCTTTAGGAGCACTTGCATTTGAAACTTTTTGAGGAGTAAATGTTTCAGAAAAATTAGGTCTCTTTGAAAATTTCCTTCCTTTTTGCAAAGAATAAGTTGTAAACTGAGAAACCTTTTTCGAAAATGGTTTGGAAGATTCACCCGTGTAAACCTTCTCCGAAACATTTACTTGTGGTTTAGACTCGTTTGAAACTTGAGATTTTCCTTTTGACCGGTTAAGAACATCAAACTTTGCTTTTAAGGCATTGTATGACGTTCTCAAATCATTGTATTCTTTTTGAAGAGAAAGATGATCCGATGATGCCAGTTTTTCTTGCAAAGAAGCATTTTGATTTTCAAGATGTGCAAAATATTTTTCATATTTTTCTGTTTCGATTGAAAAATCATTTTTGGCATCACCAAAATCCTTGATTTGTTGTGCAATTGTTTTTTTCAATTCAACAATTTTCTTTTGAATCACAGACTTTTCTTTTTCAAAAAGATGATTTGGTGTGATCTGAGAGTCAGATTTGTTTGAAGTTTGATTCTGAACTCTTGACCGCTTGATTGAATCAAACAAGTTTTTGTAAGTCTGTTTCAAATGCTCATTTTCTTTTTGTAATGATGCCACAGCATTTTCCAATTCAAGATTTTTTGTATCAAATTCGTCAAAATCAAACTTGATATTGGTATCATCACATTTTTCTTCAAAAATCTTTTCTTTTTCTTTAAGCACTGATGTCAAAGAGTTTTCAGAAGACATTTTCTCATTCTTCTCTTGCAGTTTAAGTTGGAAAGAGATACTTTGTGCTTCGAGTATTGCAAGATGTTTCTCAAAGTGAGCAGTTCTTTTTGACAATTCTGCTTTGACATCAGTTGCTTCTTTTAAAAGCTCGGTGATTTTCTTTTTGAGACAAAGATTTTCAGATTTCAAAGAAGATGTTTGTTCAAAATTCTCATTCACTTTCTCATGGCAAACAGATTTTGATTTGAAAGACTCTATTTGATTTGTGAAAAATTCCTTTTGAATGTCAAGTAATAAGCATTTTTCATCAAATTCGTCTTCAAGAGAATGAACGTACTTTAAGTCTTCTCTCATTTCAGTGACAAGATGTTTTTCAAAGTACTCAAAACTTAAGTTGAGATTTTTCACATGAGGTTCAATCTCTTCTTTCAAAATCTTTTGGACTTCAATCTTAAGGCTTACATCTGATGAAAGAGGATTGGAGAAAACGCTGGTATTGATGTCTACTTGCTTAAACCAAATGGCCTTTAACGTATGCTCAATGTGATGTTTAAGATTACAAAATTGTTTCCTTGCTTTATTTTGCCATAACGTAGCATCATAAGTAGCAAGTTGAGCTTCTTTGAAAAATCTTTTCACATTTGTGTCTTTTCTTTTGAAAGGTTCTTTTGGTATATCAGTCAATTGTAGACCACCATACACAAAGCCGTGATACGAGAGTGGGTTTTTTGTTTGTTTTACTTTCAAACGTTTTTCCTCTTCAGATTTTAAAATATCTTGAGACTCAAATAAAAGATCATCTGACAATTCTTTTCCCATATCTTCAGCGTTGTACAAAATAGGTGTCAGCTTTTTCACTTTGTTTAAAACACACGGTTTTCCATTTTCCAACTGAGCACTATTCACAAAACCAATCCCAGATGTTTGTTTCTCTACCTCCTCATCTTTAGTAGGCAGCATGTTGAAAGTCTGAGAAGTCTGTCCCAATTTTCGAAGTTTGTTTTCAAGATCGTTTGTACGTTTCAAAAACTCTTTGTTTTCATTCTCAAGTTTTGTGTTTACAATCTCAAAATTTGATGTGGTTTTCTGAAGCTTTGAATTTTCACTTTTTAAATCATTGTTCTCTTTTAAAAGCGCTTGAACCTTTCTGTTGTTAACGACCATTTGGGTATCCAGATTTTGAATGGAACGTTTTTCACGAAGAACAGCTTCTCTATAACCAACTTCAAGTTCTTCATTTCTTTTTAAAAGTGGTTTGACAAACTCTCCATTCATTTCAAACTTTTGAGCTTGAGATTTAAGGTTTGAGTTTTCAAATTCAAGTTCAGCTTTTCTTTTTATTACATTTTGAAAACCTTTTTCCATTTCTTTAAATCTCTCAAGCTCTTTTGTCAATAAGACATTCGCTTGCTTAGCTTTGCGATTGTCCTCTTTGCACTTTTCAAGTTCATGTTTGAAATTATTGATCAATGATGCAAATAAGGCACGATCTTGTTCATAAGAAGATCCATCCTGGGCAGGCTCACCTCTATTAGGATCCATATCTGGAGTAGCAAAAGTGATATTGCTATCATTTTGTTCGACCACACATGTGTCACTAATAGACTCAGGATGCGCAGGATGTGTCTGATCATGAGCAAACACATTATCAAAGATATTACCATTATCATGAGTATGTGAATGTTTTACCGTAGCCAATATCTCTGTGTATGATGAAGGTCTGATATGATCATCTTCGGTGTCCCAAACAGCTTCATTCCTTTGTGTACCATCAGCATCCGAATCATAGCTAGGACTGCTGCTTTCAACCTGCTGTTCTGAAGATGAATCACTGCCCGTGAAAATCAAACTATCATTTGATGCATCACCCTCATTGATCGTTTCCTTTTTTGCTTGAAAATCTTTCTCTGTCTCTTTTTCAATCACTTCTGTTTCCTTTAACTGCATCTCTCTTTCAATTAGCTCTCTTTCCCGTTTCAGCTTCTCAATCTCATTCCCTGAAGTGCTTCTTTCTTTTTCATTAGAATCCCTCTTCTTTTTCTGCATCTCCATCAGATGAAGTGATCTTGCATTAAGCACCATTTCCAGTATGTACATATGATTAAGCAATTGATTTCTAAAGACTTCAACTTCTATGCTAGTGAAGTATTTTTTCCATAAACTGCTTGATGATTCATAATCCCAAGAATTCTTAAACGCTCTAAAATCCATGGTCATGAATCCTTTTAACTGTGTCTTGAGCTCTCTAAATCCTACCATGCAATCACTTCCCTGTTCAATTTGCATTTCGAGTTGAACTATGTTGTTTTGAAGATTCCTCATGAAGGTAACAAAGTCCATTTCAGATCCGAAGAGTGTCTCAAAAGTTCTAAGAAATGATAAACCAAATAATGGTTGACGTGCTTCTGAGAGAACCACACAGTGATGCTTAACTGATTCAAAATGTTTTAAACAATTTTCTTTGGAGTGCATTGAGAGCTTAATCCTTACTTGCGTCTCTCTTTCATTTTGCTCTTTCATTTCCATTGTTTAACGATATGTGATAAAGTTGATCTTAGGATCTTTTAAGATAACAAAGATTGTTGTTGAAGATTAGATGTTTTGGTGAAGATGAAAGTTCGTTCTCGGTTGATCTGATTGATTTCGAAATTTTCCGCCAAAAATCGAGTATGAAAATTTCCGTTCTCAAAATTTGAAAATCACTATAAAATCCAATTATAAGGTTACTAGAAAAATTTGAGTTTTGAAAATTTTTTCGCCAAATTTTACCGAAATTTTTCGAATTTTGGCCTAAAAATTTGAATTTCGGGCCAAAATTTTCAACGTTATACCAAAATTTAAATCTCGCGTAAAAATTGAACGTTAATTCTCGTGTGAAAAATAAATTTTACTCAAAATTTCCCGCCAAAAAACTCTTTTTTTTTTTTTTTTTTTTTTTTTTTTTTTTTTTTTGGTCTAACTCGATAAGATTATATAGTCTAACTCGATAAGTTTGGAAAAATCTAACTCGAAAAGTCTGGATAGGGTTTCTAACTCGATAAGATATAAGGAGGTGTCTAACTCGATAAGTCTTGGAGAATTCTAACTCGATAGGTCTAAGATGGTATCTAACTCGATAGTTCTAAGTTGGTATCTAACTCGATAGATCTAAGATGGTATCTAACTCGATAAGTAGTCTAGATTTGGGCAGAGTATCCCCTTAGTTAGAGTCACACGTGTCCTAACTCGATAAACGATTAGGAAGGGAATGGCTAACTCGCCACAATTCAAACTCGATAAAGTCTTTAAAGAAACACCTAACTCGATAGTTATTTGTGATCCTAACTCGATATGATTTCTAAGAACCCCTAACTCGATAGGTATTTGTGCACCTAACTCGATAGTGTAACCCCTAACTCGATAGGTATTTTTGATCCTAACTCGATGGAACCAACATAAACCCAAACTCGATAACCAATGTTTCAAACTCGATAAAACTTTTTCTCAAACTCGAAAAAAATGTTTCAAACTCGAAAAATTTTCCTCAAACTCGAAAAAAATGTGTCAAACTCGAAAAATTTTCTTCAAACTCGATTTTTTTTTTTTCAAACTCGATAAGTACACAATGAACAGTACCAGATTCGAATTTTCTTCACCAAAAAACACGATTTTTTCACCCAAAAACAATCTAAAACAACCTAAAATTATCCTTAGGCTCTTGATACCACTTGTAGGACCGTAGAACAACCTTATTACTATTGAATCAAGCCTAGATCTAGAGAGAGAAAGTAAGTAGAGAGAGAGAGTGGATGGGAACTCTAGTGTGTGAAAATAATAACCTTGTTAATGACTAAGAGAACCAACCTCTAAATGAGGCCTTACATGACTATTTATACTTGTAGTCTAGGGCTTCACATATCTTTGACTACATTATATAACTAGCCCTTAGACTTTATACAAGCATGAATAGTACACATAAACTTAATAAACTAGCATTTACTAACTATTACATTGATATATTTAACTAACTATTTGACTCAATAATGATCGTCACTTTTAATCCTAACAGTTTCAGTTATTATAAAAATACTTTCATCAGAATCAATATCTTGGAAACTTTTTATCGGTATAAAATCACCATTATCAATTATTTTTTCAATATCTTCATCAATTTCAAAAAACTTTAAGTTTTTATTAAACTTTTCTGGACATCTATTAGCATAATGTCCTTCTTTGTGACAGTAAAAACATTTACAAGTCTTAGGGCCTGTTTTCCTCCTAAAGGTGGGTTTGAAAGTGTTTTTATATCCTTTATTCTTAAAGTATCTTGTTTTCCTCTTTCTAAAATATTTCTTTTTATAATGGGTATTTTTCTTATATTTCTTTTTGATTTTTCCATAATAGTATGAGCTATCGCACCCAATCATAGTTGGCATTTTAGGATTACCACAACATAATGATGTTCTTTTCTTTAACCCTTTACTCATTTTAGCTAAAATAGCATCTCCACACCATTCACTTAGTTTATCTCTTAAATGTGTAATTCTTTTTCCTAAAGTATCTGTTGTACCTGGTCGATAAGTATCTATTAATTTATTCCCCCAAGGGTCAGGTATTTTGGCAAAAAATAGAGGCAAATAACTTTCGGTATTTGAGACTTGATTATATATATGATAATAATAATCTTGAATTACACAAATATACCTATCTATTTCACACATATCACATAGTTGTAATCTCAACAAAGCAGTAGAATATTTTTGAACCGTGGCAATATCTTTAATAATATTTCCCTCGCCACAGAATTCTAATCGTAATGCTTCCACAGCTCTAGTAATTATATTTGCTATATTAATACATAAATCTACAAAAATATCTAAGTGTTTCAAGTGTGTGCCTATATCATCAGATAAGACTAAAATATCATCAATGTAAACAAAAATAAAATCATATTCTTTAAAAATAATATCCATTTTCCTCTGAAATATTTGAGGAGCATTTTTTAATCCAAAAGGTAAAACTAACCATTCATATTGGCCTTGTGGAGTAGAAAATGCAGTGTATGTTATACTATCAGGATGCATTTTTATTTGCCAAAAACCACTCTTATAATCGAATTTAGAAAACACCTTTTTATTTCTAGTCCAATTTATCAAACTTTCTTTATGTGGTAAAAAATACCCATCAAATATTGTATTTTCATTTAACTTTTTATAGTTTATTACCATCCTTGCTTTGCCTCTTGCTATCTCAGCATGTTTTCTTACCAAAAAGGCTGGCGAACTATGGGAGCTATGACTTGGCCTTATTAGTTTACTATTTAAGAGTTCTTTAATTTGTACCTGAAATTCCTTTTGGTCTTCAGGGTTATATCTCATGGGTTTTACCCTGATTCATTTATCTTTGTCTTTCATTTCTAGTTTAGCCATTATCTGGTTTTTATCCCAGAATTTTAAAGGATTGTCAGTATAACAATTATTTAATTTTTCTTTTATATTTTCTATACTATTATCAAGTTTTCTAAGATTTACTTGATAATCTAAAAGGTTTTCATCTTTTTGATAATCTTTTTGATAATCTAAAAGGTTTTCATCTTTAAAGGATTATCAGTATAACAATTATTTAATTTTTCTTTTATATTTTCTATACTATTATCAAGTTTTCTAAGATTTTCTAAGATTTTGGCAAAAGAAAGTTTGAAAATTAGTGACTTGCTACATGATGTTGTACATTATGCAATAGGAATTGTACGATGTTGTTGAAACTTGTAACAACTGTAGTATTTTAACTTTTCCTCACTCTGATTTGTTTTATTATGAACCCTTTTCATTTTCTTTTCCATCCACCCCTCTGTTTTGATTTTTGACAGCTCACACTGATTTATCATTGCAATAAGAAAACAAAAGATACCCTTTTCATCGTTTATCTTATTTACTGTAAAAAAAATATCAAAACCCATTTGTTAAATTTTTATAAAAAAACCATCAAGAAACACACTTTTTGTTGATAAAAGCTTAAAGTTTTATGTGTTTTTAGGTGAAAATGGAAAAAGGGTCTTTGGGAGAAGGTGCTGAGTTTCATGAAGATGTGTTTACAAAGTTCATTCTTTCGTGGTCTCTTGATGATATTTTTGATGAACATCTCTACAAGAATAAGGTCTCTTTATTTTTACCTTTTTTTTTTTTTTTTTTTTTTTTTTTTTTAATACTACTTTTAGTAAACCTTAAACCCTCTATTAAAACCTTAATCGCTCCATTATGTGTAGTAAAGATGGAGTACATGTTAACATTAGTTATCAAAATGACCTTCTTTTATTCAAAAGAAAGTTTGAAAATTAGTGACTTGCTACATGGTGTTGTACATTATGCAATAGGAGTTGTACGATGTTGTTGAAACTTGTAACTACTGTAGTATTTTAACTTTTCCTCACTCTGTTTTGTTTTATTATAAACTCTTTTCATCTCCTTTTCAATCCACCCCTCTGTTTTGATTCTTGACAGCTCACACTGATTTATCACTGCAATAAGAAAACAAAAGATACCCTTTTCATCTTTTATCTTATATACTGTACAAAAAATAACAAAACCCATTTGTTAAATTTTTATAAAAAAACCATCAAGAGAAACACACTTTTTGTTGATAAAAGCTTAAAGTTTTATGTGTTTTTAGGTGAAAATGGAAAAAGGGTCCTTGGGAGAAGGTGCTGAGTTTCATGAAGATGTGTGCTGAGTTTGATGAGACCTAAAAACCGAATCAAAACACATTAAACATCTCAAATCACAACAAAAATGTACACATAATTTAAAATCAAAATATTAAATCGAATGAAAAAGTATACCATAGAGCAATTAGCCGCATCTTTCCGATTCTTCCTCTTCATTTTAGGGTTGAGTGATACGCCTTCCAACGGATCAATCCTCTTCCTCTTCATTTTTTACGGATTTCTGAATTTGTTTGAATTTGATTGAATTAGGGTTAGGGTTTTGAATTTGATTGAATTAGGTTAGGGTTTTGAATTTGGGGAAATTTGATTGATCAATCGAGTGAGCGCGCGTGAAAAGTAAGCGTATTTGGCTAACCTTACATGTTCAAATAAGCCTAAATAAGGCTCGGAACTGATCCGAACAGAAAAAATCGAGGACCGAAATTCATGAAAAATCGGAACTCAAACCGAACCGACGGGCCATCGAGTCGGTTCGCTTTTCGTCGGTTCGGTTTTCGTCGGTCTAAGTGTATTTTGGTATGTTTTTGTCGGTTTAGGGCCGAACCGACCCGAAACCGAAATCATGTAAAACCTGAAACCGAACCGACTGGCTGTCGTTTCGGTTCGGTTTTTGTCACTTCGGTCGGTTTTGTCAGTTCGGTTCGGTTTTGAACCTTCGGTGCTCAGCCCTAAGCCTAACGTCTTCTGGAAATTGAAATTGAAATGGAAGATAATGGGCGACGATCAAGAATATTTTACTGACGAAGAGATGTATCATAATGCAAATGATGATTATAGTAAGTGACCTACGTTGGTTAATTATTTTTTGTTTTAGTTTAAATTTTGTTCGATTAGGTATAAAATGGTTCACATTCTACATTGATGAGTTAATTATTGTGACTTTTTGCAGAAGATCTTTCTACTTGCTTTTGTATGAGGATACACCACGGAGGAGAGTTTGACTTGTATGAGGATACACTGAAGCGTTCTCTATTCACGACTTAGATGAAATGGTTAACTTGGTAAGAATCTTGATGTTGGCTTGCATTCATTATGTAGTTATGATGATGTACGTTATTTAAGTAAGTTTATAGCTGAGCATAAGGTCATTGAAGTGTACATAGAACATGTAGTGTCCAAAGTAGGAACTTACTTCAAGCCATATTAGGCAATGGGTCTTGTTCTTAATGAAATAGATCAGGACAATGATGCTAGTCCTAGTAACCGTAGGCTTATTGGTAGTAGTATTTCTAGAAGAACTCGATCTAAGAGGCTATTATTGGAATATGTTATTCCTGAGGAGGCTGAAGCAAGTGATGAAATTAGTAGGTTTGCTGAGTTACCTAATAAAGAGCCAAGGGTGAATGAAATACCAACTGAAAAGTATAGGTTTACTGAGTTACTAATGCAGACCCAAGGGTGAATGAAATACCAACTCAAGAGTCTAGGTTTACTGAGTTACCTAATGAAAAGCCAAGGGAGCCAAAGGTGAATGAAATACCTACTAAAGATTAACAAATGGGTTTTGATATTTTTTTGTAGAGTATATAAGATAAAAGATGAAAAGGGTATATTTTATTTTCTTATTGCAGTGATAAATCAGTGTGAGCTGTCAAGAATCAAAACAGAGGGGTGGATGGAAAAGGAGATGAAAATGGTTTATAATAAAACAAAACAGAGTGAGGAAAAGTTAAAATACTACAGTAGTTACAAGTTTCAACAACATCGTACAACTCCTATTGCATAATGTACAACATCATGTAGCAAGTCACTAATTTTCAAACTTTCTTTTGAATGAAAGAAGGTTAATTTGATAACTAATGTTAACATGTACTCCATCTTTACTACACATAATGGAGCGATTAAGGTTTTAATAGAGGGTTTAAGGTTTACTAAAAGTAGTATTGAAAAAGTACAAAAAAAAAAAAAAAAAAAAAAAAAGACCTTATTCTTGTAGAGATGTTCATCAAAAATATTATCAAGAGACCAGGAAAGAATGAACTTTGTAAACACATCTACATGAAACTCAGCACCTTCTCCCAAGGATCCTTTTTCCATTTTCACCTAAAAACACATAAAACTTTAAGCTTTTATCAACAAAAAGTGTGTTTCTTGATGGTTTTTTTTTATAGAAATCTAACAAATGGGTTTTGATATTTTTTTGTACAGTATATAAGATAAAAGATGAAAAGGGTATCTTTTGTTTTCTTATTGCAGTGATAAATCAGTGTGAGCTGTCAAGAATCAAAACAGAGGGGTGGATGGAAAAGGAGATGAAAAGGGTTTATAATAAAACAAAACAGAGTGAGGAAAAGTTAAAATACTACAGTAGTTACAAGTTTCAACAACATCGTACAACTCCTATTGCATAATGTACAATATCATGTAGCAAGTCACTAATTTTCAAACTTTGTTTTGAATGAAAGAAGGTTAATTTGATAACTAATGTTAACATGTACTCCATCTTTACTACACATAATGGAGCGATTAAAGTTTTAATAGAGGGTTTAAGGTTTACTAAAAGTAGTATTGAAAAAGTACAAAAAAAAGGTAAAAATAAAGAGACCTTATTCTTGTAGAGATGTTCATAAAAAATATCATCAAAAGACCACGAAAGAATGAACTTTGTAAACACATCTTCATGAAACTCAGCACCTTCTCCCAATGATACTTTTTCCATTTTCACCTAAAAACACATAAAACTTTAAGCTTTTATCAACAAAAAATGTGTTTCTCTTGATGTTTTTTTTATAAAAATTTAACAAATGGGTTTTGATATTTTTTTGTACACTATATAAGATAAAAGATGAAAAGAGTATCTTTTGTTTTCTTATTACAGTGATAAATTAGTGTGAGCTGTCAAGAATCAAATCAGAGGGGTGAATGAAAAATGAGGTGAAAAGGGTTTATAATAAAACAAAACAGAGTGAGGAAAAGTTAAAATACTACAGTAGTTACAAGTTTCAACAACATCGTACAACTCCTATTGCATAATGTACAACATCATGTAGCAAGTCACTAAATTTCAAACTTCTTTTGAATTAAAGAAGGTTATATTGATAACTAATGTTAACATGTACTCCATCTTTACTACACATAATGGAGCGATTAAGGTTTTAATAAAAGGTTTAAGGTTTACTAAAAGTAGTATTAAAAAAAAAAGGTTAAAAATAAAGAGACTTTATTCTTGTAGAGATGTTCATCAAAAATATCATAAAGAGACCACGAAAGAATGAACTTTGTAAACACATCTTAATGAAACTCAGCACCTTCTCCCAAGGACCCTTTTTCCATTTTCACCTAAAAACACATAAAACTTTAAGCTTTTATCAACAAAAAGTGTGTTTCTTGATAGTTTTTTGTTTTGTTTTTTTTTTTTTTTTTTTTTTTTTTTTTTTTTTTTTATAAAAATTTAACAAATGGGTTTTTGGTATGTGGTGAGTTATAGCTATGGGGCTATTGGTTAGATTAACCCTCTCTAAAATATGTTAGGGTGTACTTGTTTATATATATATATATATATATATATATATATATATATATATATATATAATTTTTTTTTTCCTATTTTGTCGTTTTTTTTTTTTTTTTTTTTTTTTTTTTTTTTTTTTTTTAAATTAAATATATTGTATATGTATAATGTTTTGTATAATTATTTTGTTTGTATAATAGCGCGTTAAATATTACCACATTAAATAAGTGCAACAACAACTGTTATTATTAAATTAAACGACATCGTTATACATGTTATTTAAAAACAACAACATCTACGACATATGAAGATTATTTATTTCATTTAAAAGATCATGGAGCCTTGCACCCGACTGACAAGCGTGATCTTCAGGATTCCTTGCCAATTCTAACTCCATCTCCGGCGTCTTTATTCTTATCTTTAACAACTTGTTCTCATTATCTTTAGCAACGCAGTTTGAGCACTGCGTTGAAGAAGAGACTGTTAAAGAAGAGGTTTGATTAAAGTACTCTTCTTCAAATTCAACTTTTCACCTGAAGTATCGACACCCATAGTCTTTTGTACCTGGTTGTTACATGTTAAGAAAATAATAAGAAATGTATTTTTAACAAACAAATTAATTACATAACTAAGCAAACGTATGATTATTTATCACTGAAAGAGGACATGCATAAAACGGGTGCCCACAACTACCTTCTTGCCATCAACGGGTATGATGATCCTTTGTTACTTATAATTTTTAAAAGTTATTAAAAAAACATACCTATAGTTAATTTTCTATTTAATTTAAAAATCGTTAGTGTTTGACTTTTTTTTTTTTTTTGAAATGTGTGTATTTGTATAAAATGATGCTAATATGTAGAAAATTTCAACTTAGTAGCGTTTTAAATTGAGTTTGGAAAACTAGGCATAGCAGTTGGTTTGTTTTACAAAAGTGTTTGTAGTTGATGATGCGTTTACGCTTCTTTAGAAAAATTTGCATGAGTTGTATATGTGCGATTGCACGTATTTCATAGTTGTATATATGCGTTTACGCTTCTTTAGAAAACAAGGCGAGAATTAACCGATCGGCCTCTAATTGGATTGGTAAAAATCGGTCAACGTACTGATTAATTGGATAAAAATCGACCAAATCATGCATAAATTAACAAAATCAGACAAAAATCGGCCAACTTTGTTAACGAGGGTCAATGTTTTCCATAACTTAAAATTGAGGTTTTTATTTCAATATACCCCCCATTATTCACAAAAGCAGTCGACACAACCACTTAAACGTGCATCAAGCAGTGATTTAACACAAAATGTGCATTTTTTATTTTTTTTTTCAATTGGATGTTAATGACATATTTCGATATTGATTTTTGAAAATTAATTGAACTATTTGAACTTTGAACATTAAAGTACGTTAGAGCATTTCGTTTATGTAATATATATAATTTCAATAACTTATAACTTTATGATTAATCTTAGTTAATCGCCGCCTAACCGATTAATCGTTAGGCGATACTCGGCCACCCGACTAGCGCCTAGCGATTTTTACGACCTTGGTCATGAGTTAATAGACCAACAAAAAATTTATATCAGCATGAACTAAATCAACCCAGAAACAACAAACAAGTAATTTACCTTAGTAGTGCCTGAGACGAGAGTACCAAGTATAGAAAGATGTCCATTAATCATGTGACAACCCGCAAATTTCCTTATGTATTCTATTCGGAGAAACATCAATTTATTTTGAGTTTGGCATTACTTGGAAGAAGCTAGATGTATTTATATTTAAATTTAACGGAAAATGATTCTAAAGCTAATGAAAATGAGTTCGGATGCTCGAGAAATAATTATAACACGTCTTAATGGTTCCGTTCACACTTCGATAAAGATATGAAATAATTGGCAAAAACAGTCCCTAAGGGAGAGCTAGGGTTTGTCTCTAGTCCACCACTCACCCTATATATACTACTTATAATCAACATGTTCCTGCTCCTCTCAGCCGCCAACACCAACACCAACATCTCTCTCTCATCTTTTCCGGCCATATTCCAGCCACCGGAGCTCCACCACCGCAAGTCTAATTACACCGCCACCTCCACCTTGTTTACTTAAAATCGGTGGAAAAGAGATCCGTTCACACTTAAATGTCGACTGAAGTTCTGGCCAGCGTTGAACCTACCGCCAACAATGCTCCTTATTTCGAGGTATCAAACTGATTTACCTTTTTTTTTATGTTTAGTTCGTCAAAATCATATTTAGTTTATTTCATACATTTTTATATTTATAACATGACCCTTTTTTTTTTTCTTTATCAGTTCAGAAACCGAGTAAAGATAAAGACGGAGAATACTTGCTCGAATTGTTGAAATAGGTGGTCTTGGAATTTGTGATGTAGTGTTTTCACCATCAACAGGTATGATATCCTTTGTTACTTATAATTTTTAAAAGTTATTAAAAAAAATATACCTATAGTTAATTTTTTATTTAATTTAAAAATCGTTAGTGTTTGACTTTTTTTTTTTTTTTTTTTTTTTTTTTTTTTTTGAAATGTGTGTATTTGTATAAAATGATGCTAATATGTAGAAATTTTTAACTTAGTAGCATTTTAAATTGAGTTTGGAAAACTAGGCGTAGCAGTTGGTTTGTTTTACAAAAGTGTTTGTAGTTGATGATGCGTGAATTGAGGTAAAAGTAGCGTTTACGCTTCTTTAGAAAAATTTCTAGCAGTTGGTTTGTTTTACAAAAGTGTTTGTAGTTGATGATTGCACGTATTTCAGGTTTTGCATTTCATAGTGTATATCTTGAGTTTGGATTAAAGGCTTGAATTCATGAGTAGATGATTACAAAATGGTTGATGTAATTCATGAGTTTGTTGTTGACAACAAGTAATCAAATTTTTCTAAAGAAGCGTAATTATTATTATTATTATTATTATTATTATTATTATTATTTGCAAACATAATGCAGGATTTTTATTTTTATTTTTATTTTTTGCAAACGTAATGCAGGAAAAGCTCTCATCAAAAGAAGCTTTATTTAGCTCCGGTGCCGTAGAGGTTTTAGCTAATGTGACTCAGCCGCTTGATGAGGTAGAAATATCTTACATAATGAACACTAGTTAATATACTTAATGATGTTATAACGTTTGTAGAGATGGAATGACCGTATTGATTGAATTTCACAAAGCTACATACTGATTGAGCTTGTTTAATCACAGCAGCGATGGCCAAATATACTAATAGTAGCACTATATATATGCACTAAGGACATGGACACGGGCTCGTAGTTTATCATTAAATTTAACCAAGTTATTAATCTAATAAAGCCATAAGGGATATGCTACAGCACAGATTCTCGTTAGTTTATCATTAAATGGAATCAAGTTATTCATCTTTAAGAACCATTAAACCCTGATGTTTCTACCATGATTTGATATTGTTATACTAATTATTATGTAGGAGGGGGATCTTTATCTGAAGGCACTAATTGGTAAGTTTTTCAAAACATTGTTTGTTTGATGACAATAAAAGGTGTAACTGATCTGATCTGGCTGTAAAAGCGAATGAAGCGTTCATCGACGACCACTTCGATCTCGCCGTGTACTACTACACTCAAGCCATCGCTCTTGATCCTACGAGGTCTCATCTTTTCTCCGACCGGTCGCAGGCCAACATTAAACTCAAGAACTTCACCGGTAATTAGTTTATGTTTTTGACTGGATTTGTTGATTTTATTATTTTAGGGATACTTTTAAACCTAGGGTTTAGAATTTGTAACTGAATTTAGGGATATTTTCTTATTGTGTAGAGTCTGATTAGTGACCTAATTATATAAGATGTCAATTATTGGATATGTGGATTGTGTAGTTGTTTCCTATGAATTAGGACGGTGCTTATAATAGACAATAAACATGTGAAAATCACGTGTGTGGGACGCAAGGTTGTTGAATTAAGGCGTAATAATTGTGTTGTGGACTTGCTTGATATGCAGGTCATAAAACTTGTAGTAATTACGTAATATTGTTAGTAAAACATGTGGATGTGGACTTGTTTATTATGAAATTCAGTGGAAATTTTTTATGGATTCGGAATACTTTTCATCTTATGAATGACTTCTGATTGGTATTTACTTTTTCTTGTATGGGAGTAGAGGCTGTTGCTGACGCGAGTAAAGCTATTGAAATAAACTCGTCAAATGTGAAGGCGTATCTGCGCAAGGGGTGAGTCTTGCTGAATATGTTTTGAGTTTCCACATAGTGTGTTTGTTTGTCTGTTTCCTGCCCAATTTTCGTATTATTAGGCACTTCTTTTATTGTTTGTATCACTCTATTGGGATTAAAATAGATTTCTGTTTGTGGGGATTTCAGTGTTTATATATATATAAGCACCTTTTTTTGTATGGCCATCACATAATGATAAAGCCACAAATCCATATGGTGTTGGTGTTTTAGTATGATTCGAAAAAGGATCAAATTTTGAAAATTTTCCAATGCGCCCGTTCCAAAACTCATTATGGCTTAGCTTCATGATGCTGTGGCGGGTTGCAGCCTTTACAATTTGCCATGGCATGCCACTTACTACTTTGATCACCTTGCTGATTGCCCTTTTCACATTGTCCTTCAGTACGACGATACTAGCCTCTTTTTTTTTTTTTTTTTTTTTTTTTTTTTTTTATTATTTTTTTAATATGTTCTTGTTTTGTATATGACTATCTTCAAATATTATAGTAACCTTTTCTCGTCTCTTACAGAACTGCGTGTTTTAGCCTTGAAGAATATCGCACCGCCAAAGCAGCCTTTAAATCTGGTTCTAAGCTAGCTCCAGAAGATTCAAGATTCAAGGATTGGATAAAAAAATGTGATACAGCAATTGCAGGTAATTAAATAGTTAATATGCTACATGTTGGAATTCCAATTGTTGGTTTTGTGAGAGCTAAGTCGAAAAGTCTCTTTGATTTCTCTTTTATTAAATTTTTGTTTGGTGTTTCTTTTCATATAATTTTTGCACCAATAGACAGAGACTGGTTTGAGATACCCTTGAATCAGTTCTCAAGTTTCTTTTAACTTTCTGCGGTGCATGATATAAACTCAAAAGTTTTTGGGATTTAATTCATATTAATTTAGAGGTGGCAATCTTTGCCCATCATAACAAAAACGGTATCATCTGGGCAACTTTTATAAAACTATTTGGTTCATTTAAACTATTTGGTTCATTTGGGCGACTGATGATTCTGAAACGGGCAGAATGGGCGGAGCTATTAACATCCTCAGATCTGAAACGGGTGATCTGGGCGGTTTCTATGATCATTAATGGGTAATCTGGGCAAATGGTATGTAGTGTAATATCAAGCATCAAACTAATTTATAGCTTAAAAGTCTTAAAAACGTACCACTTCTATCACTGCCACCAATTTCCGGTGACCACTGTCGCACCACCGCCGCCATTACAGCCTTTTTCTGACCAGCGACACCCCAGTTATATAATATTAAAATCAAGGTAAAATAAAATAAAAGAAACCAAAAAACAGTTTTTTAGATAAAATTTGATTTTTGTGTATGAACATTGATACATGTAAAGAGAGAGAGAGAGAGTAACTGGGTTTTTGACTTGTGGGAGAAAAAAGGGTATGCCAAGTGGGAAATGAAATAATATAGTTAATTACTAATGAATATTTTATTAAATTAAAAGAATTGTACATATTAGAGTCTGCAAACTAAGAAGTATTATTTATAATTATATCAAAAAACAGCAACAAAAAGAAAAGAAAAGATTATTACGATAATATTTTGTAGATTGAATTATTTTTTTTGAGAACAATTACAAACTGAATCTTATGGAACTCATATTTATTAAACTTAGGTTGCCCGTTTTGCCCATGCCTGGTTGATCCAAAATTTAAATTTGTCCGTTTGACCCTCGCCCGTTAAGACCCGCTCCCTTTTGACCCTTTGCCCGAGTCCGCCCGACCTGCCCGTTTTTCCACCTCCACGTATTATATTATAAGTTGTGTATAATTTTTATAACAAGTTATTTATAAAAAAATTAATTGGAAGTCTTTTGGACAAAAGCTACCTGTTTGGATTAGAACTTGTAGCTTATAGCTTGAATACACACTCAACTGGTGCTTTGGGGTTTTTGTGGTCCTTTCTGATCTTGGTATCTCTTTTAAATATGCTATATAGGTTATCAGAGACCTACATATTCATCTTCGAGGCCAACCAAAGACCGGGATAAGCTTGAAGTTCTACTGAAAAAACCACAAACCAAACCCCGGTTTCCCCCATTATCTGCAAATAAACCTCCCATGTCGTTTTCTTCAAAGAAACACATGAATCCGGGTGTACATAACATTCTCACAAAAAAACAAACCAAACCACCTTTCTCTATATTTAAACCTATGAAGGGTGTGGGTGTACATTCCACCACAAAAAAAGAACCCAGGCCTCCCTCGACTTTAAAGAAAAGGTAAAATGAATTTAATATTTTATTACTCAGTTTGGGATTAAATTTGTTTTGTGGATTTTGTTAACATGTTTATTGTTTACCCTTGAAGAAAACTTTTTGGTGGCCTGGAACAATCAAGAAATGAATCAAGCTCTGTCAAGGATTTCAGAGATGTATCATACCAGGTATGTTATTTAATCAAGTTTTGTACTATATGAGTCAGTTTTGATGTTTAATTTAATTAGCTGGAATACAAACAATTAACCGATAGCGCCAACACGAGATTAGTCATATTAGCACTATATATGCACCAAGGACTTGGACACTGGCTCATTAGTTTATCTTTGAACAACAGACTATTATTTAAGATTTCAGATTCCCGTATTCATCTTTAAGAACCATTGATAAAACCTAGACTTTCATGCTAGGTTCTTGTATATTATCACATGTGTAAGTAATTTATTATTATTATTATTATTATTATTATTATTATTATTATTATTATTATTATTATTATTATTATTATTATTATTTTTTTGCAAACGTAATGCAGGAAAAGCTCTCATCAAAAGAAGCTTTATTTAGCTCCGGTGCCGTAGAGGTTTCAGCTAATGTGACTCAGCCACTTGATGAGGTAGAAATATCTTACATAATGAACACTAATTAATATACTTAATGATGTTATAACGTTTGTAGAGATGGAATGACCGTATTGATTGAATTTCACAAAGCTACATACTGATTGAACTTGTTTAATCACAGCAGCGATGGCCAAATATAGTAATAGTAGCACTATATATATGCACTAAGGACTTGGACACGGGCTCGTAGTTTATCATTAAATTTAACCAAGTTATTAATCTAATAAAGCCATAAGGGATATGCTACAGCACAGATTCTCGTTAGTTTATCATTAAATGGAATCAAGTTATTCATCTTTAAGAACCATTAAACCCTGATGTTTCTACCATGATTTGATATTGTTATACTAATTATTATGTAGGAGGGGGATCTTTATCTGAAGGCACTAATTGGTAAGTTTTTCAAAACATTGTTTGTTTGATGACAATAAAAGGTGTAACAATAAACGTTTCCAATTCTTGTTTTATTGTTGAAGCCCGAAGACCACCCAGGCCGAACTTTGATGAGCTGATGAAGAGGATTAGGCCAGCGAGGACAATAGATCCTGTTATGGAAATGCGCAAGGTTTTATGTGGCGGGGAACCAAAACCACATCAGATACCTACAGATGAAGAATTATCACAGGTTGGTAGTTAACAATTTTAAACAACTACTATTTAGGTGGAGGGTCAATTTATTTTGTATCTTTGCAAACGTAATGCAGGAAAAGCTCTCATCAAAAGAAGCTTTATTTAGCTCCGGTGCCGTAGAGGTTTTAGCTAATGTGACTCAGCCGCTTGATGAGGTAGAAATATCTTACATAATGAACACTAATTAATATACTTAATGATGTTATAACGTTTGTAGAGATGGAATGACCGTATTGATTGAATTTCACAAAGCTACATACTGATTGAACTTGTTTAATCACAGCAGCGATGGCCAAATATACTAATAGTAGCACTATATATATGCACTAAGGACATGGACACGGGCTCGTAGTTTATCATTAAATTTAACCAAGTTATTAATCTAATAAAGCCATAAGGGATATGCTACAGCACAGATTCTCGTTAGTTTATCATTAAATGGAATCAAGTTATTCATCTTTAAGAACCATTAAACCCTGATGTTTCTACCATGATTTGATATTGTTATACTAATTATTATGTAGGAGGGGGATCTTTATCTGAAGGCACTAATTGGTAAGTTTTTCAAAACATTGTTTATTTGATGACAATAAAAGGTGTAACAATAAACGTTTCCAATTCTTGTTTTATTGTTGAAGCCCGAAGACCACCCAGGCCGAACTTCGATGAGCTGATAAAGAGGATTAGGCAGCGAGGACAATAGATCCTGTTATGGAAATGCGCAAGGTTTTATGTGGCGGGGAACCAAAACCACATCAGATACCTACAGATGAAGAATTATCACAGGTTGGTAGTTAACAATTTTAAACAACTACTATTTTGGTGGAGGGTCAATTTATTTTGTATCTCACAGATACCTACAGATGAAGAATTATCAGATACCTACAGATGAAGAATTATCACAGAATGAAAGAGATGGGGATCTGATAAAGTAATAATAGAGTGAAAAAGAAAGGAAATTACTTGAAATTTTTTTAGTTTTTGTTTCTCTCTCTAGAAGGAAGAAGATTGATGTTGACAGGTTTTGTCTCCAACTCTTTATTACGTAGTACTATGTGAAATTGAAAATAAATGCTTTTCCCTATAAATAGGTAAAAATTAATGTTTTTTCATGTGAATTTATTATTATTATTATTATTATTATTATTATTATTATTATTATTATTATTTGGGTTTTGCTAATGACAACCCTAAGGTTGTGGTTAAGAAGTGAGTTTTTATTACAATTGGTTGTAGGAAATTAAATCATTCAATCAGAATCAAGTGTTGGTTTTAAATCCGTATTTTTAGGGATTGTCTCCGTTTTTCTCGGAATCTCATCCAATCATAATAATTCATTGTAATCATGTAATAAAAATTGTATTCTTAATCACAGCCCTTAGGGCTGTCGTTAGCAAAACCCAATGTGGTTCTTTTTTTTACATAACATTAACGTTTTCTCTAAATTTGATTAAGGAAATGATAGTGGTTCATAAGTTTTTGAAAATGCGAGTCATTCTGCTGTCACTAACATTATAATGTCAAATAGATTAGTTATATTATTAGACATACCAATTTAGTAATGTCATTCAATGCTCATTTGATTACCTGTATCTTTAAAGAAAGTAATTGAAGTTGTTAGTTTGAGTATGCAATAAAGTTTTTGAAAACTGAAACTAAAACTAGAGCTTTTACTTTCATGTAGGTTTGAATAAGAAACAAGATGTGGAGCTTATAGATAGAAATGATATTATAGCCATACAAAAAGCTCAAGCTAAAAGCCACCTTAAATAGATCTTGTTTTTTTTAAAGCTTGCTTTTATAAGCTTTTTTGATAAACAAAACTTATTACAATATAACAACAAATATATGTATATTGTGAAATATTTAGTTAGCGTTCTTAAAAAAAAATGTTCAATAAAATTTTTGCAACTGTTATCACTAACTAAATACACTGTTTTGCTTAACTTCTTGGGTCATTAAAAAAGGTGGATGAAATTAAGTAAATGTAACATATAAACTTTCTTGGTAAGTTACGTTCACAAAAAATGATATCATCATATCACTATTATCCAAAAGGTTTATTAATTTTCAGTAATAAATAACTTTATAATTTAATATTTTAATTAGTACAATATGTAGCTTCGGGAGCAAGGAAAAACAGTAAAAACAAAAAAGCTAGAATGAAGTAGGACGTGGAGAATGTGGTCCGACGTGGCATCGCGTGTGGGGCCGTACTTTAAGCTATTTATTATTATTATTATTTTTTTGATAAATTGAAAAATTAAAAAGAGTAAAACGTTAAAATAGTGTAAATGCATTGACACAGTCACCTGACACATTTTTGCTTCTTTTCTTTTTAGTTACAGTAAATAAAGAAAAACTTACAATTTTAGTCCATATGGTTTACCTAAAATAACACTTAGTCCCTATTCGGTTTTTAAATACATCATTGATACCTATTTTCCAAACTAGTTGTCACAACAGTCCTTATTTTAGATGTTCGTTATTTTATTTTTTATTTTATTTATTTGGAAAAAGCTGAGAGATTTATTACCAACAAAGCTCCAAGTAGGATGCCAAAACAAACTGTACAAAACAAAGCCACAATCTAGAAGCTAAAAGTAGAAACCAACGAAACAACAACAATAAACTAAGTAAAAAGGCCTTGCAATCCAAACGCTCCAATTCACTGGTCTTGAGACAATCCGAGCAGAAAACCAAAGCTTGGATAGCTTTTGGATAGACAAAAACAGATCTTCCTCCAAGATACTTACCTTCTCCTCTAAGACAACATTCACGGGCATACTTCTCCACTTCCAAATGGCCCAAATAACGATATAGAAGACCCCTGAACAACCTTTGCAATTTTCGAGCACCCACTGACTTAAATTTTTCCAAGAGGTATCGGTGATGGAAAAAGAGGGGAAAGATACAAGAGACTCGAGGTTCCACCAAGACCAAACTTTTTCTAAACCAGGAGAACCTTCGGCATTTAATGAGGCAATGCTCAATATCCTCCACGTTACAATCACAAAAAGTGCAGACAGTGGAGGAAATATCAAACCCGTGCGATGCATATGAAGATGCAAATGTAATTTAACTTCTAATATTTTATCCACTTACATACCAAATATGATATACCATTCTACCAACTTACACACTCTATGCTCAACACACATTACCATTATTTTCATTAATCTCATATATTCATTTTCTTCATACAACCTAACCACCCAAACAGCTCTTCAACACTCTCTTCTAAGATATTTATACAACTATCACCGGACACCGCCTCCGTTCACCAACTCTCTCCATCGTTGCTATCCATTAACCGCCACCATCATTTTTGTTTTAATCATTCTTCATCCTATACCTATATCATTCTTTACATTTGTTTGAAAGAGAAAGAAGGATTGAAGAAAATGTTGTAACCAATCAATATTCAATGACTTTGTAAATAAAAATAAATAAATAAATAAAAGATAATTAAAAAAAAGGAAGAAGACATATACAGTATACTGTAAATTAATACATATTTATTATTATTTTAAACGTGTTGGATTTGGTCCATCGTGAAATGTATATATATTGAGAATAAAAAGGTTGTTGAATGACAAAATTGCCCTCTCATGCATGGCATGTGGGACACACTAACGTTAAAACTAACCGACCATCCATAATAGGGAATCATAGGTGCAACATGTTAAAAAAATAGGTATTACCAGTGTAATTAAAACGGAAAAGGGACTATGAATGTTATTATAGGTAAACCACAAGAACAAAACTTGTAACTTTTTTCTGAATAAAAAACATCACATGGAATCATGCACCGAACCACCGTCGAATGTTACCCACCATGAATCGTCTCACCAAAGTTGCTTTTTTTTTATTTTATTGAAGAACAATATTTAATTAAAAAAACCAAACAAAAGCATCATGGTCTTCTTAAATACAAGTTTTTAACTTATATTATTTCCGCCTCAAAATTATAGTCGATATTTTTTTATGAGATGTTTCAAATAATTGTTCGTTTTTCATTTTAAGTAATAAAAGAGAATTTAGTAAATGAATATTTTATTTGATTGGTTAAAAATTATATCGATCTGACTTTTATTAAACTGTGTGATTTTTTTTCTCCTAGCAATAATTTTGAGACGAAGAAAGTATATACATATGTAACCGAATTTCTAACCAAGTAACTCGGGTATCTTTATAATTGTTTTTGACTTTCTAACTATTTTCATGACCATCCTCAAATATGCACCTCACTTTGAACTTTGAACATTATACTTTTATGATAAATCAAATACTTTATCACTAGCTTATTTTATGATAGTTGTTTTCTTATATATAAGCCAAATGTAATTTTCTAAAGTTTGTTTCCTTACATACAAGTCAAATGTAATTTTCTTAAGAAACCAAATTGCTGTTATTAGTGAGTTAGAGTTTAGGTTCTTAGCGTAGTAAGTTCTGGCTTTAAATTGTTTAACTATGTATTATATGATGTCGGTAAAATACCTTATGAATTGTATAGCACAAAACCAAAAAGAGTGATAACAGATTATTGGTAGCAAGTAAACAAGTAGAGTAGAAGCAATGTAGTTAATCCTCCTGACCTTGTTTGGACTTCATGGATTTTGTGTAACGGTAATATTAATATACGTGTTTGGAAAGTTGCATTGGACCGCCTTCCTACTAAAGGAATTTACGACGTCGAGGCATTATGCATTATAATTCTTCCTCATGTCTTTTCTTAGGCAATGAAACTGAATGGAGAGAGCATTGCTTTCGTTTTTGCCCCAAGATCATTTGGGTTTGGAGGAACCGTATCTATCATGCTTCTTCAACCGAAAAACTGTTTCTTCAGTGCCTCGGTTTTGTGTGTTACGTTGTTGGTTGGGTTCTCCCTCTCGTCGCCTCATGGTTGTGCTTTGTAAACTTTTGCTTGCCGTATGGCTTTATAATATCTTTACTTTTCCAAAATAAAAGAGTAGAAGCAAATATGACCATGCCCTCATATCATTCTTTTTATGCAACATCACGTTGCATCATTGTGCATGGAAAAAGAACTTGATAATCCTAAAAGTGCATTCATTTATTAATGTCATGAAGTGGTTGATAAAGAATGTGACATTCATGATTATTTTCTCATATATATGAGTATATGACACAAGTCTCACAAACTCACAATCAACCCCAAACATTAGCCTATTGATATGTTATTAAGAACACTAAAAATTTTAAACAAATTAACTGAACAAGACTACTAAGACACTCTTTTATGAAAATAAACTTATTTTTTTCATCTTACGAAAATGAACCATGAAGCGTTCACGCGTGACGCGTGCATGCCGGCCAACGAAGCTAGTACCCGACGACTTGTGTCTCACAAAACAATACTAAGGATGAAAGAACTTCCAAATATAAATGTGTAAAAAGCATCGCATCTATCATGCTTGTGAATATAGTGTCACTAAAGTTAAATCACCTACAATATTAAATGTTCTTTAACCAACATGTATCATTTGTGGGTTCAAGCACGCCTAGCTGCTCATTTGTGGGTTCAAGCGCGTGCATATTATTGTGCACAGCTAGACCATGCACGCGATTTTTAACATGTGAATGTTGAGCTCGCAATGGCTTATTCCCACTTGAAAAGCTTGCACATATTTACTTGGCTTACGCGCTTTAAAAAGAATATGAATATATAGAGTGCGCCGGGTAACTCGTGCACCTAAAATTCACATGATTTGGACACATGCTCTCCCAAAGTTGATGAATCTAATGGAAGCACGCTTGATTAGCGCGCGAAAGACCATTTTCATAAACCATAAACGCGCGGTTCATTTTCGTAATACAATCTTATAAAGGCATATAAAAAAATTTCTCTAGATTTTTGACAGAAACATCTTCAACCAACCTTTTTAACCATTTTTTTCCATTTAGCTGTATTTCAAATAGAAATCAATCATATAATTACCAGAATTGTCATCGATCTTTCACAACACAGACCGACTTAATTATGAAAACCAGAAAAATGGCATTGCATTTTACCGTCATTTTTATGTTTCAAAAAACCAACCATAAAAATTTTCAAAACAAGCAAATAGACTACTTTATTTCAGAGACTAAAACCGAGTCCCTGCTTTAAGTTTCTGAGGAAAAGAAAGTTTTTTAAGAGCTTCATGCAGACTTTCTCTGCCACCATTCCAAGAACTTGACCTGAGCAGCCATGGTGTCTAACTTGTATAGTTGAAGCGAATGATTGGCAATTTCTTGACCAAAACTCATCCCAAACAGTGCTCCTGCTCCCAACGAAAGTGCAGCGCCTGCAAATGACATGAAATTTAACCATCTATTTGTATACTTGAGAGCACAGAGAACCTCCTAAATCATATATTCAAAAGAATTATGATATTACTGGATGATACGACTTTATAATCATAACTGACGCACCAATTAGGGAATTGCAGAGAAACATTATTTAATTTTGGAGTAGAAGTGATTTGGTTCATCCGGGTCCGACCCGTTTTGACAAAAACCAATTTTTACCAGCTACCTGACCCACCCATCATGCCAACTCTTAACAAATAATCACGAATGATAGATTTATTGAGCTTGAATCCCCTAGTCCATATTGTAACTTCCATAATCCCGAGATAACATATTCAAACTAAACACGATCCATAGCATGTAATGAGTGATTAAGTATTCCTATTACTAATCTTTGCGTTCTTTACAAACAACCACTTTCACATATGTAAAATGAAAAAGAACAGCTGTGCAAGTTTGTCCAAAATCACTCGTTCTTAGAAAGTGTAACTAATTTCATATTTTGCATTTTTGCTAAAAAGTAAGACTTTTTACAACAAAAACCAGATAAAAGCAAGACTATAACAAGCACATTGTTGAAATCAATTTCACAGAAAGATTTATTATTCATTACTAGATGAGCTCGAAAAGACCATAACCACCAAAAGAATTGCAAATAGATGAAAATATTACCATGGGGACTTTTTGAATATTTCCACGCGAAAGCAGCAGTTGACACGGCTCCACTTATGCCCCCGGCAGCCATGATCTTTGCAGCGTCACGGGTCGTCTTCAGCTATAAATAGAAAACACAGTTTTCTTAGAATAAAATACTAGCCGTCACAAAGAAGTACAATAATCATCAAGACTTCGATATACTCTTTGACAAGCTCTGATGATCTAGTACTATCATAGAAGACTTTGTACTTTATTAGTTCATAAATTAGAACATTCGTCACTATTTTAAGATTCTAAATAATCGGCTGGAATACAATGAATTAAGAAGCGAACACATAATCACATATCAAAAGATCATATGTTTTAGTGCATAACATGCATCTAACTCAACAGTCAACATTACAAGTTTTTAATCTGAAACATCCCTTAAGGGCGTTCGACCTATGCATATTATTTTATAGATTGAGGGACGAGTATCATTGATATTCATAATGATTACTGAAAATCTATATCTTAAGGGATCGGTCTGGAAGTTATTATTCTTAGTTTTATCAAAGATGTTTGGTTTTATTGTAAATTATATTCAGTTGATTTAGTACAACTTTTTTTAGGAATGCCTATAAAAAGGTTTGTTGGCAAACAAAGACCAAGCTGGCTCAACCTTTACTTAAAGATGACCCATCTTAAACCATCGTCCGACCCGTGTGGTCTATCTTGCAGCCTGTTGGTAGAAAGGAAATTGCGTTGATGAATTTTTTGTGTGCAGGATAAGGCAACTTCTGGGAAACAGGGCCTTGGGATCAAGGACCAACCAAGGAAAGTTGCAGGTGTCCGGTGTCAAGGGAAAAAAAAACATCTTTCAGTGATGACGAGGGGGGTGAATCTGAGGCTGAAGATTGTCATCCACCAGCAAACGGAAATTTGATGACATATCAGAGTCACCAAAGAAAGTTGAATCACAACCGAAGCTTAAAAAGCTGTGCAAAAAGCTTCTTTCGAAAGTATGCTACTTCACTGAAGATAATTACTTTAGAAGTTTGTTCAATATTCTTATTCGTGCTGATGATCATTATATTGTGGCAGGTACCTGATAGGTCATTGAAACTTAAACAACTCATAGTTCTTGTTCACGAACAACATTCTTCTATTTTTTCGGACTTCTCTTCAAAAAAGGATGCTCTAGCATTCTTGAAAAAGAAGGTAATGCTTTAATGTAGCTATTTTACAATTCTAGTATACGTGTCTTATTGGGGGAAAGATTGGTAATGAGTAATGGACTTCATATCTAAGCTTCGGTATGTGGTTGTGCAAAGTAGCCGTGACTGCGTCCATCACTGGTTCACGCTGTGTCTGGCTAGTGGCTAAATCTGGGACTTTGAGCACTAGACCAGTACCATGGATAAGTGATAAGTGCACCCATTATCATTTTTGGATGTTCCATATTAATTGCAACATTTATTGCCTTGAAAAGTTTTAAATCAAGAATAACACATGCGGCCGTCCCTACATATTACCCACATTGTGTTGTATATCCATCAATAATTTATATCAATGGTATGAAAACGTACATGTTCAAATAATAGTAGAGCACTTTCTATATGTTTGCAGGGACAAATGTCGTTATTCAAGCAGTGATATCATGCAACAGGAAAAAATAAGTATTGAAATGAACACATCCACAAAAGATAACTGCTAAATCTGTTGCTTAGGTGGCCAGAGAGGAGTTAAAACAAAATTTCTAAAGCATCTCTAGACATCAGGACATAGCAAGTGACAGCAAGAAACAGGAAGAAACTATTTACTTAATATAACTCGAACAATGCACTGGATCCCTAATGACTTTGTGTTAAAATCATTTTCTTGCACTACAATTCTACTTCTACATGTCCCATTCAAGTTGTGTTATTAGCCTCAATTCCATCTAAAGAAGTAATCAGCATAGGGTAGGTAAGTAAACCCACAGATACAACACACCATGCGAGAAGGAATTACTGGTTAAGATGCTATGCACGTATATAGAGTAGAAAAAACTAACAGAAAACTAACAGACGAATACACAGTCAAATGACCTTCGTCCATTTGTATCTATAATATATTAATATGAGGTCTAGCAGAGTTAGTAAAGCCTGTGCGGGAAGCATCGATCTTTGCCCCTTAATTAAGTTTTTACTGCTAATGAATCAGTCTTTGCATCATGACTAAGTTCTTCATTGGTAATTGATTCATATAGTTCATGGGAGTGGAAATCATGAGTTTGTTCATGGTTAAAGCTAGTTGTATTTTAGCCATGGCAGAATTAGGACTTATAACTTCTTCGGTCAAATGAGTAGTTCTAGTGCCCCAGAATCAATGTGAAGTTATTCAGGGTAGGCTTTAAAATTCTAACATCACAGCTTGGAGTTAAAATAGAGAAAAACAGACGAAGCATTTGAATTTAAGCTTGAACTCGGCTATCATATTTGATACCAATGAACAGTTTTTTGGGCATTTATGAGAACAAGTCACTATGTTAAGTAACATAGTGTTCTTGTTGGCTGAAAATCCCAAGATAATGTGCATAAGTATAGAATATGACGGTTGGAGTTCAAGCTTAAACCCCAAATCTCACATCTGCCATGCCCCGATTCCATCGTTAAGGCATGATGTTGAAATTCTAAAGACTACCTCAAACACTTTCATATCACTTTGGCCCCTTTAATCACCATACTAACTCCTTTGACAAAAGTTGATAGCAGGTGGTAATTTTGGAACGACTAAAGTACACTTTAAGTTTCAACATGAACAAAATGAAAATTACGCTACTGAACACATGATATAGGCACGTCATTTCTCTCTTTTACAGTTTACTGTGTGAACCTGTAAGACAATGATATATATGCAAACGCTTAAATCTCATATATAGTTGTCGACTCGTGACTCGAAATCCTACTTTTTGACTTGCACTCGAGTCGTGACTCGACTCATAAGATTCATGATATTAAAAATATATAAAAATAAATATATAGCATGTTTAAAAACCAAATATAAGCAAATTATCTAAGCACATTAAATAATATTACAAACTCGTTAGTTGAGGGGAGTCGTATGCTCACACAAAGTATCAAAATGGCACATATATAGTACCAAAGAATATCAATACTAACGATCCAATTTTCCACCTCCCGGTCCTTCTTCTACTGTTCTATATCTAATTTCTGATGAATGAAATCTTATTGAGGAAAAAGAAGCAGATCTTAAAGATGAAAATGAAAGAAGTGGTGTATTTTTATTTTATTTTATTTTTCATTCTTTCATATGATGGTAACCCTCATCAGATTCAAAATCATAAAGCAAAGTCAAATTACAAGAAATAGGTTTGTTTATGTATGTTATTGATTTAAGGTTTCTATGTACTCAAAAATAGAAAAAATTTGTAGGGAAGCTAAAAACCAGTGGTTAATAGATGAAATTGCTGGTTAATTCAGACAATATTAGGATACGTGACTGTTTACGAGACTCATACGATCTCCAAATCGACTCAACTTGTTACGAGTCGGACAAGACTCACGAGTCACCTAGCGAATCAGAAGCAGCCGCCAGTCACCAAGTTTTCTGCCTAAATGACTCGATTCGTGACTCATACGAGTCTAGTAATACAGCATGATAATGATTAAAGTACAAAAGCTCATACAAGTTTTAATACTTCATTGGCAGCAGAAATAGTAACACTAAAATCAATACCAATCTAAGTTAAAACCAACAACTTGATGAGATCGCAAAGCGCATTACTTTGAGTATAAAAAGGCATAACAGAGCATACACCATGAATAGCCTTAGGTGTAGAAAAATTTCAAGGAGAAGTCTTCTAAGCACTCAACTTGAAACCCAAAAGATCAGATAATTTTGTTTTGCTTATTTGTATTTATCAACACATTTCTTAGGCAATAGATTGCAGATACATACATATACACGAACACATAAAGTTATGCTTACCTTCATTTACCGACTACAATACATCACTTTATTCTAAAGCCTCCTAAACTAATCGTAAAAAAGGAAACATTTTCTTTTAAGCTTGATCAAGTGAAGTTAATCATACACAAACCATTCCCCCTTAAAAACCTAGCTAGTACTTGTCACAACTCAAAACCACCTTCCTATACAAACATATTACAAAACAAAAAACAGAAAACTAATCAACTCCCTGCGCCATAGTTTTACATATTTGCCCCTGCATTTAGGTATAGCGTTTCATAGCCCATTGCCTCTAGGCTCTCTATACGATCTTAGCAGCCTTATGTGTTAGGTATAGAGAACCTTAGGTCCTTAGCTAGATTTATCTACGATTTTTCTATGCATATATGCCTTCTATCCCTATATTCCATTATGCTTTCATTCTTTATCTTCGGGTAGGGGTGTGACTGTCTACATCCTACCTCCCCCGTACCCCGCTCTGGTGGGATTGGGTATAGTTGTTGTTGGTGGTCGTGAATCATTCATTTCATAACAGCTTTCATATATCTCAAATCAACTTCCTATACATAAAAAAACCTAAATCTCACCTAATCAATAAATAAGTATAAACCTACAACAAAACCGAAGAAAACACATAGGGTGCATTTAGTTAAAAGGAAACACCCTTGTACATTTTCTTGTACAAAACAAGGAAAGTAGAGATTGCGTTCAAATCAAAATCCTCCCAACACAAAACAATGAAACATGCATTTCCAACTTAACAAGGGAAACTATAAAACACATTTTTTGTGTTTTCTTTGTTTCCGGGATCCCGCGGGTGCCCGAGACCCCTATGGATTTTTCTGAAACATCAAATTTTCCTAAATGCATCTTCTCCAATTTTTCCTTAATGTATTTAGGTCCATCAAAATTTGTTTCTATATAGGGGGTGTTTGGATTAGCTTATTTGATGGGATTATTGGCTTATTCAAAAAAAAAAAAAAAACCCAATAAGCTCATTTTTTATGGCTTATATTATCAGGTTATATACTTGAGCTTATGGCCTTGTAGGCCATAAGCTCAATTAGATCATCAGCTCATAAGCCATTCAAAATTGAGCTTATTGGGTATTTTTATATTTGAATAAGGCAATAATCCCATCAAATAAGTAATCCATACACCCCCTATATAAGGTTATTACATCATAACAAGCTTATATGTCTCAATGAGCCGAAAATTTTGAGCTTATGAAATATATAAGCCAGAAACAAATAAGCATATAAATAAGGTAATCCAAACACCCCCTATATAAAGCCCATAAGTCCCAAAATGAAAGATAAGGGTAAAAGAAATAAACCCATGAATAAGAAAATGAAGAGGACATACAACGGGGCCGTGAAGGGGATCAGAAGAGATGAAGTCTTGGACATCGGAATCAGACCACGGGGGGAGAGGAGAGCCGCGCTGGATGAAAGGCGTGTAGCTTTTGACAATCCGGAATCTGTCGCTCCAGAAGGATTTGAATCCCTCAACTGCTGATGATTCTTGCTCTGCTGTCACCATTTTTGTTTGTTTACGGATGGATGGATCTGTTTGGGAACTTGGACTAGTACTGTGTGTTTGTGATTATTGATTAATTGATGGTGTTGGTGTTTTATCTTTCTTTTGTTGCTTGCTTAATTAATCTATTTTTTCACTTTCCTATTTCACTTTTCTTAAAACAACTATACCATTGACTCGATAGCAACGGAAATTTATTACGGGATACAGTTATAAATGAAAAAATAATAGAAGTTTGAGGATTAAGGATTAAACATAATGTTTTCAAACCTGCTTCGACCCACATGGTTTAACGGTTTAACCGGTTAAACCATTCTATTAAAAAGTGCGGATCAATTTAAACCAGGTCAACTCGAAGATTGTGTCAAAAAAAAATGTCAACTTAAACCGGGTTTGAAGCTTTCCGGGTCAATCTGATTTAAGATTTTTATTTAATAGTTTCTTTTTGAAACATATCTTTTAAACATTTCCTCTTTTACTTTAAATTTTTCACTTTTTAGTTTTTCTTTTATATATAACTAGACGAGTACCCGTGCATAGCAACAGAACTTTCTAGCGGCAAACAACTATAATTTTAATATTGTAGTTAATTATTTCGTGTAACGTTTACACATAAAACGTGAAATATTAAAATTTAATTGCAAAAAGTTGTAACGTGTGAAAATATCAAAATGTATAGCTACAAACTTGTCCAAGAACGTATGATAGGCAATTAAATTCCTTCATCTATTTTGAATTTGTTTCATCACAATATCGATAAGACAACTGCCATCTTCGTAGATGTATATGAGAGGCCTACAATCACATTATGATAAGATGATGTTCAAAACATTAAAGTTGGCAATGGCTTTAGTAAATGTGTTGTCCATGTAAGCAGTTTACACATATAAATGTTCAGATTATACTCTGAAACATATGGTGTTTTTCTTTTCTAAACAATATAAATTAGTATGAGAAATAATTTGACTTCGGTATCAACTAAAAGTTTCGTATTTAGTATTCACATGTATTCAACAAGTAATTTTGGCTCGTGCGATGTGGTTCAAAACCAAAGAGGCCCGACCAAACCCGAACTCACCCAAAAGGCCAAAACCCAATATTTAGAAATAGTGTGAACCTAAACCGAACGGACACCGAAATGCCTACTTCGGTTTCAGTCTATGAGTCGGGTATATCCGTTTTTGTCAGACCCGAACCTAGGGAGCCGAAATTAAACTTGGGCCTCCAATATTTGGGCTAGTAGACTTGATAAAACACTTAAAAACATAGCACATATAATTTCAGTAGACTTGATAAAACACTTAAAAATAAAAATAGTGTGAACCTAAACCGAACGGACACCGAAATGCCTACTTCGGTTTCAGTCTATTAGTCGGGTATATCCGTTTTATGTATGAGTTTATGTTTAACAACCTCATCGTCTTTCATCAAATCTTTTAATGTATCCATAGCAATGTTTTTACTTGATTTACAAATCCAATCTTGTGTGCACACCACGAAAGCCTCTCATAGTGGTCAGGGTAGGGCTGAGCTTCACCACCCGTATGATCCTAAACAAACGCATTAAGACAAAAAGTAAGTGAAACAATATACCATCTTTGTTAGACCATCCATCAACAAGTTAAAGAAATAAATGACACTTTATCACAGTAGCAAATTGTTCCATTATTCACTTTGCTGGTTTGCATGTCATAGTAGCCATGCAACTTAAAAAATGAATTAGTTCACTTTGTCATATTAATAACAAACTCAAGTCATGCATTATGTAGAGCTACAACATGACCTAAAAAAATAGTTCACAACATGGTCCCTCAAGGTCTCTCGAACAAACATAGTCCATCTTCAGTTAATAAATGAATAAGTTCACATAAATATGAGTCGACATATATAAGATGCTATCTCAAAGGTTATATTATCTTTCATAAATATCTTGTAGTGCTAATTTTTATCATTTTCTCCTCGACTATAAAACTACTGTTTAGTAACTAATCCAAACACACCAAATTCAAACATGTCTCATATCTCATATACACACCATAAACAACACATCAGCTAAATCTCCAAAATAATCACAAGATCCCATTTTCGGCTATTTTTTAAACATATTTCAAAAGATTAAAATAATAAAAGGCTAATAAAAAGAACAAACCTTGTAAACGGTTTTTAACATCAATGTGTTATGATCGATGTTTAAAGTACGTTAAGTACACATGCCGAAAGGGCAAAAACCACTGTGAGACAATAATAGAGCAACCACGAGATGGTGATCGACAACTGAAACTACAAACTAAATAATAAAAAATCACCAAATACAAAAGCTTCCTAAACCAACAGCCAATACCACCAACCGAAACTACCTAAAACCACCTAAACCACCAAGAGATGGTGGCGGATTCGATAGATGCGTGGCGGCGGCAGTATTCTTGTGTAGTTGTGTGTGTTTTAGGGTTCACAAAGAGAAATAAGGTGTTTGTGTATATGTCATATATTGTCCCGGCTATTCATAAATCATATATATCATTGGTAGTTTCAATTAAATGAGTAAACCGTGTTTCCTAAACATTCTTCTTTTTTAAAAGAATTCTCATTAACTGTGTTTCCTATATTACTAATTTCAGTTTCAAGTCTTCTCATTTGAAATTATAATTTATGTTTCATTAAGGTTTAAGTATTAATGGGTCACTAATTGACCATATATAATTTATCTTTCATTAATTTGCCACATATGATTTACGTGTTAAATCTTAGGTCTTCCCATTTGCCAAATTTGTTAGTCAACCATTCCTAAGATTGTGGTGTGCTGTATAATTTCATAGGTCCGGAAATGAGTGTTGCCATAATGTGGTAGTATACTTACACTTACCGAATACATAATTTTTCAATATAGTGAATATACTATATAAATAGTGACATTCCATAATGAAAACTAATTTGACACCCATTCCATGCACAATAGTGAATATACTATATAAATAGTTTCTTACTTTCTTATAATAGATTCATGCAATGGTCAAACAGTGTTTACATTAAACGTATTTTAAGTGTATAACATTAAACGTGTGGTGCTTTAAATGTATGTATTAAGTAGGTGTTTACATTCTCACATTTGACTATTTTTCAACACTCAACATTTCACTTGACCATTTTCACTTTATATGTAGTTAAGATACAGATATAGATTAATTCAATTTACTTAAAATCACACTCGCCATCTCTAATTAATTTTAATTTCACCAGTGATGTTTAATTTTAAACTAGTTGCATCGATGAAAAATAGAGACTATCTGTATAATAATCTATAGTCTTTACACGGATAGTCCATATTTTTAAAATAAGATTATCAAAGAAAATAGTTTGAAACTTAGATATTACTTACGTAACTAAAATCGAATGAGGACTACGAGTGTAATTTTGGGTAAACCACATGGACGAAACATGTAATTTTTTCAAAAAATAATGTTTTCTAAATCAGACGGTGCGACTCCATAAAAAAAGAGGGAATTTCTTGAATGAACATTATTCATTAACGATTACCAAAATGAACCATCGATATGAGTGTTACAAAAATCTACCAAGCGAGCAAGTAAAGGGCGAGGATGCTTTGCTCGCTGTCTTGGTTGTCTTCTAGCACCATGTCTTTTGAAAGTTGGCGACCAAATGGAAGGGCGAGGATGCTTTGCTCGCTGTCTTGGTTGTCTTCTAGCTTGAAGGTTTGCGAGCAAACGGAAGGGCGAGGATGCTTTGCTCACTCTCTTGGTTGTATTCTAGCACCATGTCTTTTGAAAGTTGGCCAGCAAACGAAGGACGAGGATGCTTTACTCGCTATCATGGTTATCTTTTAGGAGGGGCGGACCTATAAATGTTCAGGTGGTGCCCGGGAATCACCTTGGCCGGAAAAATATTTTAAAAGCGATATAGAATATTTTTTGGGACCTATCTTAGAAATTATTGGGAACCACCTTGGGTTTAATATTTGAGAAGAAGAAAGAAAAAACAAATGGAAAAAGAATATTTCGGCCGGAATTTGGACGGTACAACAAGAGTTTGTGAAGAAGATGAAATTGAAATTTTTTATTTTGGTCATGGTGAAAGTCTTTTATTGTAGTATAGCATGGGGAATCAAACTATTGGTAACTTTGTATTTTGATTTACGTTGGTCAATACTCAATAACTTTCATACCTACCCCTAGTTATTATAAGGGTCCGTTTGGTTTATAAATAGGTTTGGATTCGGATTTAGATTCGGATTTGGATTCGGATTTAGATTTGAACTTTTGAGGAATGGATATTAAGAGAGATAAAATATATTTTAATTAATATAATAATTAAATTGTATTTAAATATAATAGTTTAATAAAAAAGAAAGTGTTGTGAGAGAGGTACAATGGGTTCTACGGGTTTTACATAAAACCCACCATACTTAAGAAAGTGTTGTGAGAGAGGTACAATGGGTCCTACGGGTTTTACATAAAACCCACCATACTTGAGTGGAATGAAAAAGTAGTAGGCCTCGTAGGTTTCAAAGTATTACTTTGTTTACCAAACAATATTTATCATCTACCATACCCAAATCCAAATCTCACACCCCTCAACCAAACGGGCCCTAAGTAAACTTTTATAGTTTGAGCGATCAGAACATATCCTCGCCTTCTTTGCTCGCTAGTTTTAGTTCCCAGATATTAAAAACATATTCTAGTTAGTAGGACCTAGTTTGAGCGAGCAAAGCTTACTCGCCTTTCCGGTTGCTCGTTTGGTAGATTTTGGTAAAGTAATATGAAAGTGTTTATTTTTGTAATTGAGTAGGAGAAGTGTTTTTTTTTTTTGGTAATTTGGTTCATAAAAAACTCGAAATGTGTCAAAAGTAGGTAGGGCCGTAGGATTTTTTTTTCAATGTCTGGTTAATGAGGTTGGTGTTTTTTTTTTTTAGAAAAGTGACATAAAACAAAAAAATGTCATGTTGATTTAGCTAAAAAAATCTTGGTCACATATAAACATTATTTCAGTCGAGAAAATCATATCTACTTTGAGATAAGTGGGACTAAAGTCGCACAGTTTAGAAATCGCACAAAGCTAAATTTAAAAAGCATTTTTTTACTAGAAAGTGGATAGTAAAGTGGAAAATTGACTATTTTTAAAAAGTCCTCTTAATTAATTTATTATTATTTATTTACTTCAAGTTGATTAGCTTTTTAAAAATAAACAAAGCTTTGTGTAATGTTTGACGTAAAGCGTTTAAGAGTAGTGAGTGTTAAACGTTGTGATCTTTTAATGTTTGTTTTAAAAGTAGCAAGTAGTTTTTTGTTTTTGTTTTTTTTAACGCTACATAAAGTAGCATTTAGGAACGTTCAACATTTAGAGCTTTGATGATGCAAAATTAAGTCTTTTAACATTTTAAATCCGATTTGATCCCCGTCCCAAATTGACCCGAACCCGACTAACCCGAGTTTTAAACAGGGTCGGGCTGGGGTATGGTTTTTTAAGCCTTGACATGGGGACCCGAATTAACATGAACCCGACCGGGTCAACCCGAATAATACCCCTAACTACATTTATGTTACTAAACGTTTTCTAAAATTAAAAAATAAAATAGCTATTGTACTCACTGTTAGTGTTGTTTTTGTTAAACAAACCTATAGAGTGATATTATAACCTCGTAAAAACATTCCTAATAATCCAAGATGTCTTTTTATTTGTTTGGAAAAGATGGTCATCTTTCACAATCCAGTGTAGAACAAATAGGTGATGGTAAGAGGAAGTCTAAAAACACTTTTAAAATGGTAAATCATTTCTCTTTTGCATAAGTTTTTTTAGGATGCAACTTCATAAAAATAACTCCTGGTTCAAGGCAAGCAAATGCTCGAACATAGATGGAACTTGAGTGAAATTATTGAGAGGTCCGAGTGCTATATCAGTTAATTTGGGATGACTAAAGTTGTATTTTTTTTAAGTAAATATAATTAAAACCTCAAAGTTTTGGTAGGGCCGTGGCTCTCCCGGGTCTCCACTAAGATCAGTCCATGTGCCCGAAACCTTATGGTTTATGGGGGATTAGTGTCTGTTATGGCTTGACTTTATATGTTCAAAGGGGTCCAAATTTCATCTTTAACCTAGACCGATATTTTTACTAACGCACCGTTGCTTTCATTGGCATGCTAGTAAAAACATGGTGGTTTATACCATGGTAGCAACTAGTGTGATGCATTTTCATTAACAAGTGCATAATGGGTGAGTCATGCGTTTTGGTAATCAGTAAATTTATGATACATGATACATTTGTTTCATTAACTTTTAAATGATCAAATGGTAAAATTCTTTTTTCCCAATTCTTATTTTACGTGTTTGATTTGTTAAAAAAAATATCAATTAGTAAATTAGCTGAATTGTAACTTACTAACAGTGATGCAAAACAAGGCCGATTAATCGCCGATTAGGTGCTACAAGGTCACCAACCTTTCCTATTTTTGTAAATTGGTCAAACAACTCGGTCAATCGTAGTCAACGACGGTTAATGATGGTCAAGGGTGGTCAAGCTTGACCGAAACCTTCATACCTTGCTGGACATACCCAAAACTCACCATAAAGTTGTTTAATAAGTTATACTTGTTTATATATATTTCAAGATGTTTTTTTAAGAAAAATATTGCCAGTAATACCTAAAATTTGCCAGAAATACCTATAACTTGCCTGAAATATAGAAAACTTGTCGAAAATGTCAATCCGATTAATCACCAATTAATCCAGCCTATACCAATTAAAAGATACAGGGGATCAATCGCCCGACTGCCGATTCACGATTTTTCCAACCATGCTTGCTAATTTAAAACCTTCAATAAGAAAACTATACTTAAATTACTTGTTTTGTGTTATTGAGGCCCATTAGTTCGCTTTCAGATAGCCCAAAACTATGCTCGGATAGTTGGACTCAGTCCATGCTAACATATTTGGGCCGTTTGGTGATGATCGTTGTATTTCTATTATTATCGTAGTTAACAAAAGATTGGGACAATGAACAAGATCGACATGTATTTATGTTATTTGTAGAAGTTAAATTATAGATATAACCGAATGATGGGTTGTTAGCATGATTTAGATGATTTGTCGTAACTAGTTCATAGTCGTACGCTTCTTTTCAGTGCAATATGCTAAGACTGGATGTAATAAGGTGTAGTCGTGTGTCCCATACTCACATCAACGTCTCACTCCCAAATCTTGCGGTAGTTAAAACCAACCTGGCAACCCACCACACAGATATGTTCCCGTTAAACACAAATATATTCAACAACACAATCACACATACAAAAAGGGAAATTTATGTTTTGCTTGTTAGGATGACCAAACCATCCAAAAATCCCTTAGGCCACGCGTGAATAAAGGGATGGCGTGCAGGGGCGAAGCTTGGAAATTTCGAGTGGGGGGTCGGGATCTAATTTTTTTTTTTTCCTAACACTATGGGGGGTCGAAACCGAATTAAATTGGGGGGGCGAAACCGAAAATACCGAAATTTTTCTACACGAAAACTATATACCCCTAAATCGCAAAAAAAATTTCGGGGGGGTCGGCCGCCCCACCCCGCCCCTTAGAAGCTGCGCCCCTGATGGCGTGTGAACAAGGGGTGACGGGGTGAACACACCCCAGGTTACGCCCAACCTAATAGATTTTGAAAGCTCCTAGACCGGCGAAATTTTACAATGTTATCGAGTTAACCGTGAATGAAGATTTCTCAATTGTTTATTCTCGTATTTGTTGCTAGATATTTCCGTGGCTGTATGTATGTGATCGTTAGAACAAATATTCTGGATGAAAGATGACCATTAACAAAGATTTCTTCGAACCACTTGACAGTGTAATTAACCTAACTTCCTTACACATACAGGATTGGATCTCTAGTTATTAATACAAAATGTTCTTACAATATATTACCCATTTTGCATCTAGCAGCCTAGTCTTATGGTGGTCCTACAATGATTCCTAAAGCACATCCAAATTGACTTGTATTATTTATTTATTTTGTTGGCTAAAGATCAAGACATAATACTCCGTATAAGTTAAGGAATAAGTGGTTTCCCACATACAAAATGATGTACATGAAATAGAAATACTATGATTGTATTATTATGAATAAAGGTGTTATTATTAGAACTATCATTACCAATAGTTTTTGCATTTTATCGTAGGAGCCGATGATTGCATTTGATCAAACTGTACAACTCGTGATGCATACCATATAAACCGATGATGCGTGCAATGATTGAAAACCCGAGGGTCCAAATAACTTGCCCCACTCTTTAAATACCATATGTAGCATTTGTAGTGTTAAAAAGATTTTTGTTTTTCTTACTTTTGTAGAGTTTATCATTAAATACACTCCATTTTTTTTTTTAAAGAGTTTACGTCAAAAAGTAGTAACGAATTTTTTCAAATTTCGTTTTGATACGTAAATTATAAAATTTATCATTAAATGCAGCAAAGTTTTTTAAAGTTTGTTTCAATATACATATTTTGATGTGTTATCATACCAAAAAGATTGAAACATGTCACTATTTTATTTTAACGTGACAATAGCTCAAAATGTGCATACTAGAACACTTCATAAAAATTTGTTGCATTTATTGATATTTTTTATATTTCAAGTACCAAAACGGAATGTTCAAAAAAGTTGTTATTTTTTGACCTAAACCTTTAAAAATATAAGTGCATACGATGTGTCAAATTTCTGAATCCATCACTGCTAAAAACGTTAACAAGTAAGATTTACACATACTTGTCATAGATTAGTTACAACACAATAATTTCATTATTCTATTAAACACATTCTCATTAAATAATCCAAGTGTATTTATGTGTAGAGAATATATTAGTAAGTGTATATGTTAAGATTCGTCTTGGTCATGGTGGACGACAAAGAATAATAGACCAGTACTATTTATGGCAAACCATAGTTTTGAGAATTGAGATTAATCTATATTTATTACTAGCTTATTGTTTACACCAATTGATCATCAAATCATACTTCTTAATTTGTTCCTATAAAATATTGATAAACTTATCAGTAACAAGGGTGGTCTTGAGGAGTCTCTGAACACCCATGAATTTTTGCGGCATAATGTTAAATCTCTTCAAAAGCCTCAATTTTTTGTTAATGAACCATGTCTAATAAAGCTGTGTTTCTAGTCTCGTTTATTGTTTTTTAAATGCATCTGGTCGGTTTGTGTTCTGGTTCCGTCTCTAAAATGATACTTTGCTTTTACACCAGTCTTAAACACTTTTTTTCCCCATAATATTAGAGATTGTAAATGGGAAACTGAGATTGGCATTTGAGATTTTGATAAAGATGATAATAATAATGTACTAGTAATAGGTAATTAGTTTATCTTTCATATGGTGGTATATGCATATGACAAAAAAGAACATTCGGATGGAGAATGCAAGCCAGTAAAATAATGGTAGTGGTTTATGAATGACACATTGTAAGCAGATCTCAACACTGGTAAATATTCCTACACACTTTGACCACACTTTTCACTTTTGATTTTTGTGCATGCATATGTATACAGGATTAATTATTTTTTTATTTTTTCATTTTTATTTTTTTATTTTTATTTTTTTATTTTACACTTTTTCTAAATTTATGTAACGTAATTCTTTTTGGCATATTATAATTTTGAATTTCGTTTTTTATTTATCACAGACAAATGGTATGGGTCCTTTTTACCATTTTACAATTTTACCCTTGTCCCGATTAATTTGAGAGTGTAATTGATAAAGGTATAATTGTCAAATAGTACACGTAACTGGTTAATAATACACTAAGAAGCCAAAATTCAAAATTTTAGTATATCAAAAAGAAAATTTTTTAAGACGCTACAAAAAGTTATAAAATCTGACAAGACATATAAAAAAGAAATTACCCCATGTATATATGAAAAGTACTGAAAATCGTAACTTAAAAATAAAAGGACTAGGTTCATTCTTAAAAAATCGATATATTTGACATTATTTTACAAAACGTTAAAAAAATTCATGGGGTTTCCGTGCATCCTGGAAACCCTCCTCAGTCGGGCCCTGCGTACATATATACTGTATATGCGTGTCTTTTTGTATATGCATGTCGATATATACATGTCACATACATGTATGTATTAGTGTATTATGTATGTGTATTATACATGCAGGGACGGAGCTAGGGGTTTCCGCGGGTGCTCGAGAACCCAATAGATTTTTTCGATGTAGTGTTAATTTTTTAAAGAAAAACATAGATTTTTCCTAAATGCATGTTAAATGCACCCGGTCATTCGAAATGTGTTTCCTGTATTACAGTTCGAAAGATTTGTGCACCCGATAATATTTGATCTTAGCTCCGTCAATGTATACATGTGTGTAGTCAAGACTCAAGAGTCAAGAGTCAAAGACCCGTATAGTCAATAGAGTGATAGACAATTATCCGTATAGTCAAATATTACATAGGCATATAACTAAATAGGATGTAACATATATGTTGAGATCGAGAAAAAAAGTAGTAAACATGTTCCATATGGGGCTCATACTTTTAGACAATTAAAAGGAAGTTTTAATTTATGTAGAAAAGTTGTCTCAATTCCAAAAGAATTACATAAAAAGAGAATTTCAAAGATTTAAAAGGGTAAAAAAACTAAAAAAGTTCAAAAATGCTTCCTAAAGTGTCTTTTGAAATTAATTTTCTAAGTTACATTGAACTTTTAAGCATCTAAAGTAGGTTTTTAAAATTTTACCCAAACTTTGTCTTCAAAGATTTATTTATCTTTGACAATGGTTCATCATGCGTTGAAAGGATTGAGACAATTTGACACTTTGCTTTTCGGATGATATGAACTTTGAACCAATGTCTTAAGTTGAATGTTGGTTATATGCATACATAAAGTGATTTGTCTAAAGAAAAGAAGATTTATTTGACAATAAGTCACTATGACTAAAAGCCAATAAGCTATAGATTGAAATTTCGGTATAAGTGAAAGCTGATTGATTCTAATGACCGATTTCACATCAAATTATAACTTTTGAGAATCATAAAACGATATAGAAATGTCTTAACACTTGAGAATTTTGTATTAAAAATCGATATTGGTGCTCATGATTGAAACATATGAGACCGTCTAATGTTATTGATAATGATTTTATTAAATATCAAAGTTAAAATCAATACCCCGAGCAATCTTAGTTATTGGTGGTGGTTTGCTCCGTTAGCTGGTAGAGGTGGCAAAAGGGTGGGCCAGGCGGGCACGGGCTAATGGGCGCATATTATACGAATCGCTTTAGAAAAGGCATAAAACGACGAAATAAATTCCTCAAACGTAACACCTGATTTATATTTAAAAAATTATATATTATATCTATAAGTTTTTCTTTAAAAACAATTGTAATGTTCTCCAATTGGGAGAAATATATATGTCCATTTAGCTAGTTTCAGAAGAGCTAATTTTTCGAAAATAATAAAAGAAAAAGAGCCAATTAAAACATTTCTTTTAAAGTAGGCGGACACTTTCACGAGCATCCTTCTCACATATTGTCTTTGAGCCAAGACGTTAATTATTGACAATGCATTGAGAACATATTGTTAATTTAAGCTTTGCTTTCAAAAAAAAAAAAAAAAAAAAAAAAAAAAAAAAAAAAAAAAAAAATCTATAAAACTGCACTTACACTTTTCATGGCGCGTAACATTTTGGAGAAACTAACAACTAGCATTTGGTGTTTGAAATATAAAGCAAAAGTTTGGTAAATACTAGCGATGAGCATTTCGACCCGAATCTCGGAACTGTACCGGTACCGTACCGAAACGGTACCGTTCCCGATATACGGTACGGTACCGGGACTACGAAATAAGATGAAAAAAAATTGAGCCACTAATTCGGTACGGGGCCGGTATCAAATCGGGAAATTCCCGAATAAAAACGGGAACCGATTTCCCGGTACCAGTACCGAAACCAGTACCGGTACCGGTATCCGAATCCTGTTCGGTACGGTACCGTACCGGTACCACTATTTATGCTCGGAAAAAAATCAGTACCATTAATTCGGTACGGGATCGGTACGTGACCGGTACCGTGCTCATCCCTAGTAAATACCATGTAGTGTTTTTAGATTTTGTTCAAACACTAATTTTACAAATGCTACTTAAATAAAGTTGGAATGTGAGTGATACTGTTTTCCGCTACTGTTTTTGTTATGGGCTAATGGCTTCTAAATGTATTGTAGTTATCATGGTTTCCTTCTATATGTATCAAACAATTTTTTTGTTGTTTATGTATTAAACTTGAATTTTTGATATTTTTTATGTATTGCATGACCATTTTACCCCTCCCGGTTTAATAAAATGAATGGCAAAATAGTCATAAAATACAAAAAAAATAACAAGAAAACAAGTTTAGTACATAGAATGGAAAAAAAAAAAAGTATCATTTGATACATATAGAAGGAAGTAGGGATGAGCATTTCAACCCGAATCTCAGAACCGAACCGGAACCGTACCGAAACGGTACCGATCCCGATATATGGTACGGTACCGGGACTACGAAATAAAGTGAAAAGAAAATCGGGACCACTAATTCAGTACGAGACCGGTACCAAATCGGGAAATTCCTAAAAAAAAGGGGGAAAACCTGATTTTTCGTTACCGGTATCCGAATCCCGTTCGATACGGTACCGGTACCACTAATTCATGCTCGAAAAAAAATCGGTACTACTAATTTGGTACGGGATCGATACGAAACCGGTACCGTGCTCATCCCTAGAAAGAAGTCATGATAACTATGATACATTATCCTTCAGCCCTTTTGTTATTTAACGTAATACAAGATAACCATAAATAAATGAGAAAATTACACCATTCGTCCCTATGGTTTACCCAAAATAACACCGCAAGTCCTTTGGTTTTTATTTTTGCGTCACGAGTCCTTATAATGAAGTTTATTAACACCATTAGTCCCTATCCTTAACGATCGTTAGCTTTCTCCATTAACTCCCACATGTGCGTTACATGTGTCGTCCATTTCTAACGACCGTTAACTTTTTTTTTCACGTTTTCGTCTGTTTTCGCATGTTTTCGTTCGTTTTTTCACGTTTTCGTTCGTTTTTTCATGTTTTCGTCCGTTTTGGATGTTTTCGTCCGTTTTTTTTTACGTTTTCGTCTGTTTTTACATGTTTTCGTCTGTTTTTACACCTTTTCGTTCATTAGAAAAAAAAATTAGAAAAAAAATTTCAGAAAAAAATTGAAAAAAAATTCAAAAAAATATTTTCGCTAAAAAGATTTCCGAAAAAATTTCAAAAACTTTTTTTTTTTCAATTTTTTTCTAAAATTTTTTTTCGAAAATAATTTTAGAAAAAAAATTTTCAAAAAAAAAAATTTTGAAAAAAATTTAATATTTTCGCTAAAAAAAATTCTAAAATTTTTTTTCTTAAAAATTTTGAAAAAAATATTTTTGAAAAAAAAAAATTTGAAAAAAAAATAATAATTGAAAATCTTTTTCTATAACTTTTTTTTTTTCAAAAAAATAATAATTGAAAATCTTTTTCTATAACTTTTTGAGGGAATTGCAAAAATCGTCCCTAAACTTTGGCCATATTGCATGTTTCGTCCCAACCATTTCGAAAGTGCAGAAATCGTCCCTGTGGGAAACCTTTGAGAAAATTTTCGTCCCTGGTTGGGACGAAAATTGCATCATTCGAAAGTTTCAAAAGTTTCCAAATTGCATGTTTCGTCCTCGTCAGGGATGAAAATTTTCTCAAAGGTTTCCCACAGGGACGATTTCTGCACTTTCGAAATGGTTGGGACGAAACATGCAATATGGCCAAAGTTTAGGGACGATTTTTGCAATTCCCTCTAACTTTTTTTTCATTTTCAATTATTATTTTTTTTTCAAATTTTTTTTTGAATCTTTTTTAGCGAAAATATTAAATTTTTTTCAAAATTTTTTTTTCTGAAATTTTTTTTCTAAAATTATTTTCGAAAAAGAATTTTAGAAAATTTTTTGGAAAAGGTGCAAAAACAGACGAAAACATATAAAAACAGACGAAAACGTAAAAAAATCGAACGAAAACGTCCAAAAGGGACGAAAACGTGAAAAAACGAATGAAAACGTGAAAAAAAGAACGAAAACGTGCGAAAACAGACGAAAACGTGAAAAAAAGTTAACGGTCGTTAGAAATGGACGACACATGTGGGAGTTAACGGAAAAAGCTAACGATCGTTAAAGATAGGGACTAATGGTGTTAATAAACTTCATTATAAGGACTCGTGACGCAAAAATAAAAACCAAGGGACTTGCGGTGTTATTTTGGGTAAACCATAGGGACGAATGGTGTAATTTTCTCTAAATAAATTCATCCTAAACTAAATAGCCATACAACAAATATATTGTTATCATGTGTGTACATGCATATATATACACTCACTTATCTATCTTTTATCCCACTATGTCCTTAAACCCTTCACACACACCAAAACACATTTCTCCACTCTCCTCTACACATGCCGCATAATTTGCTCATTATTTAACTCCTTAACTCTGTTTCCTAAACTATAAAATAACTGAAAAACAAAACATACTTCATAACTTCACATTCATTCTTGTGTTCTTGAAGTTTCCATTAATGGAAAGTTTCTTGCTATCAAGTTTACTATGTGCAGAAGATAATGATAGTGTATGTTATGATAATGAAAATGATGATGATGATTATGTGTTGAGGATTGGTGAAAAAGAAGGCTTTATAAAAAATGATGAAACAGAGTACTCTGTTTTTGAAGTGCCTTTGTTAAGTGATGAGTGTTTGTGTTTGTTGATTGAAAAAGAATGTGAACAATTTGTGGGGTTTGGTTATTATGAAAAATTAAGAAGTGGGGAGATGGATTTGGTTGCTAGAAGACAAGCAGTTGATTGGATTATAAAGGTTTGTACTTTCTTGAACATTTTACGATGTGTTTAGTTGGTGAAAAATAATATATTTTTTCATGAAATTTTTCGTTAAAAACTGGAAAAACTGAAAACCCGTTTAGTTATACATTTTTTAGAAATTTTTCTGAAAAATGAAATTTTTCAAAATTTAACTAGAATTTTTTACTCTTTCCTATATTTTTCATTCCATTCTTTTTACATCACCTTGCATTTTTCAATTTTGTACTTTTTTGGAAAATTTATTTTTTTGTGAAATTTTATGATTTTTGTGGACTTTTATGATTTGGGGTTTGATATTTTGGAGGAATTTATGGGAAAGTATGTTTCTTTAGTTATAAAGTTGAGAATTTGAAGGTGTTGCTAATGCTTTTTGTGGTTGATGTTGACTTTGACTTTGACCAGGTTCATGCTCATTTCAATTTTGGACCTTTGTGTGCATATTTGTCTATCAACTACTTGGATAGATTTCTTGCTGTTTATGAATTCCCTGTAAGTTTTGATTTCATATGTGTCATTAAGGATGTGTTTGGTATTGTGTTACAAATGGCATTGCCAAACACACCATTAGGCCATCAATATGGTCATGGTCATTGATTTAATGTGCAAATTTATGTGCTATTTAATGAACAGAAAGACAAAGAATGGATGATGCAATTACTAGCAGTAGCTTGCTTATCACTTGCATCCAAAATGGAAGAGAATGAAGTACCTTTCATTCTTGATTTACAGGTTCAACTTCTTGGTTTCATACCAAAAAAATGGTAACTTTGATATGGTGTCAAGTAAAATATATTTTAATGTTGAGTGAATGTTTTTGCAGGTTTGTGAATCAAGATTTGTATTTGAAGCAAAAACTATACAAAAAATGGAGCTACTTGTTTTGACCACATTAAAATGGAGGATGCAAACTGTGACTCCATTTTCGTTCATTGACGCTTTCATTGCGAAACTTGATTGTGATCAAAACATCTCAAGATCCTTAATTTTGAGATCAACCCAACTCATCTTATGCTTAATCAATGGTAATTAGTTTGTTATTAGTACCAAAAGATTGGTTATTTAGTTATGAGAATGAGGGCTAAAATGTTAGTTTTCATAATGTAGGAATTGGTTTCTTGGAATTTAGACCTTCTGAGATAGCAGCAGGAGTAGCAATCTATGTGGTTGGACAAACACAAATGTGTGCCCTCTTTCAACATGTACAAAAGGTAATGATCATATAATGTCTAGGTTTTTTTGTACATTTTTTGCTTGTTTTGTATTTTTGTTTCATGTGTTATCATGATGGTATAAAACATGCCAAAATTTATATTCAGAGCAATAATTCACAATAATGCTACAAGGACTTGCATTTCATTTATTTGGACATTGACAACACAAAAATTCCTTAGGATATGCACATCATACCTAAGGTCCCACCGCGCCCAAAGTTGATATGTTTAACATGTGCTAGATTGCTATAAAAACGACATAGCCATAAACATCGATAAAATTTCCCCTTATCCGATACGAATTTATCATGATAACTTGTACATAGGTCACAATTTGGATTTCATTTTCAGCTCATTATAAGTGTCTAGTCTTCCTTCAAGATTGTTGGCGTTGAGTAGTACTAATTAAATTTTGTTACATTTATGGTATGGCTTGTTGCAGGAGAGAATTCTTAAATGTGTGCAGTTAGTAAATGAGTTTAGTAGTTGCACCAAGAACATAAAGAGTAATAGTGGTACAGGACCACATAGTCCAATTGGTGTGCTTGAAGCAGCATGCTTGAGTTACAATAAGAGTGACGACTCGGGAATTGAGTCGACTGCTACTAAAAGGAGGAGGCTAGACAATATAACACCCTTCCGTTTGGAGCTTTAATTTGTTATTAGTTAGATGAAATAAATTGTCTGAATTTTTGTTTGTGTGCAATTTTGTATTTCATTTTTTGGTAGATTGGGTGTTTTGACTTGTCCAAGAGACGAAAAAAATGAGTCATGGCCTTTAAGTTTTTGTAGAAAAAGCGAGAAAATGCAGCATAAAGAAAATAGTGTACATTGAGTTAATGTTTAATATCGATTCTATTTGATGTAGTATTTTTGGTTCGTTTCATGTGTTTCAAACATGTAGTTTACATAATTACATATGCTGATGTGCTCAAAAAGATTAGAAAACGGACTTGTACACTAATTTGAGGATGCATCGCCTACTTGTATAAATGAGTCTTCAACTCCAAAGACATGTACGAGTATTTAGTCCTATTAGTCGCGGAGTTAAGTCTACTGTCACAAACTGGACTTCAAACTAGTAGCATGTTAAACAGTTCGAATGTTCGTGTGTTCCAATTTCGCTACACCTCGTGGACTTTGATCATTCATATATTAGAAGATGCTAATGACTAAAATGAAAGTGTCTTTCAGCTTGTAAAACGCTAACAAACAATGACATATCATTATACCTTACTAGAGTGGTCTAACAAAGAATCAGTGACCATAGTATTGGTCTTTTTTAAACCATGTTTCATTTTCTAAGTGGTTAAAGTGTAAATGTATAGGCTAGAAGCATGCAATAAATGTTTTGGGCCTGCCTAGTTTGTTCTTCTCTATGTATACTGAAGCAACATGCGTTGCTATTTTGGAAGGATTATGACTTGTGATTTACGTAGTAACAAAATAGTCTACTCATCAAGTCCAAATGAAGGGTAACATAGTCATGTTAAATCTCATACGTACATAAAAGACTTTGGTGTAACTGTGCAAGTGTTTTCACAATGGAACTCTTTTGAGATTACTCTTTGTTTCAGCAGTTTTATAGAGCTACTACTCTGTATGTATGACAACAACCGATGACTTTGCAACAGTACTGGCTCTCAAGTTTCATTTCAACAAATGTTATATAGTAGTAATGTAGCATAATACTAGTATATCGTTTTGGAAAATGATAGATGGACCTAAATAAATAAAAAAATCAAATGTACAAGTCATTAATGCGTTAGGTCGTCCCCTTTTAGGCCTATTTATTTAGTTCCCTATATCACATCTTATAGGTCTTTGGAGCATTTACATCACTTTTGCCTTGTAAAAGTAACTTACTTTAAACACTTAACGAACGACTGACCAAACTTCTGAATAACATGCCAAATACTTGTTTAGCAAAGTTATTTCTTAAAGTATCTTGAAACATAGTTTTTTTAATAGCAAACAAATTTTGTATATAACCAACGGAAAATGATTGGCGTCTTCATACTAGGAGTGATTATCATTGAATCCAACATTTTCACATTAGTGTTACATCACCATTCATCACACTATACAACCCACCATCAAAAAGGTTCACCACCTGTTAAGGTAAAATCTTGTGAGTACTCACTTCTTGTGTAGGGTCTTCGGATAGGCGTAAAGACCTGCACACGAGAAGCACACGTTAGGCTCGTCCCGGGTGTGATCCCAGGACCCACCTCCGGTGTGAGAGTAAGTATGTATGATACAAAGGATAAAGGAGTGAGTGAGAGTAAATGCGATATGTGTGTGTTAGTTGCGTGACATAAATGAGGTGAGGGTATTTATACTACCTCACCTCCTTACCTGCTTTACCTCGGGAAGGAGCGAACAGTGTTACATCGTACCTAGTAGGTAGGTGTCAGATCACGTGGGTAACACAATCCCTGAGAATCTGGGATGGCGGCGTGACCGCAATTAATGCTATTGTCCTTCATGTAAAAGAGAGATCCTCGGATATAAGGATGTCTTCATTCTATCCTTCGGATTACGCGTAGGATCCGGAGGGTTCATTACCGGAGGCGAGTAAGAAGTCCGATGGGTGGGAACCGTTCGGACACATACGCCAACATGTCCCCCCCAGTATTGAAGCATCGGTTGTAGACTGATGGTTCAATACTTGATAGCTGGGGTGTTTTCAGCGTAGCAGGCTGGTATCGGGCCCTTTAACCCATGTGGCCCATGGGCCGATTAAAATAATATTATTAACAGGCTACAGCTGGATGCCACTAACCTCATGTTCACAGAGATCGGACTTTCAATATTGCGCCACGTCATCGGTGTACTGTTCGACCTGACCTTCACGCTTCTCAAGATCTTCCCTATAAATAGCACTCCTAAATCTTTCATTTTGCGCTTGTTGTTTCGTTCTCTTCTTGCGTTGTATTATTGCCGTAGCGTTTCACATCTTTTATTTCGAGGTTTTACCGAGGATTTTTTCTTCTTGATAGACCGTCAGAACGGTGTTACAGAGAGCACTAAAATGTTTTGATGAGTTACTGACGGGATTGAAGTTTTGGAAGGATTTTTTCTTCTTGATAGACCGTCGGGCAATTCCGGACGCTATGCCTTGGAGGCATAAGGATTCCAAGATATCCGACAAGTTCCCGGAGGGTTATTCAGTGAGAGATGCCAGGAAAATTGCCGAGAAGACAATTGTTCTTCGGAAGACACCTTCGAGCCTTCTGTATGAATACGGGCTTTGCAACGTTTTCTGAATCACTGGGCACAGACTGGTTATAAAGGATGTCGGGGGGCGTGGTAATGCTTCATTTTCGTTCTAACTGCCTTTGTTCTTTTTCTTGACCTGTGCTTATTTGTTCACTCTTTTGCAGTTATAACTATGTCTGAATACTTGGAACTTCCGGATTTGGAAGGGTCGGTCGTTAGCAAAGGGGAATCTTTTCCCGAAGGGTATGTCCAGCCAGAGAGGACAACTAAGCCACTCTCTCCCGAGAAGGAAATCCCTGCGAAGAGTAATCTTCAGAAGGTGGTGGAAGTTGCTGATGACGATGTGGTGGCTGCGCGGGAGGAAAAAGAGAGAAAACTAAAGGCGAAGGACCCCTCTGTGAAAAGAAAAACCGCTGTTCACAGTAAAAATGCTCCGAAGCGTAGGCGAAGGTTGTTGGATGAAGAGGTCGTCTCATCCGAGGATAAAACTCTGGATGTTACGCCTCTCAATCAGGCCGAGCCGCAAACTGACGCTGGTGCCGGGAAGAAAAATCTTCCCGTCCCAAAGCAGCAAGATGCTTCTCATGCTGTGGAGGGGGTACAGGATGGTTTGGTCGAAGGTGCTAGCCGTAATGATGAGGAAAATCCTGAAAACTCTCCTAAGCCTCATTCGCACGGTAAATATCTGTCTTAAATGTCATGCTCCATTTTCTTTTTTGGCGTTTGCTTATCCGTTTTCTTTCTTCCACAGATGTTTCTGTCCATACGGCCTATTCTGAGCGTCACGTCTCTCGCTCTCCCCCTGCTTCAGAAAGGTCCCCTACGGTTGAAGCTGGTATGTTATCTTACCACTTTTCTACGGATATTCTCCTTTTTTCTGAATAATAAATTTTCTTTATTTATCAATATTCCAGGAAACACTGATCAAACAGGGGGTACTTCGTTCCAGGATGGACCCTTCGTGATGATGTTCGCATGAACTCCTTCAGGGCCTGTAGGGAGATGATGGATCATCTTGCAACCCCGGCTGAACAGGAGGCTATTTCTCAGCTTAACAACAACCAACTAGTTCTTCAGGCTTATATCAATGTTGGTTCAGGGGTGGTCATCCAAGCTGAGCTTTTGCAATGCTTTAGTCAACTGAACCGGGAGCACAGGGAGCTGACGGAAGCTCACAGGGGTTGTGAAGATATATCCGATAAGTTGAAAGAGGTTGAGGAGGAGCGTGATGCTTGTGCGGCGAAATTTGACAAATTGCTACAAGAGTTTCGTGCCCTAGAGGACGAAGTGAGTGCAGCTTCCACCCGCCAAGAAGGTTTGGTTGAGTAGTTAGAGGAGATGGAGAGGGATAAGAATGAATGGTGGTCTACGGCTTCATCCCAAGCCGCTAGAATCAAAGAGCTTGAAGGGCAGTTGTCAAAGCCGCTAGAATCAAAGAGCTTGAAGGGCAGTTGTCAAACAAGTCCACTGAGCTTAGCCAACTGAAGGAACAGAACAAACAATTAACTGCTAGTGTTGCTCAGTCGGAGTTCGTTCGACACAACACGGTGAAGGAACTTCTTCCGGCCGTTTGCCGCCGGCTATTTCAAAGCCGTGAGTACAAAAAGAGCATGGGGCGGTGTATAGTCTCTCTTATACCGCTGGGTTTATTGACGGCGTGAAGGCCGATTTTAAAGATGGAGTCAAGGTTGCCCGTGATGAGGAAGATGTGGAAAGGGTACTTGGGCAAGTTAAGAACCTCAACCGCGAAGCCCCAGCGGTATGGAAAGCTGAATTCAACAAGATCTTTGATGCTGAATATCCGTATGTTAAGAAGGTTTCTGAGTCTTATCGTCTTCCTTTGGGCGATTTGATGAATTTCTTACCGGACGGCTCAGTCATTCCAGAGAAGAGTATACCTTCTGAAGGGATTCCCCCCAACATTTCTGCTACTGGTCCATCCAACGCAAAGAATGATTTGTAGTAGAATGTTTATGGCATGTGCCCCCCCTTTTTTTTGTATCCGGATGCATGTAACTTGCACGTTTATGGCCTATGCATTTTTTGTTACGGATGTAATTGTACAATATTAACTTTCGAATTTTAGTACACGCTTTTTATGTTTGACTTTATTGTAATCAGGTCTTCATCTTGCCTCTTATTATACATGTTCATTTACCGTTTTATGACGGCGTAACATAATAAGCTTCTCGAATGGCGGTGTAAAGTAACGAACCGTTCAATATTAATGTGACAGTAATCAACGGTGTAATATGACGAACCGTTTAATATTAATGTGATTTATCCATAACGGTGTAATATAGCGAACCGTTGGATTTGACGGTGTAAATTAACGAACCGTTGATATTAATGTGATTTATCCATATCGGTGTAATATAACGAACCGTTGGATTTGACGGTGTAAGTTAACGAACCGTTTGATTCTAAGTTAATTTGGTCGCAACGGTGTAAATAACGACCCGTTGGACGACGGTGTAAGGTAACGAACCGTTGGATGACGGTGTAAAGTAACGACCCGTTTGATTCTAAGTTAATTTGGTCGCAACGGTGTAAATAACGACCCGTTGGACGACGGTGTAAGGTAACGACCCGTTTGATTTTAAGTTAATTTGGTCGCAACGGTGTAAATAATGACCCGTTGGACGACGGTGTAAGGTAACGAACCGTTGGATGACGGTGTAAAGTAACGACCCGTTTGATTCTAAGTTAATTTGATCGCAACGGTGTAAATAACGACCCGTTGGACGACGATGTAAGGTAACGACCCGTTTGATTTTAAGTTAATTTGGTCGCAACGGTGTAAATAACGACCCGTTGGATGACGATGTAAGGTAACGACCCGTTTGATTTTAAGTTAATTTGGTCGCAACGGTGTAAATAACGACCCGTTGGACGACGGTGTAAGGTAACGAACCGTTAGATGACGGTGTAAAGTAACGACCCGTTTGATTCTAAGTTAATTTGGTCGCAACGGTGTAAATAACAACCCGTTGGACGACGGTGTAAGGTAACGAACCGTTGGATGACGGTGTAAAGTAACGACCCGTTTTGATAAGTGAAAACAGAATAGGTAGATGGGGAAAATTTCTTCTCCTGATACTGGAGAAGTATGGATTACTATCAAAGCCAAGTTCTTACATTACAAATTCATCGGAAACAATTCCGGAGGTTAATTGCATGCCAAGTTCGGGGGACACTTCGGCCTTTCATTGTTTCGAGTTTGTATGACCCATTGTGATATGCTTCTATTACTCGGTAAGGGCCTTCCCAATTCGGGCCTAGTTTACCCTGGTTTTCCACTCTACTGGCTTCGTTCCTCCTGTAGACAAAATCGCCCACTTTGAATGAGACCGGACGGACCCTCCGGTTGTAGTATTGTTCAACTTTTGCTTTGTACTTTGCCTCCCGAATCGCAGCCATTTCCCGCCTTTCCTGTAGCAAATCTAGGTTCAGACGTTGCTCCTCTTCATTGTCGTTGATGAGGTGAAAAATGAACTACTTTTAGGGGGTCATTTAAGCCCGGAATTGAATTTATTTGATCAAATATTGCCATAAATCGTTCCTTTTGTGATTTTAGGTACTTTGGGAGTGAAATCTGGAAAAGGAAGCAATTCGGACGTTTTTGGAGCATAAAAGTGAAGAAAACGCCAAAGTCTTAATTTTCCTTGCTGGGAACAGTAGGTGACGTCGTCAAGAGCAACATTTTGACGGCATCAAGAGTAATTTTCATGACGACCCAGTACAGAAATGAAGGCGTCACAAGGAAGAGCGTCAAGAGTAAAATACGTGACGGCCTGGAAAAAGTTATAACGTGACGGTGTCAGAAGTAGATCAAGGCAGTCCGAGAATTCTTTTGGCGGCGAGATGACGGCGTCACCTATTTGGTCTTGACGCCGTCAGCCTCAATTTCCTATATATAGTTTTCTAATTTTCATTCATAAAAAAAGAGAAGTTTTGGAGAAACCCTAAGGCCGAACTTAGTACGAATTTTACAGGTTTTTCAAGGGTTTTCAGCCCTTGAACCCTTTCATGTGTAATTGAGATTAGTGTTCTTCTAATTCAATCAATATGTCTATGTGTTGGTTGTCTATATCTTGTTCTTATCTTAATTCCATCATGCTAGACTAGATCTATCTTGTGTTTGCTTAGATCTAATGAAACCTAGATGTTAATTATGTGTTGATTACTTGTTTATGGTTGTATTGGATGAATGATTTCGATGTTAGGCTTAAGAAAACTGGCAGATCTCCAAATGGTAACATGCTTGAACGTCTTAGGAAACATGAACTGACGTGCACTAGGTTTTATTGGTTGTATTTAATGTATGAGTAAATTCTAATGATCCCATGTTAGGAGCTTCTTAGCCGGCTCGACATAGGAGTGAAGTAGGCACTCATAGGATTGGGGAATTAAGTGCGCCACCCCATGAATGGTATTAAGGAATACAATCCGTCATCCACGCAACTATAACAAGTAATTAACGTGTAAAAGATATATAGGGAGTAGTGAAATCTAAGTAAACACAATTTCTCCACTTATTGCTCACAACCTTAGTTTAATTTAGTTTCATTTTCATTTCTAGTATTTTATTTTGATTGCATCTTTAGTATTGGGTTAGTTGACTAGCAACTAATTCCGCCCAAATCCTTCAAACCCGAGATTTTTACCCGCTTTCTAGAAAATATAAAAATACAAAAATAATCATCCATCATCTCTAGAACTAGTATTTAGGTTTTCTAATCCTAGCAACACTATTCCTAGCTGAACGATCAATCCCCCGGTACTTGTCACTATACTATACTACAACGATCAGGTACACTGCCTGGTGGGGGTTGTAAGCTTCTCAAGATCCCTTGAGAGGTAAAGCCTGGTGCAATCTCTACGCTACCAAGTTTTTGGCGCCTCAGCCCGGGGAATAGTTATTGTCTAGGTTAGAATATCTTTTTATTAGGTCTACTTGCTAGATTCCTTTCTAGTAAGGTTTTATTTTTATTTTTAGGTTTTCTTTAGTCTATCTTATTTCTTTGTGTCCTTTGTTCGTAAACTATTTCGATGGATAACAATAACATTGATCGTTTGATTCCTGTTATTCGTGTTGTTCGTCGTAGGATTTTCCAAATGCCCGCCCCACTCCCTTTAGTGGAGAATGAGAACACACCTAACCTCTCGCCCAACCACCACTTTGACAATAATTCTGAGTTAGAGGAGTCTGATCATGATGATGACCGTAGGGCTAGTCCCTTTTACTATTCAGACTCCGACGAGGATCTTGATGATGGTGATGTGATTAATGAGAATAGGATGGAAGAAGAAATAAACCCTCTTAGGTATGTCGACCCTAGAACTAGGATTGAGTGTGATAGTCCATTCAACATGCAATTTCCTTGTAAGATCGGATTTAAGAGCTTTAACGCCTATCTTAACTCATCTCTCCCAATGAACATAATCTCGCGTAATGAATATAATAAAATCATGGTAGATGAGTTAGAATACAAAGGAGAAAACATTATTGCTAGGGCAATACCATTGCACGTGTTTGTAGGAAGCTTGGTCTATCTTGTTGAGTTCATGGTTATGGAGAATCTAGGAGAATTTATTGATGATAAGTTGACCCAAATTGTGTTTGGAAAACCTTTCAAACGGTTGACCAACCTCGATGAAAAATTCATAGAAGGGTTAATTACATTCTCGGATGGGGATGAAGATTTTGTCTATCAAATGCCCTGCACACACCCTAGGTTCAAGGATTTTTCCATGGAGAAGTGTAGTAGGTATCCGCCCATAGAAATGCTAAGTGAGAATGATAAGGGAAAAGGGCTTAAATATACTCATGAAAAGAATAAAAGATACTATCGCGGATGTCTAGAGTTAGGAGATGAGTATAAGAAAGATGAGGCGACCATTAGATGGCTCACGCTTGGTTATGTGAGCATAAGCGATACACGGTAACCCATGACCTTTAGTCTAGCTACAAGACTCGTAAATAAAGAAAAGCGCTTCTTGGGAGGCAACCCATGCTTTGTGTGATTTTTATTTTTTTGTTTGTTTGTTATTTGCTTCCGTATGCATGCTTTATTTTTAATTGTTGGTAGATCATGTTTCTCAACTAAAAAGTGGAAATATTTTACTTTGTTGTTTTGGCCTAGTCTTAACTCTACCTAAAAGTATTTTTGCAAAAGATAAGTGTAAGCGGAAACCCCAAATATGTTTTTAAGAAACAAACCGATCATGATTCTCCACAATATTAAGCGAACATGTATATTCGTATTTGTTAGAGTCAAATGCTTGTATTGAGTCATAATGAAGTTTTGCAGGATTTTCCAGTAAGTAGGACCAAGTTTTTCCAGAAATTTTCCGGAAACTTAACATAAGAATTTCTGCAGGTCACTTCTGACGGCGTCACGAGTTAACTCTTGACGGCGTCACGTGTAAAAATCTGGAAATTTTACCGGTTTTGTTTTTCTAACGGAGTCTTAAAGTTTTTGTGAATTATTAAGTTTTATAATCTCCATGAAATCTGCAAACTTCATTCCACAAGCATTATATCTTATTTTGTTTTCTAGGATTTAGTAACTTATATAGATTGCCGCCGATTTTATGCGAGGTTGCCTTGTCTGTTTTCTCAGGATTTACAGGTTATGTATGACAAGAAGATGATTTATATTTTGGAAGGGAAGCTTTGATTGTTCATTTTCTTGGAGGAAGATTTAACCTGGCCACCTTATTATCCATACCGAGCGAATCAGGGGAGTATTTGATTTCATTCTTTTTACCTTTTCACTTTTACATTCTTTACTTGAACATTGGGGACAATGTTCATCTTAAGTGTAAGGGGAGGGTAAAATGATGATACCTTACATATGCACTTTCGCTTGAGTTTGTTTTGTTTGATAGTAGATGTGTAATAAAACTATGAGAAATACTTGTTAGTGCAATTTTAGCGTCAAATTTAAAAAATTTTACAACATTTAGGAGTGAAACTTTAGCCATAGCAAGCGTCTCATGGAGAGGAGATTGTATGACTAGCACATAACTGTATATTCAGAAAAATTTTCCACCCAAATATGTGAGGTTCGCCTTTAGATTTGATAGGAAAAGCATTTACTATTAGTGCTTATAAGTGTACCGGTAGCATTTAGATTCTAGAACTTGCATTAGTGATGCATCCCGAGACCGCTAGTGAGACTACATTCGTGTAGTAGGAATTACTACATGATAAGAGGCATTAGGATCACCCTTGTGTTAAACCCGTATTACAATTACTTGATCATTTAAGTTATATTACTTGACTAGTTAAGTCAACTAATTTTCCCACACCCTTAGCGTTGTACTCATTTTTAGTACACGAAACCCCTAGTACACCCCTCCGAGCCTATCTTTTCGTTTCTAACTTTAAGCATTTTACTTAAAGGAAGAATTTGTTACACCCCACTTAAATGTACAACCAAATCACCTTAGCCTTCCGTGTATGCGCTCATTTTTAGTGCATTATTGTTATTTGTTAAACCCTAAGTTAACTATCTAATTGATTACATGGTTGCTAAGTTGAGTCATATCCTTGTACATATTGTTTTGGGACGATTGAGACTCATGGGTAAAGTACTTATTTTATGGAGTAATGGGGAAGAACATCATTTATTACCCCCATATGTACGTTAATCTTAAAAGTGCTCCAAGTGTTTTGATTTTCTTAATTCGAGTAATTAGATTAGTTTATTGTAAACTATGTAAAAATTCAAGTGTAAGGGGAATGTTCATTCCCTATGATGTATTATTTTGGATGGTAGGGTAAGAGTGTATGAAAAAAAAAAAAAAAAAAAAAAAAAAAAAAAAAAAAAAAAAATCGAAAAATCAAGAAAAAGAAATAAAATAAAATAAAATAAAATAAAAAAGAAAAAGAGAAAAAACATACGGACTACCATCCCTTTTTATTCTATGTTCATTTTATGTTTTTGTTATTTTTCATTTATTAGCTTAAGTCGAGTCTAGTTTTGGCTTAGCAACGCCATATTGTACATGTAATTAACCAAGATTGTTAACTCGCCACCAGTAAAAACTTCCTTTATCCAACAAACCCGTGTATTTCATATCCCTACACCTAACGTTACAACCCTTTAAAAGACCTCTTTGATAGTTTATCCTAGGTGCTTACGCCATGTGGTGGAGGTTTGATCCTTTCCCAAGCCTATGGTAATCTATTTTGCTATGACAGGTAGTGAGAGATATCTTCCGTTTCCATATTGTAATTTATACTTTATTACACCTGAGAGATGTGAGTATCTAAACACTATTTGTGAGGTGCTAGTGTATGACCTCCGTGCTTGTCTATTGGTCTTTAGTGGAACGATTATTTGTTGTAATTACTTTTATATTAGTGTTAAATGACCCCTAACTTGTATTTTGACTAGAATAAAAGCGCATTTGCTTGAGGACAAACAAATCTCAAGTGTAAGGGTATATGATGAGGCGAAAAATGAACCACTTTTAGGGGGGTCATTTAAGCCCGGAATTGAATTTATTTGATCAAATATTGCCCTAAATCGTTCTTTTTGTGATTTTAGGTACTTTGGGAGTGAAATCTGGAAAAGGAAGCAATTCGGACGTTTTTGTGACAACTGGCAAAATAGGGAGCCGTTTTATAAAACCCGCATTACATTTATATAATAAATATGGAATTTTTGGAAATTTATTGTGACGAGATATTTTACAAACGTTGGTACTTGATTATAATCGTACGATGTTTATGGGATTTAGTTATTTAATTATGGTTTGTTTCGTTTCGTTCGTGATGATTTATTTTGAGATCGATATCTTTGGCACTACTTTGACTCCGGCACTAGGTTGACCTAACAATTTAATTATATTTTTATGGGTTCGGATATTATTATTATTTTTGGAACGGGTTCGGTTGGAAAAAGTGATTTGATTATTAAAGGTTTCGGGTTTGGCCCGTGTGTTTACTTGGGGCTACTTAGCCCACTACACTCTCCATATTATTATTACTAATAATAAAAACAAATTTTTTTTTTTAAATTACAATAAATCGTCCTTGTGGTCCGGTTATATGCAACCAACCCACACCACACCCTCACCATTTCACTCTCTTCCCTCTCTCTCTCAATATTACCCATCACAAACCCTAACACCCCTTGAGCTGCCGCCGCCACTGCCGCTCCACCGCCTCACCCACGACTGCACCACCACCACCAAACTACTCCCCATCTCGTTTCCTTCTCGATCTACTATCACACGCGCTCAAATACCCCCCCCCCCCCAAACCACCACGTTAAATCACCAAAGTCACCATTCTTTTCTTGTTTGGAGGTTACCAAGTTGTTGTCTTGAGAAATCGAAGGTGAGACGAGTTCCTACTCGTGTTTCTTGGCGAAATCGTGATTATGGGTCACGGTTTTCTTTTTTTTTTCGGGTTCCATGGATTTTGAGACAAGATTTATTGGGTTTTGATGAAAATGGTTTAAAGATGATGTTTGGTATCCGGGTTTTTGGGTCTCGTTGGTGTCGACGTGGTAACCGCGAGCCGTAGCTCACGGTTTGGCATGGTTCGAACCTTATAGTCTAGTTGGTTGATTGGTTTTTGATCTTGTAGCCGTGTAGCGAGGGTAGTGGTATTGGGAGTTTTGATTCTTGGCTCGATTTGGAATCAATGTGGATCTTGTTGTTGTTGTTGTTTGATGTTGCCGAGACCCTAAGGGTCCGTTTGGCTTGAGATGGCTCGAATGGGAGCAAGATCGTGACCCCTTGGGTCCGGTCGATTGTGGTTAATATTATTTTGACCCTTGTGGTCGTTTGGTATTTGGCCGAACACCCCCAAGGGGCTGTTTTGGTTCGAGTAAGCTCAAGGAGCTAGCCGAGACTCATTAGTCTCGGGTGTGGCTCCATTTCATGTCTTGAGCTTATGGTTGACCCGGGTTGACTTGGTAACTCAACCCGCTTCTACTTGGTTTCGGACAATATATGATACTTGTTATTAATTATTTTTGTTGTGATTACGATTTGGGCATTTGGTTTATTATTTGGACGCATTGCGGTATCTATTGATTATGATTATATTTGGAGATGTGTTGACGAAAGTGGATTGGGGACCGTTGTGATACGGTCATTAGATGACGGAGATAGGTTAGTCGGGTGCCGTAGTCGGACCCTCATGTTGTAGCACGTGGATTTGAGATTGATTGGACGGAGTTGATATATTTATTATTATGACTTGGTATTTTATTTGGACTTGGACTATGAGCCGAGGGTCATGACTCGGACATTTGACCAAATTCTATGACTCGATAAATCTTTAAAAGTTGATATAAAAAAATAAAACTCGTTATAATATTATTAAGAATATAATCGTTTATATACGTATATAGACGTGTTAAACGTATATATATATATATATATATATATATATATATATATATATATATATATATATATATATATATATATAAATGCGTATATTAATAATAAAACGATCACGAGTAAACGTATAATAATAAAGCGATAGTTATTACACTATGAAAATAGTGTAATAAATATCGGGATATTATTATAAATAATAACTATATAAATAATGGCGAATTATACGTCGAATAACTAACAATTAAAAATGTGATTTTATTTATAAATTAGAAACTTGTCGAGTTATACGAATTTTTGGGTCTTTAAAGTCCAAGTGGGCTTTATATTGTGACTTTGTGTTGTCACGGATATATGACGGTTAATATAAACATTTTATATATCGAATGACTTATTCTAGATCGAGTTATTTGACGATATAAAATGGGTATATTAATGGGCATCGTATCACACGACGCCCATAGGATGTGGTATATATTTTAGGGTAACGAATTACTATATGTCTCGTGGAATTTGGCCGATTCGACGATATATATAGGGAATTCATTGGACTACGACATATACCAAATAGAAACTTATGTGCAATGTGTTTTAGGTTGGGTATAATTTTGGAACGATATATTACGTAAATAAATATGGGAGATTATCAAATCGACGGATTTAATAAGCTTCGATAATTATTTAAATAATAAGTTGGGCTAACATTAGACCTATAGTTATCTTATTATTGTTCTTTGTTGAGGCTGTTTGGTTTGAGATGTGTCGACCCTCCACCCGTATGGATACCAAACGTCGAATTTCAAATAAATATGAAGTTAATTCGAGAAATGGATATTTTGGAAAGTAAAATGAATTACGTTCGGGAATGGGAATATTTGATTTTGAGGAAATGATTTCTGAATGGGTTTAATATTGTTAGGAAGTGCCGAGTCAGTAGTCGCCGTTACGTGAGTTGCTTGAGATTTACTTACGTCTTTCTTCTATCGTTTCTTTTGAGGATTTCTGGACTTGAGGTGAGTCATAGCCCCACTTTTACTCTTGAACTTTGTTTTCAATACTTGGGGTGAGAAACGTGCAAATGCTTTATGTGGACTATTATCGCTTTTTGATTTCAAAACTTGCTATGCTTATAGAACTAGGTAGAGCGAGGCTTAGACTTGAACTAGGTAAGCTACTTGATTTGGTTATAGAGCGAGGCCTAGACTAGATCTAGGTAAGCTATTGATTTGGTTGTTGAGCGAGGCCTAGTCCCCGAACTAGGTAAGCTATTGGATTGATTATAGAGCGAGGCCTAGACTTGAGCTAGGTAAGCTATTGATTGGTTTGATTTGAGCTATAGCATGCACCTATAGGGATGATTTGATTTGGTTGGCTTATTTTGGTTGGATGAGTGAGCCCTAGTCTAGCTAGCAAGCGTTTTGCGTATATGTCCACTATATTGAATTAAGAATCTAAACCTATGATCTCACCAGCGAAAGCTGACTTTTAGCACGTTTTCTCAGGTAATTAAGTGATGCTCTGCGGATGCTTGGGATTGGAGGCTTGGCATTTGGCACTGGTTATGGATCTATATTTCTAAAACTCTGATAACTATTGTGGACCTATATTTATTTTTCTTTGGGCCTGACTTTGGATGATTTTGGGATAATTTAAACTTTAAAACCTTGTGTGGTTGTACTTTATTATGTTTACTTTATCTCGTTCTTTTATGTCTTGTGTTTGGATACCAATCCCCGTAGCACCCCGAAAGCTTGTTGAGTCTTCCGCTGTATCAAATTTTGGGGGTGTTACAGATTGGTATCAGAGCCAATGTTATAGAGAACTAGGTAAATAGACACCTAAACTATAACCGATTTTTATAGAAAACGATCCTCGACCATTGCCCGCCAGCCCGCCAAGCCGAAGCATCATTGTTTATTATTGAGGTATTATGAGATATTTGAGATAATTGGCGATTTGGGATTTCTTGAGATGATTTGAGGTTTTGAGGATTATTGATTTAGTGATATGGCGTTTTGAGGAATTATATGTGTTCTGAGGAATTATATGGCTTAATTGTTTTGAGAATGGTTTTAGTAATGCGGTATTTAAATCTTTCTTGATTTTATACAATTTGGAATTATATGATGATTATTGGATATGGTATTTTGAATTCGCGGTTTAGTTGTTTTGAAACACTTATACCTACCCTACGCCGTTGTCACAGACTATGGCCTCCCATATGCCTGATGTCGTTGAGGATATTCTTACTACACCGGTATTGCCAGCACGGTTCATCATGGCCCCTGATGACCCTTACCAGGTTGCCATGCATTCAGCTACTATGACACCGACAGGTTCTATTTCAGCACTACCTGCTGCATCTACGTAGGGACCCTCATCTTCTCTAGGGCTCCCTGGTACATCGAGGCAGCTTACTCTTCATCAGGCTTTGGCTCGCGTGGCACCTCGCTTTGCCCACCGAGCTACGGCACGCATGTCGGTACGCCCTACTCCATCACCTTTACAGATTGATGCTCATTCTCTTCTGTCTGAGGCACCACCCACATCATTGCGTCGTCGTCCTAGATCACCTACTACATCTCCACATGGTTCACCTAGTAGGAGACGACGAGTGATGAGGTACTCTTCCGATGAGGAGGAGGAGGAGTACGAGGGTGAGGATGAGGCTGATGACCCTGAGCAGGAGGATGACCCTCAGGAGGCTGAGCAGGGTGATGATGATGACCCTGAGGAGGAGGATGACCCTCAGGAGGATGAGATGCCTGATGACGATGATGTGTTAGTACCACCAGCTCAGGCTGAGGAGCCTGATTCACCTGTACACCCGATTGAGCCTGATTCACCTGATCATCCGTTCTTGTTTGAGTTGCCACCTGGTAGTCCCGTTGAGTCGGATGCACCTTCTGAGATTTCTGTTGAGCATGCAGAGTTGGGTGAGATTGGCAGGTTGTGGGCTCGGATTACTGAGCTAAGTGAGAGAGTTGCACGTGTATCTGATCGACTTGAGAGGGTTATTGGAGAGTTTTTAGCGGATTTGAGAGTTGATTTGACTGTCGTTGTGGGCAGGACTACTGAGTTGAGGAGAGTTTTGATGGATGTTCACGAGCATATCGATAGTTTGCAGCGAGGATTTGTTACTGCTCGTGAGGCTGACCGCAAGCTATGGCAAAGGAATGCCGAGCTAGAGAAGGAGGTAGCTGACCTCAAGAGAGACCGAGACACCCATAGCGTGGAGTTAGGATCGTAATGGAGGGATCTTGATGGCTTGAGACAGGAGTTGAGGAGCCTCCGCCAGCCACGTGGCTAGTTACTTGGGTTATGTTGTCTTGTTGCTTTCTTAACCGAGGAGTGTTCGGTTAGAAAAGCTATTTATCATGTTTTGATGTATTTTGTTCAGTATTCGTCTCTTGTGGAACGATTAGTACGCTTTGTGTTATCCGTTAGTTGGAACGATGTTAGATCGCTATTGTATGGCTGATGGTTATTAGTATATGGTATTATGTGATTTTGGGTGTTATGGAAATTGAGTCCTTATCCGTTTTATTGATATTCCATGGTGTATTGTTGCTACTCTTTCCGTGACTTGGCTTCGTTGATTTAATTCTTGTTGAGCATGTGATAAGTCCTATCGGAGACTCACAAACTTATATGATGTTTCAGATCAATGGCCCCACGAAGAAACCCGGTTAGAGCTACCAGAACTGGACCTGCAACGGCTACCCCTAGTCGTCGAGGGCGCCGTCCTACTCGAAATGTTGAGACCCCTACTCCTGACAACCTGGACACCACTAACCGCAACAACAGGAATTAAAATGTTGATGTTCAGGGAGACAATGATCATGTTCCACTTAATGCACCTACTGTGGATCAAGCAATGATCAATCAACTTGTGGAGCAACGAGTTGCTGAGCTACTAGCTGAGTCAAATCATTCCAACAATTCTGCTGGAACTTTCCCACCTATTCGTGCTAATGGATGTCACTACAAGGAGTTTAAGATTTGTGGACCGATTGAGTTTGGTGGAACTGAAGGAGTGGTTTACTTGGTTAGGTGGATTGAGAAGACTGAGTCTGTGTTCAATGTCAGTGGTTGTGCGGAGAATGCGAAGGTAAAGTTTGCTTCTTTTACCTTCAAGGATGAAGCCTTAACTTGGTGGAACAATTAACGTAACTCGGTTGGGAGTGATGTGGCTTATGCTATGACTTGGGAGCAATTTAAGTCTTTGCTGATTCAGACTTACTGCCCAAGGAATGAGATTAAGAAATTGGAAATTGAGTTCTGGAACCACAAGGTGAAAGGTACCGATATGGCAACTTACAATCGCCGTTATCGAGAGTTGGCCTTACTCTGTCCCGATATGGTTAGGACTGAGACCCAAAAGATTGAGAGGTATACCGATGGATTGCCAGTAGCTACCAGGAACGATGTGATATCTGCTAAGCCTGCAAATATACATGAGGCTATCACTATCGCTCAACAATTGATGGACTCGTTGGAATTGGAAGAAGCTGAGAAGGATAAGAATGGAAAGAGAAAGAGGGATGATCACTCTAAGGGTAATGATCGTCGAAACAAGCGACAAAAAACTGCTAGAGCTTATGCCATGGGAGATGGAGACAAGAAGAACTACAATGGAGATGCGCCCAAATGTAACCGATGTTACAAGCATCATTCTGGTCGATGTACGGTAATGTGCAAGAATTGCTCTAAGATGGGACACATAGCTAAGGATTGTAGAGCTCGACCACTTGCTATGGTTCAAGCTACTCCTGAAACTATGAGCAAAGCGAATGTTACTTGCTATGGATGTGGAAAGAAAGGACATTATCGGAATGAATGTAGGGAATCGTGGAACCGAGGAAATCAAGGATCGGGTGGTAATGGGTACAACAATGGAAACCGTGGAGCTGGAGGAAACCGTGGATGACAAGATAATGGGGACCACCGTGTGGAAGCTGGAGTTGCTCATGGGAGAGTGTATGCACTCGGGAACGAGAGGGGAGAAGATCCGAACGTCGTTACTGGTACGTTCCTTCTCAATAATCGTTATGCTTCCATACTATTTGATACTGGTGCCGATAAGAGTTTTGTGTCCACTAAGTTTGCACCCTTACTTGAGAAACCCCCAATGGCCTTAGGAATTGGTTATGATGTAGAGTTAACTAATGGAAACATAGAAAGAATTAAGACCATCATTCGTGGATGCACGTTAAACTTTCTGAACCGTCCTTTCAACATAGATCTTCTACCCGTCACCTTAGGAAGTTTTGATGTCATTATTGGTATGGATTGGTTGTCGAAGTATCGTGCTCATATAATCTGTGATGAGAAGATCGTGCGGGTACCTTACGGAAAGGAGATTCTGAACATACCAGGAGATAGAAAGGATTTGAGAGGCCCATCCAGATTAGCGGTCATATCTTGCACTAAGTTGCCGAAGCTAATGGAGAAGGGAAATTACCTTTTCTTAGCCCAAATTTCTGAGAAAGGAGAGAAGGAGAAGAAGGAAAGGTGCATTGGAGATGTACCTATAGTTCGTGATTTTTCGGATGTGTTTCCCGATGATTTGCCGGGAATTCCGCCTACTAGACAAGTGGAATTTCAGATTGAGTTGATACCTGGTGCTGCACCTGTAGCACGAGCGCCTTATCGTCTTGCACCTACTGAACTGGAAGAATTGTCGAAACAATTAGCGGAGTTAGCCGAGAAGGGATTCATAAGACCAAGTTCTTCACCTTGGGGAGCCCCGGTCTTATTTGTGAAGAAGAAGGATGGATCGTTTCGAATGTGTATTGATTATCGAGAGTTGAACAAGTTAACGGTGAAGAATAGATACCCATTACCGAGGATCGATGATTTGTTCGATCAACTTCAGGGATCGAGTGTGTATTCGAAGATCAATTTGAGATCGGGATATCATCAGCTTCGAGTGCGCGAGGAAGATATTCCGAAAATGGCTTTCAGAACCCGTTACGGGCATTACGAGTTTCAGGTGATGCCGTTTGGGTTGACTAACGCACCGGCGGTATTCATGGATCTCATGAATCGGGTGTGTAAGCCATACTTAGATAAGTTCGTGATTGTGTTCATCGATGACATTTTGATATACTCGAAGAGTGAGAAGGAACATGAGGAGCATCTAAGACTTATCTTAGAATTGCTCAGGAAGGAGAAACTGTATGCCAAGTTTTCGAAATGCGAAATTTGGATTCCGACGGTACAATTTCTAGGTCATGTAATCGATAGACAAGGAGTTCATGTGGATCCTGCTAAGATTGAAGCGATTAAAGATTGGGCTGCACCTACGACCCCAACAGAAGTTCATCAATTTTTGGGATTAGCCGGTTATTACCGAAGATTCATTGAGGGATTTTCGAAGATAGCAAAACCGTTGACCAAATTAACTCAAAAGAGCGTTAAGTATGAATGGGGAGATAAGGAAGAGGAAGCCTTTCAGTTACTTAAGGAAATGTTGTGTAGTGCTCCTATTTTGGCGTTGCCCGAAGGTAATGAGGATTTCGTCGTCTATTGTGACGCTTCCCATAAAGGTTTAGGAGCGGTGTTAATGCAGCGAGAGAAAGTGATAGCTTATGCTTCCCGACAGCTCAAGAAGCATGAGAAGAACTACACCACCCATGATTTGGAGTTAGGTGCTGTGGTTTTTGCTTTGAGGATATGGAGACATTACTTGTATGGAACCAAGTGTGTAGTGTTTACTGATCACAAAAGTCTGCAACACATTCTGAACCAAAAAGAGCTTAACATGAGGCAGCGACGTTGGATTGAGTTGCTAAGCGATTACTACTGTGAAATTCGCTACCATCCGAGTAAAGCAAATGTTGTTGTTGATGCTCTTAGTCGAAAAGAGAGAATTCCACCATTACGGGTTAAGTCATTAGGAATGACTATCGTATCGCCATTACCGTCTCAAATATTGGAAGCTCAAACGGGAGCATTGAAAGCAGAAAATAAATCTGCCGAGAATATATTTGGAAGAGCCGATTGAGATAATGGATAGAGAGATCAAACGACTCAAGAGGAGTCGTATTCCGCTCATCAAAATTCGTTGGAATTCGCGGCACGGGCTGGAATTTATGTGGGAACGTGAGGATGAGTTTCGGAAAAGATATCCGAAGTTCTTCACTTCGTAGATGGGTTATTCAAGAGAAACCCGGGACGGGTTCCTTCTGAGGCTGGGAGGATGTGACAACTGGCAAAATAGGGAGCCGTTTTATAAAACCCGCATTACATTTATATAATAAATATGGAATTTTTGGAAATTTATTGTGACGAGATATTTTACAAACGTTGGTACTTGATTATAATCGTACGATGTTTATGGGATTTAGTTATTTAATTATGGTTTGTTTCGTTTCGTTCGTGATGATTTATTTTGAGATCGATATCTTTGGCACTACTTTGACTCCGGCACTAGGTTGACCTAACAATTTAATTATATTTTTATGGGTTCGGATATTATTATTATTTTTAGAACGGGTTCGGTTGGAAAAAGTGATTTGATTATTAAAGGTTTCGGGTTTGGCCCGTGTGTTTACTTGGGGCTACTTAGCCCACTACACTCTCCATATTATTATTACTAATAATAAAAACAATTTTTTTTTTTTAAAATTACAATAAATCGTCCTTGTGGTCCGGTTATATGCAACCAACCCACACCACACCCTCACCATTTCACTCTCTTCCCTCTCTCTCTCAATATTACCCATCACAAACCCTAACACCCCTTGAGCCGCCGCCGCCACTGCCGCTCCACCGCCTCACCCACGACTGCACCACCACCACCAAACTATTCCCCATCTCGTTTCCTTCTCGATCTACTATCACACGCGCTCAAATACCCCCCCCCCCCAAACCACCACGTTAAATCACCAAAGTCACCATTCTTTTCTTGTTTGGAGGTTACCAAGTTGTTGTCTTGAGAAATCGAAGGTGAGACGAGTTCCTACTCGTGTTTCTTGGCGAAATCGTGATTATGGGTCACGGTTTTCTTTTTTTTTCGGGTTCCATGGATTTTGAGACAAGATTTATTGGGTTTTGATGAAAATGGTTTAAAGATGATGTTTGGTATCTGGGTTTTTGGGTCTCGTTGGTGTCGACGTGGTAACCGCGAGCCGTAGCTCACGGTTTGGCATGGTTCGAACCTTATAGTCTAGTTGGTTGATTGGTTTTTGATCTTGTAGCCGTGTAGCGAGGGTAGTGGTATTGGGAGTTTTGATTCTTGGCTCGATTTGGAATCAATGTGGATCTTGTTGTTGTTGTTTGATGTTGCCAAGACCCTAAGGGTCCGTTTGGCTTGAGATGGCTCGAATGGGAGCAAGATCGTGACCCCTTGGGTCCGGTCGATTGTGGTTAATATTATTTTGACCCTTGTGGTCGTTTGGTATTTGGCCGAACACCCCCAAGGGGCTGTTTTGGTTCGAGTAAGCTCAAGGAGCTAGCCGAGACTCATTAGTCTCGGGTGTGGCTCCATTTCATGTCTTGAGCTTATGGTTGACCCGGGTTGACTTGGTAACTCAACCCGCTTCTACTTGGTTTCGGACAATATATGATACTTGTTATTAATTATTTTTGTTGTGATTACGATTTGGGCATTTGGTTTATTATTTGGACGCGTTGCGGTATCTATTGATTATGATTATATTTGGAGATGTGTTGACGAAAGTGGATTGGGGACCGTTGTGATACGGTCATTAGATGACGGAGATATGTTAGTCGGGTGCCGTAGTCGGACCCTCATGTTGTAGCACGTGGATTTGAGATTGATTGGACGGAGTTGATATATTTATTATTATGACTTGGTATTTTATTTGGACTTGGACTATGAGCCGAGGGTCATGACTCGGACATTTGACCAAATTCTATGACTCGATAAATCTTTAAAAGTTGATATAAAAAAATAAAACTCGTTATAATATTATTAAGAATATAATCGTTTATATACGTATATAGACGTGTTAAACGTATATATATATATATATATATATATATATATATATATATATATATATATATATATATATATATATATATATGCGTATATTAATAATAAAACGATCACGAGTAAACGTATAATAATAAAGCGATAGTTATTACACTATGAAAATAGTGTAATAAATATCGGGATATTATTATAAATAATAACTATATAAATAATGGCGAATTATACGTCGAATAACTAACAATTAAAAATGTGATTTTATTTATAAATTAGAAACTTGTCGGGTTATACGAATTTTTGGGTCTTTAAAGTCCAAGTGGGCTTTATATTGTGACTTTGTGTTGTCACGGATATATGACGGTTAATATAAACATTTTATATATCGAATGACTTATTCTAGATCGAGTTATTTGACGATATAAAATGGGTATATTAATGGGCATCGTATCACACGACGCCCATAGGATGTGGTATATATTTTAGGGTAACGAATTACTATATGTCTCGTGGAATTTGGCCGATTCGACGATATATATAGGGAATTCATTGGACTACGACATATACCAAATAGAAACTTATGTGCAATGTGTTTTAGGTTGGGTATAATTTTGGAACGATATATTACGTAAATAAATATGGGAGATTATCAAATCGACGGATTTAATAAGCTTCGATAATTATTTAAATAATAAGTTGGGCTAACATTAGACCTATAGTTATCTTATTATTGTTCTTTGTTGAGGCTGTTTGGTTTGAGATGTGTCGACCCTCCACCCGTATGGATACCAAACGTTGAATTTCAAATAAATATGAAGTTAATTCAAGAAATGGATATTTTGGAAAGTAAAATGAATTACGTTCGGGAATGGGAATATTTGATTTTGAGGAAATGATTTCTGAACGGGTTTAATATTGTTAGGAAGTGCCGAGTCAGTAGTCGCCGTTACGTGAGTTGCTTGAGATTTACTTACGTCTTTCTTCTATCGTTTCTTTTGAGGATTTCTGGACTTGAGATGAGTCATAGCCCCACTTTTACTCTTGAACTTTGTTTTCAATACTTGGGGTGAGAAATGTGCAAATGCTTTATGTGGACTATTATCGCTTTTTGATTTCAAAACTTGCTATGCTTATAGAACTAGGTAGAGCCAGGCCTAGACTTGAACTAGGTAAGCTACTTGATTTGGTTATAGAGCGAGGCCTAGACTAGATCTAGGTAAGCTATTGATTTGGTTGTTGAGCGAGGCCTAGTCCCCGAACTAGGTAAGCTATTGGATTGATTATAGAGCGAGGCCTAGACTTGAGCTAGGTAAGCTATTGATTGGTTTGATTTGAGCTATAGCGTGCACCTATAGGGATGATTTGATTTGGTTGGCTTATTTTGGTTGGATGAGTGAGCCCTAGTCTAGCTAGCAAGCGTTTTGCGTATATGTCCACTATATTGAATTAAGAATCTAAACCTATGATCTCACCAGCGAAAGCTGACTTTTAGCACGTTTTCTCAGGTAATTAAGCGATGCTCTGCGGATGCTTGGGATTGGAGGCTTGGCATTTGGCACTGGTTATGGATCTATATTTCTAAAACTCGGATAACTATTGTGGACCTATATTTATTTTTCTTTGGGCCTGACTTTGGATGATTTTGGGATAATGTAAACTTTAAAACCTTGTGTGGTTGTACTTTATTATGTTTACTTTATCTCGTTCTTTTATGTCTTGTGTTTGGATACCAATCCCCGTAGCACCCCGAAAGCTTGTTGAGTCTTCCGCTGTATCAAATTTTGGGGGTGTTACAGTTTTTGGAGCATAAAAGTGAAGAGAACGCCAAAGTCTTAATTTTCCTTGCTGGGAACAGTAGGTGACGGCGTCAAGAGCAACATTTTGACGGCGTCAAGAGTAATTTTCATGACGACCCAGTACAGAAATGAAGGCGTCACAAGGAAGAGCGTCAAGAGTAAAATACGTGACGGCCTGGAAAAAGTTATAACGTGACGACGTCAGAAGTAGATCAAGGCAGTCCGAGAATTCTTTTGGCGGCGAGATGATGGCGTCACCTATTTGGTCTTGATGCCGTCAGCCTTAATTTCCTATATATAGTTTTCTAATTTTCATTCATAAAAAAGAGAAGTTTTGGAGAAACCCTAAGACCGAACTTAGTACGAATTTTACAGGTTTTTCAAGGGTTTTCAGCCCTTGAACCCTTTCATGTGTAATTGAGATAAGTGTTCTTCTAATTCAATCAATATGTCTATGTGTTGGTTGTCTATATCTTGTTCTTATCTTAATTCCATCATGCTAGGCTAGATCTATCTTGTGTTCGCTTAGATCAAATGAAACCTAGATGTTAATTATGTGTTGATTACTTGTTTATGGTTGTATTGGATGAATGATTTCGACGTTAGGCTTAAGAAAACTGGCAGATCTCCAAATGGTAACATGCTTGAACGTCTTAGGAAACATGAACTGACGTGCACTAGGTTTTATTGGTTGTATTTAATGCATGAGTAAATTCTAATGATCCCATGTTAGGAGCTTCTTAGCCGGCTCGACATAGGAGTGAAGTAGGCACTCATAGGATTGGGGAATTAAGTGCGCCACCCCATGAATGGTATTAAGGAATACAATCCGTCATCCACGCAACTATAACAAGTAATTAACGTGTAAAAGATATCTAGGGAGTAGTGAAATCTAAGTAAATACAATTTCTCCACTTATTGCTCACAACCTTAGTTTAATTTAGTTTCATTTTCATTTCTAGTATTTTATTTTGATTGCATCTTTAGTATTGGGTTAGTTGACTAGCAACTAATTCCGCCCAAATCCTTCAAACCCGAGATTTTTACCCGCTTTCTAGAAAATATAAAAATACAAAAATAATCATCCATCATCTCTAGAACTAGTATTTAGGTTTTCTAATCCTAGCGACACTATTCCTAGCTGAACAATCAATCCCCCGGTACTTGTCACTATACTATACTACAACGATCAGGTACACTGCCTGGTGGGGGTTGTAAGCTTCTCAAGATCCCTTGAGAGGTAAAGCCTGGTGTAATCCCTACGCTACCAGTCGTCCTTGTTGAACATCATAGTACGGTGCGTTGGCATCCCAATTTCGGCCGGCATAACGGCTTCACTTCCATACGTGAGGCTGAACGGCGTTTCGCCGTTGCTTGTTTTCAAAGAGGTTCTGTAGGCCCACAAGACGTTGGGTAGCTCATTGACCCATCCGGCCTTTGCTCTACCTAGCCTTGTCTTTATACCGTGCATGAGGCTTCCGTTGGCTCTTTCGACTAAACCGTTTGCTTGAGGATGCGCCACGGCCGTGTTTATTTGTTTGATTTTTAGCTTTGCACACCAACTCTTGAAGGGGTCGTTCACGAAATTCGAACCGTTATCCGTGACAATGATAGCCGGGAGTCCGAACCAACAAACTATGTTGTCCCAAACGAACTTCTTCACCTCCTTACCCGTTGTCTTTGCTAGGGGCTTTGCTTCAATCCACTTGGTGAAGTAATCTATTGCTACGATTACAAACTTCACCTTCCCAGGGGCTTCTGTCAGTGGACCAAACACATCCATTCCCCATTCATAAAAGGGCCAAGGGGACATGATAGAGGTCAGTATTGTCTTAGGCAGTTTCGGTACCGGGGAGTGAATCTGGCAGGAGTCACATCTATTTATCTCTTCCCGAGCGTCCCTATGCATAGTTGGCCAGTAGTATCCTTGCCGGATAAGCTTTGCTACGACGGTCCTTGGGCCGGAATGCATGCCACATGCGCCCTCATGGACCTCCCGGATGATATAATTTGCTTGCAGGGGTCCCACGCAACGTGCCATTGGGCCCAGGTATGATTTTTTGAACAATACATTTCCTTCCATGACATAGTGAGGGATTTTCATACGGAGAGTTCTTGCTTCGTTGGGATCTTCCGGCCAAATGCCGTCTTGTAGGCACCGAATGATTGGTGTCATCCAATTGTCGCCTTCTTCCTCTACGATGGCTTTAACTTCCTCCTCTTGCGTCGAAGGTTTTTCCAACACTTCTACTAAAACTTCTTTGGTGAGGTGATTGAAGGCCACTGAAGCTAACTTGCTTAAGACATCAGCTTTTTGGTTCTGAGACCTCGGAATATTACGGATTTTAAACTTTGCGAACAGTCCAATGTGCTCTTTTGCTTTCGCTAGGTATCGTATCATGCTTTCTTTTGATGCCACTGATGAGTGTGTAAATACTCATCATTTTTACCATTTCTGAGCTGCCAAAACATCCAAAAACACTCAATAATGAATCAAAATAGTGAAAATATCTCAGGAAAGTATTTTACATGTTTCAAATGCAAAAATACCAAAAACAGATGAAAAACGCACAAAGTTTGCATAATTGGCAGTTTCAGTCCCCCAACTTTCAAAAGTTGTCAAATCTAGTCCCTGGTCATTCTAAAAACTTGAAAAAGTCACCAAAGGTCCTTATAAATCAAAAAGTTACATAATTAGTCCTTTGGTGAAAAGTTTCACAAAATGTCAAGTTTAGTCCCTAAACTTTGAAAATTGTCAAAAATGGTCCCTGGGATATGAAAAACTTTGAGAAAAACAAATTTTGTCCTTGCACTAACCTTTTATGACAGGGTTGGTCCTTGGTGGAAAGTTTGGTGAAAATTACACAAATGGTCCCCGAAGTTTGAAAGTTTGACGGTTTCAGTCCCTGGTGAAAAATAAAATTGAAAAATCATCAAAGGACCCTGCACTATTCATGATATGGCATATTATATCCTTGAAATCAGTTTGGAAAAATGTCAAGTCTCACCCCTCAACTTTCGAAAAATTACAAAAATAGTCCTTGTGAATCATAAACCAAAACCGGACCAACAATAATAATACTACTCCATACTAGTCCAACCCAAGTCCAAGTCCACCCCATTTTTATCACTTGGGCCCAAAAACATCACCAGCCCACACCCAAAGTTACAACATCAGGGTCAAACGTTGACCCTGGTCAAACCCAGTCAAACACCTCCAAAACCACCCTTCCCTGTTTCCCTCTCACCCAGAAAACCACCATGGTTTTGCAGCCACCACCCCAACTTGCCCATCCCATCACCACCGCCCAACCCACTACACCTAATTATCACACCACAATTAATGCCAACCCCCCCCCCCCCCCCCCAGTTGCAATTCCAGTCCAAAACTTCCATACCCAATTTTGGCGCCAAAATCCGATTCAAAGGATAAGATCAATTCAGAGCCAATCAACGGCCAGGATTGAATGGGATAGGATCAGAAGCTCATGGAAACCCTAATATGGGGCTATAAAAGGAAGAAAAGTGCAAGATGATCGGGTGTCTAGTCTTTTTAGCTTAATTATAGTCGTGTAATTTTATTTAGCAATTGTAGTGTAGCAAAAAGCTTTTAAGCAATTGTAGAAGTCAATTCAGTGTATTATTAATCTTTTCAAGTAATATAAGCAAGTTTCTTCAACTTATTTTGTTTATGCAAGTTTCAACTTCCATGTATTAATCTGAATCATAGTCTGCTAGTATTTGAGTTTGAATCATGGACTAAGTTAGGTTAACATAAGCTCCAATAAGCTTATTAAAGCTTTAGAGACCTTAAAATTCAGATATACTATTGAAAACTAAAAAATACAAAAAAGTCAACTATGGTCAACTGTTTTGCTTGGTTTGAGTTTTTCAGGTACTGAGAAGGATTGGTGATCAAGCTTGGAGTTGGTTTGGCCTATCTAAAGATAGGATTCTGTGGAGAAGCCCCTTGTTCAAGCTAGGGGTTGGTTGTAAGCTTTTGCTCATTTCAAATTTCCACTAAAAACCTAGTTCCTAGTTAGTTTCTAATTGCTTGCTTAGATCTGATAATCTATGTTTGCTATTGCTATTTGGTTGATGTTTGATTGATTTGCAGCTTAATATTTATTACTTATTACTTAGAATTCATTAGTTACTTGGAATCTTAGTTTAATAGTTATAATAAGTTAAGTAGTATACTTGTATTGTTGTTGTGACATTCTGTTCCTAAGTGCTTAATTTAGTCTATCTAATCATAATCAATCATTAGAAATCAAGTTTGTATAACCTAGTGATCATATGCTTTAAAAATCTTAAAACAGTTCAACAAAAGGGGTGTTTGGATAAGTCTGTTTTGGTGTATTGTTGTGGATCTCAGAAGGCAACACTAGTATAGATAGCACACCATAAGTCCTATTTGAGAGTTATAAACCTTAAATCAGTCAGTGTTTGGGTCAAAAGTCAAAACCTCATCAAATTGCCCTTCACAGTTAACTGTGAAGGTTTTGAGAGTCCAAATCACTTTCATTAGTAAAAATAGTTGTTAAGATAGTGGTAACTAGTTCAAACATAGCTTATAATTTAGTTTGTAATCAGTAAAAGCCTTTGGAAATCCAAATAAGTCAAAATTTGAGTTTTCATCAAAAAGTCAAATTTCATCTTTTCAGATTTTTGCAAAATTTCCAAGCTCAATTGTGATTTGTGTAATGGGAGTTAAGGGTTGAAACTTGTTATAGTTAAAGTCTATTAGCTGATCTTTAAGCCCCAATTTTTGTTTTATTTTTGTGAAATTTTGTGTGGGTCCCACAGACCCCCAAAGTGAGTTGCAGGGCAAGACTCTACCCTGTGCATAGCAGACCTCACCCACACCACCACCTTAAGTGGTGGCTGCATCCCACCTCAGTGGACCCCACTTACCATACTTGGTCCCATTGAACCCCCTCCTACCAGGGTACATACATTGACCCTTGGTTTGACCTAGGACCCAGTGGACCCCACCTAGATTTCACCATAAAGTCTGTCCCCAGACCTGAGTTGATTCCATTTTTCTCAAGTGCTTATTTGTCTCCCAACAGCTTATTTGTGCTCATTCCTTGTTGTTTCTTACTTATTTGAGTTTGTTAAGCTTGTTGGTACCCATTTCTATCATTGTGGACCCCACCATCAGCCATTTAACCTTATTTGACCACACAGTCAACCAAAGTCAAACTGTATAAGCAAACGGGGTGCTACTGCTTATTTATAAGCAATTTTCAAAAGTGTTTTCATAAAAGTTTCTCATTTTCAGTGGTTAAGTAGGTTTGTAAAAGAAAAATCCAAAAAAGTCAAGTATAAAATAAGTGATAGTTTCTATTTAATCCAATTTAATTTTAATTTTCATTTTTAAATTTTTTTTAAGTACTTGTCAATTTTATATTTTTATTAATTACCTTATATAGTTAAGTAATTTTAGTAATTTTTATTTTGTCATTTAGTATTTATTAGATTTAATTTTAGTTTTCTTAATTATTAATCAATATTAAGTATTAAATAGCATATTTAGTTTTTATAAATCATAACCTAGATTTTATATTTTTTCTAGCCTTAATATAGTATAATAGACTTTTAAAAAAAATATAATTAGAGTTTCTACTGTTCATTTTTCATTTTTCTCATTTTAATTGTTTAAATTAGACTTAAGTTAATTAAAAGGTAAATAATTAGTGGATTAATCTTAAAACATAATTTTTAGAGTTTTTATAATTTTTTAGGATTCTTGTGATGGTTAAGTAATTTTATAAATTTTCTTATAATTTTCTAAGTTAATTTAGTATTAATATTAATTAAAAGTAGTTTAACTAGTTTAATTAAGTTAAAAAGTTTTCAATTTATAAAAAACCCATAAAAAGACAAAAATATTTAATTTTATTTTTTATACTTTCTTCAAGTTCTAATTTAAGTTTAGAAATTGTTTTTGCAACTTTTTAGTTTAATTTGTAATAATTATAATTATTATTTAATTTAAATTAGATTTAAATTTAGTTTTTAAATAGTTTTTATTAATTAAATAATATTTAAATAGTATTTTAATCATTTTCATAATTTCATTTTCATTTTTAATTTTAAGTTTCAAGAAGTGTCAAAAGCACCCCCTGTAGTTTGTTAAATCCCAAAATCCCACTTTTTCAGTCCGATTGCGTAAATCTGAATTGTGAATACGTGCATATATCTGTATATCTGATTTTTGTGAATATTATATCTGTGTACCAATACCATAATAACAGTAGCAATATCATTCCCAAATCATCTGGCTACTGTCCTCAGTGCCACTTTCTCATAAACGATTCCAAAAGCACCATTTCAATCTCGCTGGGACTTTAACGACCCGGGGAAACACTATACTATCCACGGAGCATTGAGCCTAGGCTATTTGACTTTGTTGACCATTACTTGGTCAATATAAGTTGACGGTTTAGCATCAATCAACCACGAACTCTCCGTTGATTTGGCTTGCCACTAGCTTGGAATCTACTCTGACATCAAGAGCTTCTACATTCATTTTCCTTGCTATGCGTAACCCGGTGAGGAGTACCTCGTACTCAGCCTCATTATTGGTGCTTCCAAAGTTTAGACGGAGTGCGTAGGTGTGTTCCATTTGGTCAGGACCAATCAGAACTAGCCCGGCTCCCGAACCTTTCCCACTTGACGCTCCGTCTGTGTACAGTATCCATTCATTCGAGCCAGACACATCACATATTTCTTTCATTGTCTGCTCATCGCCCTTTCCCTTCTGTTCGACTGATATTTCTGAAATGAAATCAACAAGCACTTGCCCTTTGACGGAGTTCTTCGGTACATACGTTATATCGTACGCCCCTAGTTCCACTGCATATTTCGTAAGCCTCCCGGATGCTTCGGCTTTGTTCAAAATTTGCTTTATGGGTTGATCGGTTATGACTCTGATTGGGTGTGCCTCGAAATACCTTCTCAATCGTCTAGATGCGTGTAGGAGTGATAGGGCCAACTTCTCAATAGGCATGTAATTCTTTTCGGCTTCTTGTAACGTCCTGCTAACATAATGAATCGGCAACTGTCTCCCGTCCCTTTCGGTCAGTAGAACGGCACTTATTGCCCGATGAGAGGCCGCTAGATAAATATACAGAACTTCCTTTAGCTTGGGTGTGGTTAACAATGGAAGCTTTAGGATTAACTGCTTGAGGGATTGGAAAGCTTCCTCCGTCGCGTCCGTCCATCTGTACTCATCCTTATTTTCCTTCGTGATGTTTTTCAGAGTTTCGAAGAACGGAAGGGATTTCTCTGCGGATTTTGCCAGAAAACGGTTTAGAGCCGCCAATTTTCCACTTAGACTTTGCATTTCCCTCAGAGTGGATGGAGATTTCATTTCAGCAATTGCCGTTGTTTTCTTCGGATTCGCCCGTATTCCTTCGGATGTTACAATGTAGCCTAAGAATTTCCCTTCCTCTACACCAAAGGAGCATTTTCTCGGATTTAGTTTCATGTTTATTCTCCGGAGGTTATGAAAGGTTTTAGAGACATCGGCTAGCATTTCCTTCTCGTCTTTGCTTTTGACCACCATGTCATCCCGTAAGCCTTTAAATTTCTGCCGATCTGACTTTGAAAAGCTGAGTCCACCAAGCGTTGGTAGGTTGCTCCTGCATTCTTGAGTCCGAAGGGCATCTTGGTATAGCAGTATGTACATTGCTCTGTGTAAAATGCCGTCTTCTCCTCATCCTCCTCGGCCATCTGAACTTGGTGGTATCCTTTGTAGGCGTCCAGAAAGCATTTGTATCTGAAACCTACTACCGATTCTATTTTCCAATCAATCTCCGGTAACGGGTAATAATCTTTTGGACATGAAGAGTTGAGATTTTTGAAGTCGACGCACATCCTCCAACTGCCATCACATTTCTTCACTAGAACCGGATTGGAGATCCACGTTGGGTATTTGACGGGTCTAACGATCCCTGCTTTCACCCATTCCTCCACTTCCTTCGTCACCACTTGATTCTTTTCTGCGGAAAGACTTCGTCTCTTCTGTGCTATCGGCGTATCCGCCACGTTAACATTCAGCCGATGTTTGATTAGCCGTCTAGGGACCCCGGTCATGTCCGACGGTTTCCATGCAAATATGTCCTTATTTTTTCGTAATAGTTCGATAAGGCTTTTCTGACCCTCCTTTGAAAAATCCTTTCCGATGGTCACTAACTGTTCCGGATAAGCTGGGTTTACCAAAACTTCTTCGGTTCCTGATGTTCTTTCCCCATCGTCGCTTATTTCCTGAGGTTCCCCGGCTTGAGATTCTTCATTCATTTGCCTTTCCTCTAACCTCCGACATTCGGATATTATCGACGGACGGGCTTTCAAAGTTGCTATCCCCTTACGTGTGGGGAACTTGATCATTGAGTGGATGGTGGATGGCACAACCCTTATTTCCTTCAAACCTGTCCTGCCCAAGATCACATTGTATGGTGACGGGGAATTAACCACACAGAAACTCATCATCGTCCTTCGGTACATGCCGTGGTCGCCGAAGCATACTTCTAACTCAATTTTCCCCAAGGGTTTATTTGTCTCTCCAGAGAAACCTACGAGAGACGTAGTGGTCTCTTTGAGCCTACCCCTGATGTCAGTATTGAGGTTATTGAAACAGTGCTCGTACATAACATTTACTGCCGACCCTTCGTCCACATATATCCGTCGTACGAGATATCCACTGATGTCTCCTTCAATGATGAGGGGCTCATCAGATAAGTCCTCCGTCATGATCGGAGGGAAAGTAATTGGGGTTTTCATCCACGCTTCTTCATGGTCAGAGCTTCTCCGTTTTGTTCCTCCGGAGGATCTTATCATGTTGATTACTTTGTTTTTTCCTTTGTCGTAGTTTTTTGCCGGCTCTCTATCTCTGCCGGCATCTCTCTGTTTCCATTCTTTTAACAAGTGATCGAGTCTTCCGGACTCCAATGCCATCTCTAGTTGTTTTTTCAACTCTCGACAATGGTTGGTGTCACACCCCCAAAAATCGGGTCCAGCGGAAGCATACATGTAGCTGGGGTGTAACTCAATCGGTATCACAACACAAGTACAAAAATGGTTTTCACTTTAATCATTTAGAATAAAATAATTTAATCAAAAATGTTGAATTTACATTGTTAAAAGTAGTGCGGAAGTAGGCCCTTAAAATAGTTTAAGACGGTCCCCATATAAATAATCAGAGTCTTCTATGACCATGCCATGCCCTGCCAAAACCTCCTGTAGCGTGCCATTGCTTAAAACCTGAGAATACATGCTAAAGTGTCAACACGAGGTTGGTGAGTTCATAGAGTTTGTTTAACAAATAATGCATATAGAGAAATGATCGCCTAGCAAAGGCATTGTAAATCCACTCAGTTGCAAGTCCCGCCATAAGAGACTTGTAACCTGTGTGTTTACAACCCACTGCCAAATGTGTTAAAGTCTACGTGAACAAAAGTAATACTGGTATCCAAATTCCCAGATAAATATAGCAAAACGGCTATATAAATAATTCAATCAATGAGGCCATATGATAAATCAGTCAAGCGGGAAAACCCGTAATAAGGTTGATGCAAAGGCATCTTAATTCAGTCAAGTAGGGAAACAACAATATTACGTTTGACATCAAAGCCAAGTGGGGAATACCACAATATTACGTTTGACATCACAGCCAAGTGGGGAATACCACAATACGTTTGACATCACAGCCAAGTGGGGAATACCACAATATTACGTTTGACATCACAGCCAAGTGGGGAATACCACAATATTACAAGGAGGTCATATGATAAATCAGTCAAGTAGGAAAATAGCAATATTACGTTTGACATCACAGCCAAGTGGGGAATACCACAATACGTTTGACATCACAGCCAAGTGGGGAACACCACAATATTACAAGGAACATATAGGAACAATTGGTGACTATGAGGTCATATAAACAAGGATAATCAATCCCATGAAATACAGGAAAATCAAACATACCAATGAATGCAGGTGATCAAATATATATTAGATAAAGCTGGAAATATTTGAGTAATCAACCAGGTAAAACAAGTAGTGCGTTTAAGTAAAACGAGCATGTATTCTCCCCCAAAGAGTTTACCAAAACAATTGAAAAAGTAGGGGCTATGACTCACCTGGTGCGATAGCTACGATGACAAGAATGGATACACTGAAATGAGGCACGATCTCTAACCGCAACCTAATATGAGTAATAACGATCTACCTTAGATCATGACGTGATGAAATGAATGCACGTGCACATGATGCCTATACCACTCGTAACTTGGAAATACTAGTTATTTTCAAAGTAAAATAGTTTCCATACTTAGGAAAATAAGTCCAAATATAGAAGTATATAACTTGTCGTAGTATATCGTATAAAAATGTTAGTGTTATATTCCTCGTCTTGAAAACCTTATAATAGTGTCTAGTAGTCGCGTAATAAACCTTGAGTCGTACGTATTTCGTTAATTAAAAATAAACTCCTTGAATAAGAAATCTAGAAAATATATTATTTAGTACGTAGTTATATTATTTTCTAGTAGTGACTATATATATATATATATATATATATATATATATATATATATATATATATATATATATATATATATATAGTTTTGACGATTTTAAAACATGTATAACTTGGTCGTTTTAAGCTCATTTTACTCGTTCTTTATATCCACGGATTCGTTTTAGTATATACTAATATATTTTCGATAGCTCGGCTCCTCTAGGTTACGTTTAACGCCTCTATTTGCCTGTCGAAAACTGTCAAACAGCATGCAGTTTTTCAGAAAATAGTTTTTGTCGTTAAATTTACAAAAATCATATCTCCTTCGTTATAAGCTCGTTTTAATCCGTTCTTTCGCCAAAAGTTTCGTTTTTGAAAGTATTTTCTAAATCTTTGTTCAAAAGTTACCCATCATCTACTGATTTTCCCACTTTTTAAAAATATGGACAGTAGGTATATATATTGTTTCAAAAATCATTTCTAGTGTTCCAATCTAGTTCCAACTTCAACCAAACCACTTTCAATCATCACAAATCTAGTCTAATCTTACCATACACCTTCTTAGGGTCATGGGTTCCTAAACATCAAAAATCATGTGGATCTAACAAGGATCTAACTATAATCTATTTCTATGGCTCAAAAGTTAGATATGTATAAAATGGAGTTGTATAAATAACATATGCATGTAGATCTTGTATATAAATCATATGAGTATTATAAAAGCTTGGTAAAATTATAAAAATGAGTTTCATACACTTACTTGAAAGATTTGAGATGATTTGGATGAAAATATGTAATTAACCTTGGGATTTTTATTTCAAAATCCCAACTAGGAATACAATCAAGACTTGATTATAACTTGGACTTCAAAAATTGATGGTTTCTTCTTGGTGTTCTTCCTTTGGTCGATTATACACAAAGGGAGGAAGAGAGAAAGTTGTTGCTAGTTTATTTTGTGAAACTCTTGTACAAAATGAAGTAAGAAAAAATATCTAAGTCTTTATGGTCTTGCAAATTTAATGTAACATGGACTAGAGGCAAGATCCTCATTTTAAGGAAAGGGGGCGTGGGTTTTGGGTAAGAAAAGGGTTAGAGTGTAAGAGAAAAGAAGACTTTTGTGTAGATTTGGTTATTTATTGTGTAGTTTAGGTGTTACCGGGTACCGAGTTAACTAAAAATAAATTGTGTCGTGTTGAAATAAAATATGACGAAGTTGTAAAAATTATGAAATTACATTCCTGATAAGAATCGGGTATTAAAATAATTGTCGGGTTGAAATATCGTGATTCGACGTAATTATAGTCGTTTACCGGAAAATATAGCAATTGGTTTCAAAATACCGGGTAAATTAATAATATAATTTTTATATTATTAAAATGAATATAAAAATATATTGGGATCATAGTCGGGAGTGTCGGACGTGTTATTCACATTATTGATTGCTTGTTAACGTTTATTTAGAAATAATTATACGTAAAAGTAAATTATACCAAAAGTATTAATTTAATTACCCTACGAGTGGAATAGTATGCAAGTGCCATAATGATAATATGAAGACTATTTCTAGTCCGTACGATGTGTCCCAATGATAATGCATGAATTCGCTCCTGAACCAATACGGTTACGCGAATTTGAATACTCGTAAACTAATTTTACGATGACATGAGTAATGCACGTGAATAGTGTATTTCTTCCGGAAATGAATAGTGTCAGGTGAATAGTAAAATTTCTGAACGCTTCTCAGAATATCAAATTGACCTAAAAAATGATGAATAGTAAAATGATGAATAGTAATTGGTGAATAGTAATTGGTGAATAGTATATTGTCGAAGTTTGGAAAAATGACCAGAAATTATGAGTTGTGACAGTTGGTTAAATGGCCGGCTTCTTTATGATACTCACAGAACTTACCCATGTTTTCACGCGAGGGTTTGCCGCCTGTGGGTCTAGGTGCCGGTAAGTTTAGATGACGTTCTGTGGCCAGGATCTCCCTTGGAGGTTTTGTGAGTGCGTTTAGACCGGGGCGCTGTGGCCCTTCCCTGAAGGCTTCCGTCGGCCTACGATCTGAACGATAATAATCATTGCGGTTCAAGTCCCTTCTAGGGGCCACGTATGGGTGGTACGTATCTTTGTGACGAGGTTCGTTCTTCCTTTCACTCATGTATTTGTCATCTTTGAAACCCCTCCTTCTGTTTGCCTCAAACCCTTCCCCTCGGGGTAGCTCCGTGCTTCGGTATGCGTCCTCCGCCCGGATGAAATCATCCACCCTTGCAAACATTTCTGTTACCGAGCGAGGTACTCTGTCCAAAAATTTCTTCGCCAAAGCTGGGCATTTATGAGCGTTCATGAAAGCCGAAATACGCATGATTTCCGGTACACCGCTGATGTAGCTGGCTTCGTCAGTCCATCTTTCCTTAAAGTCCGCCAACGACTCGTGGGCTCTCCTGACGATCTTGGTAATTTCTGTCGGATCTTTTGTACATTTCCTCCGGAGAGCAAATCGAGTGGAAAACTGCTCTCTTAACTCATTCCAGCTGTTGATGCTACCGGGCTCTAGCCGCTCAAACCACCCTCCGGCTGCTCCGTCTAAGGTCTGTTGAAACATTAGACACCAAGTGGGCATCGGCCATTGCCCTTGGTTTGCTGCTCCAGTGAACCGGGTGAGATGATCGTTCGGATCTGTAGATCCATCATAAAACTTCATGTTCAGAGGCATTGTATATTTTTCTCCAGCAAACTCCATGATCCGGCTGGTAAATGGTGACCGTGATGCCTCCTTGAACGGCTTGCTTAAATCTTCATTCACTTTAACCACCTTTTCTCTCCGGACTACCTCATTTCCCTCATCCCCGAAATCCAAACGTATCGGCCTGAGCACATTTTCTCCCAGAGCGTTATGCTTCCTAATCAGTTCGGTCAGGGATGCCATTTGTCCAAGAATTAACTTTTGAAGGTTTGGGGAATCGTTCACCGGGTTGTTAGGATTGCTTGTGTTGTCTGGGTTGGTGTTTACTCCGCTCCCTCCGGCTGATGAAAGCGGGGTATGGAAGGGTGGAGGAGGAGGACCAGTCATCTTTCTCAGGTAGAATGAATAACGGGTCCCACGGATGGCGCCAATTTGTTAAGGTAAAATCTTGTGAGTACTCACTTCTTGTGTAGGGACTTCGGATAGGCGTAAAGACCTGCACACGAGAAGCACACGTTAGGCTCGTCCCGGGTGTGATCCCAGGACCCACCTCCGGTGTGAGAGTAAGTATGTATGATACGAAGGATAAAGGAGTGAGTGACATAAATGAGGTGAGGGTATTTATACTACCTCACCTCCTTACCTGCTTTACCTCGGGAAGGAGCGAACAGTGTTACATCGTACCTAGTAGGTAGGTGTCAGATCACGTGGATAATACAATCCCTGAGAATCTGGGATGGCGGCGTGACCGCAATTAATGCTATTGTCCTTCATGTAAAAGAGAGATCCTCGGATATAAGGATGTCTTCATTCTACCCTTCGGATTACGCGTAGGATCCGGAGGGTTCATTACCGGAGGCGAGTAAGAAGTCCGATGGGTGGGAACCGTTCGGACACATACGCCAACCCCACCAAACCAAAATACATAAAAGTATCCTTATTTACACAAACATACCCCACAATATAACCTACAAACACACAAGAACAAAAAATAAAGATGGCAAACCGTTAGGTGGTCTGCCAAACCAGTGCACAAAGTTGGGCTTGGTGCACTGTTGGGGGTGGGTAATTGGACAACATGTGGTGGTGGTCACCACCGGATGGCATAGGCGGAACCAGGATTTCAACTTAGGGGGGGGGGGATATAAAATTTTAGAATGATAACTATATATAATTCTAACCAATATATCAAAGCATGAAAATCTGCAAATTACTTGGATAGCTCAATATTCGAGGCCGCACACCTAGATTACAGATCAAAGAATCTAATTTGACATCATTTGAATTCGATGTAGCAATTGTTTCGGGTTCAACTCTCCAAGTGACTTTTCCATAACATTATCACCATTAGTTTCGGTATGAGTTTGAGGTTGATATTGTTTTTGAGTTTAAGGTTGTGTGACATCTTCTATTCGCTTGTAAAAAAATCAGTTGTTCTCTTTTTGCTCATGGGTTGACCTCGAATCATAAAACTTTTGCATCATAAGTAAACAAGTCAATATTACAATATTCATAACTTTGAAAACACAAAAAAATAGTTTGTAGCTTGTTTGCTACATTATTTTTCAAAATAAATGTGTACAACAACTTAGCAAGTGAACAACATATAACTTTGTTACAAATATTTCTAACACTTCACCATTGTTATAAAGCAAGTGTGTGTCGCAACAATTAGTTTCTTTCATATCTCTTCTCTTACGGTCACTCTGGCCTTTTGACATTGCATTCAATAGAATCAAATGGTTTGCTCTGTTTTATTTATCTTATGAGTTAATACTTAATATGATCAACAATAATTTTTAAAGGCAAATACTTAATCAAGCGTACAACAAGTGATAAATTGATAAGCATACAAGGCTACTAGCAATTAATACTTTAATAGTTATCAAGTGAATGAAGTGATCATTAATGAAAGTACAAAAACTTTCGGTTAAATCACAATTCAATATTTCAAAGAATTGAAGATACTTTAATTGATAAGCATACAAGGCTACTAGCAATTAATACTTTAATAGTTATCAAGTGAATGAAGTGATCATTAATGAAAGTACAAAAACTTTCGGTTAAATCACAATTCAATATTTCAAAGAATTGAAGATACAAAGATTCAGAGAAGTGAATAAGTAATTGTGATCATTAATGAAAGAGCAATTCAATAAAAACACTCAATACCTTATCAGAAAAAAATTCTTTTGATCGGTTTATTCACTTGTTACACTCGTCTTCCTCTTTATTCTTGATTTTCAGTAGTTACAATTTTTTTTTATCAAAAAAATGCAATATTGAATCGGTAATATTGGTAGAGTCCGATTGTTCATATTCTTAAAATATTGAGCTATATTATAGTAGATTTATTGGGCTAGTTAGGGGAGGCTTAATACTCACTAGTCCTCCCATTGCCTCCGCCCTTGCCGAGTGGTGCACTACCCAACATTACATCGAGCCTTAGGTAAGCTAATAAAGGAAAAGCTCTGGTAGCTCAGTAACCTTTCGAAATGTGGATCCCGAAAGTGGGCCTCTTGTCCTTGACGAGTCACTATAACTTAGCTTGCCTAAGAAAAAAAATAATACCTATGTCCCAAAAAAATAAATGCATACTTGATGTCTTGATGCAAAAAATATGAATGAATTGAGTTTTAAATGTATCTTCACTGGTATAATTTTCATCAAATATTATATATATATATATATATATATATATATATATATATATATATATATATATATATATATATATATATATAGTGTAACTTTCAAACGAGAACCATTTTAACTGCGAGAACTGAGAGAACCACAAAAAACATACATGTATGCCTTCAATAATTGTATTTTTGCACATATGTTTTAAAAACAACACATATGTTTTAAAAAAAACATAGTTGTTCTAAAGAATTTGATAAGAAATTGGAAATACAAAATTTTTCTTTGAAGGTGTGCATGTATGTTCTTATAAGACGTGCAACGACAATATCGCGGTCGTGTGTAAGTTTTTTGTGAAAAAAGAGGATGAGTTCATAATGATATTAAAGAATATAGGTGGATGCTTACGATTATTGATGATTTACATGTATTTTTATTTTATTTTAAAAGACGTGCATGTATGTTTTTGGTGGTTCTCTCAGTTCTCGCAGATAAAATGGTTCTCGTAAGAAAGTCCCCCTATATATATATATATATATATATATATATATATATATATATATATATATATATATATATATATATATTGTCAAAGTTGAAAAAGAAAAATTTTAAAAGATGAAATTGAACACTTATTTTGAGACGAAAGGAGTAGTCGGATAAAAAAGGTGGACATCCACAATTTGGTTTAAACCTTTTAACTTTGTTTGATAATGTTTTTATTTTTCAAAGTTTTGTTCAAATAAACCCCTAAACTTAAAAATATTCTTACTATTAAAACCAATGTTTTGAAACCCGGGTTGACCCGACCGGGTTAACTGGTTCGATCAGGTCCGGCCAAAAAAACAGGTAAAAAAAACCCGGGTTTCTAAAACCGGGTTAACCGGTTAGACCTGTCGGGTTTTGAGTAACCCGGGTCAACCCGGTTCTCGAAACCCGGCCGGGTTTCATTTTTTTCAAAATTTTTAATAAAAACCCGGGTTGACCCGGCGGTCGAAAAAATAAAAAAATATTAAATTGAAAACCGGGTTGACCCGGTGCCCGATGACTTGACCGGGTCAATTTCGAACCCGATTTTCAAAACACTGATCAAAACATTTAATTTTAAATGAGAAGTCAAAACATTTAATTTTAAATGAGAAGTTAATTAAAACCTTTAACTATGAAAAAGTTTCAACAACTTTTACCAACATAGTTAAAGGGTCGGATGGTTACTCTACATGTTACTTGTTCGAATAGAGAATAATCAGTTGTAATTCAATTGGTAAAATCAAATAACTAATTCGCTTGATTTAAATGATCAAAATAATTACTACTAAATAGATAATTGTCTTGATGGGGCGGGTAACCTATTTTACCGACTTAATCCGCTATATCTGTTAATTTTGTTTCAGGTACCCGTCACCTTTAGGTCGGATTCGGGTTGGCAAACATGATCCACATCCCATGAACATGGTTATTAGTTTTTCACTACCTAATCATTGACTCATGAACACCTTTGATCGTAATGATCAAAATAATAGGTCTTTTTTAGTTATAGATAAAAATCTAGCCCAAATAGTTACGTGCTTTATTTAGACTGTTATTGGGGTTTAATCAAATGGTAAAATAAAGCTATGTGGTTTAAAGTTTAAACAAATGGTTGAACAACGCTAAAGATAAAAACATTGCCATCAAAAAATTAAGTAGTTAAACTAGGGATTAGCATTTTGTCTCGAATCCCGAAATCGAGCCGGAATCGAATCGGAACCGTACCGATTCCCGATATACGGTACGGTACCAGGACTACGAAATAAGGTGAAAAAAAATCAGGACCACTAATTCGGTACTGGACCGGTACCAAATCGGGAAATTCCCGAAAACAAACGGGAAAACCCGATTTCCCGGTACCACTAATTTATGCTCGGAAAAAAATTGGTACAATTAATTTGGTATGAGATCGGTACAGGACCGGTACCGTGCCCATCCCTAAGTTAAACAATAAATTGACGCCAAGTTAAGAAATTAAACCATTATTTACCTTTAAAATTATTGAGTAAATAAACATGAATAAAACATAAATTAGTTTTGGATAAAATCTATAAAATACCATCGTACTTTAAAAAATGTACCAAGTTGAATCATGTACTTTTTTATTGTTTACTTGACCAACGAACTTTCAAATTTTTATTCGACTTAAACCATATTTTTTCTAATTATCCACGTGTAATTTCTTTTTATTTTTTTTAATAAATAAGATATGGTTCAAGTCGAATAAAAATTTGAAAGTTCGTTGGTCAAGTAAGCAATAAAAAAGTACATGATTCAACTTGGTACATTTTTGAAAGTACGATAGTATTTTATAGCTTTTACCCATTAGTTTTTTGTGGTTGCATTTTTTTTTTAAAGTCACAATTTTGACTTTTTTTTAAAGCATAATAATTTTGACTTTTTTTTTAAAGCATGCACACAATGCATGAATATTCACTATATTTTTGGCAAATATATTGATTTGTGCCTTTTTTTTTTCTTTTCTTTTTTGTACCAAACAAATTAATTTGTTGAACAGAAATAATTCTAGTATTATTGTTTCGGGACAGTGAGACAGGTCAAAAAAGACAAGACAGGAAATAATATCATCCATAAATGCAAGTGTAAGAAATCTTTCAAGAATCTGCACAAAAATTTAATGTTTTTTTTTATGAATGGAAGAAACTTGTTTTAATTTTTCTCACGGATTTGAAATGAAAGAATTACAACTTTTCAAGTTGACATAAAATTATTTGACATAGTTGAAATACGTGGCATAGTATACTAGTATAGTCAAACTCTTTTAACTTCATTCATTGAATAGAATGATGTACAAGAAATCAAGTATGGGACAAGATCACAAGAAAAAATGTTTTGGTGAAGAAGAAGAAGATAAAGCTATAATTATTCTTTCCTCTTTCTTTCCATATTCATGAATCATGTGAATGTCAATGAAGGCAATCTTATCAATGAAAAAAAAAAAAAAAAAAAATCTTTTCCATTTTTAATTTCACACAATTGTTTAATAAGTTTAAAATATGGGATATTGGAAAAGATTGAACTTTTTGTGTTAACTGCAAGATATAAGACACTCACTATACATCTATCTATCTAGCATCGTTGAATTTTAAAGTACGCATATCTTTACTACATATAAAGAGCGTATAATTGAGCTTATAACTCTAAACAACAACAATAATAATAATAATAATGTACCTTTTTCAATTACTATTATCAATGTTGCAAAATAAGGCTTACAAGGCCGATTAATCGTCGATTAGGTGCTACAAGGCCATCAACCTTTTCGATTTGTGTAAATCGGTCAAACAACTCGGTCAACCGTGGTCAACGACAGTTAATGACGGTTAACGGTGGTCAAATTTGCCCGAAACCTTTAAACCTTGCTGGAAATACCCAAAACTCACCGTAAAATTGTTTAATAAGTTATACTTGTTGTTTATATCTATTTCAAGATGGTTTTTTAAGAAAAATATTGTGAGTAATACCTAAAATTTGCCAAAAATACCTAAAATTTGCCGAAAATAGAGAAAACTTATCGAAAATGCCAATCCGATTAATTATCAATTAATCCCACCTAAACCGATTACAAGCTACAGGGTGGTCGACCGCCCGACTACCGATTCATGATTTTTGCAACCTTGGTACTCTCTCCGTCTCAAAATTATTGTCCATATTTCTATTTTATGATGTCTCAAAATAATTGTCCATTTTCCTTATTTAGTAAAAACTAGAAAATCTAATGAAGGAATATTATATTTTATTGGTTGAAAATTAAAGTGACACCACTTTTATTAAACTTTACGATTTCTCTCTCATGACAATAATTTTGAGACGGAGGGAGTATTATCTATATCTCTATCATATATAAAGAGAAAATGTTACGCAGTAATTACTAATACGCCCATATATATGGCCATAAATATTGTTTCTAAAATCAACAGTGTTTATAATTCACATCAATTTTACAATTTTTTTCTCTTTTTTTACGTATTCATCCTCAATCATGATTCACATTTCAATCCCAACTTATTAAGCTGAAATTCGTGCGATATTGTTGTCATCTTGGATGATGTAAAGACTTGCAGACTTCAATTGCTAAATGTTACATTAAACACTTAACCACAAACATCACTATAATTATTTATCGCTATAAGATCTCCTCGCTATGCACAGATGCATGTCTATTCAAGTATTCATGCATAATGAGGTGCTGGGCTTGTGATTAAATAAATAACACCGTTAAATGCTACTATAAGTATTTTACAAACAATTTCTAATACTTTACTGTTAGAATTATTTTGATCACAGTAATCTGAGAGTCGTGTAAACACTATCAGATCGAAGTATTTCGATGGTTCTATCGAAATCTTTAATCGGATAAAACTCAGATTTTGAACAGAGAATATGTTTTGATTGTTATGAAACAGAACCAGAGAAAAACGACATGTATTGACCAACAAAAACTTACAAACGGTTATAACTGCTAAGCAGTTATTATAACCGTTAAAACATCAAAATTACGGGGCAAAATATATGTCCAAATAACGGGAAATTTTATTTTTAAGTGTGTTTTTAACATAGCACTTTATACTAAATAAAAAATTTTCCAGCTGACCTGGCAGCTCGACCCCAGCCAGGGGCGCTCCCCATTGGACCTTGCCAGGGGCTGCCACCCCTTGGACCCTGCTACCAGGGGCTGCCGCCCCTTGAACCCCGCTACCGGGGGCGCTGCCCCCGGACCTCCTTGATTCGGGGCGATAATCACAATAACGTCATACAAGTGTGCACTCCGCGCAATCCCGACTTGTTGAACATTTATCATGATTACACATTGGTATATGCTCTCATCTCTGTATACGATCAAACATTTATTATGTGATACATTTTTTTTTTTTTAATTTTTTCTTTTTTTGGAACTATTATGTGACACAATCATACAAAGTTAAGTTGCATGTTTTCTAATATGATAGTATTCTGATCATCTGATGGATCATCACGGGAATATACCGTATTGGGCTTTTGGTCCAAAGATTTGCTAAAAACTTTTCGTTAAGTTTATTAGACATACGACAACTCTTTTGTATCTTGTGAATAAATAATCTACGAAATAACCATACTCAAGTAGAATGTACGATTACTTATTCATGTTTTAAGTTTTCTAGACATACCCCCTAACAGAAACGTATAAAAAACAAGTTACTTTTTTAACCTTAACTTACACACACAGACGGATAAACGAATGGGCTATTTCTTCTCCGGTTATTTAAGGGGGATAAATATTTGACTCAAATGTAAACAGTTTAATCGAATATCACCGTGACCGTTTTCTACCTTTTTCCAGATCTATCTCAAAAGATACGTATTTAATGAAGTTTGAACATGTGATATAACGTTGATAATTGAACTCTTTAACAAACTAGTTTGTATCTTTAACTATCAAATATGGGTTTAATTTTATGACCCATTTTATCAAAATCCCTTTTGGGCTTTGTAGTACTAGTCCGTTTTACGCATGTCTCGTACTTTTGAGCTTAACCATAGACAAGAAGGCACAAACTTATCTCTACAAAACAGTACTATATTAAATTAAGTTAGTTATTCGATTCTACAGTACTTATCAATAATAAGTACTTATAAGATATTAAAAAAAAATGTATTTATAAATAAATTATTTGGATTTGCTTATTTTGTAAAAGATACAATACTGCTAAGCAAAATCATATGTATTTATTAAGATTTTAGGCTCGATGTAAAAGAGGGTGGTGCACCACCACGTGTGATCATATGCGGAGGATAGTGAAGGTAGGGAGGGGTGGTTGCCCCTCCAAGATTCTTATTTGCAGTAGCCATTTAAGTGAAATATGAAATTTTGGGAAAATAGTTTACATTATGACCCCACAAAATATGATAACAAAACTTAAAAGACTTTAAGATATATTAAAGAAGAGTCCTACTCATGCCATTTTCAATGTTTTGATTATCTTTTTTCTTTAAGAAGAAATTTAACAATGTTTGATTATCTTATTTTACTTGTTAATGTTTTGATTTTTTGGTTATTTTTTATAAGATTTTTGTCATGTTTAAAGTTGAATGAACAATATATACCATTTCTTGATTTCTCAATAGCAATATCTAAAATGCTTTATTGAAATAAACTATACAATGTAATTTTCATTTTATATAAAAAGATTACATGTTACGCTAGAAAATCTCAGCCCCCAATTGATATGCTCAACCTTCGCCACTGCGTTGGGACTAAAAATCTTCCTTGCTCATTCCTAGGTCTTTTATTCCATTATTTTGGATCGCCGTATGATCCCTCATTAGCCCCACCCCGAGGTCCTTCCACCTTGCCTCGGTTTGATGATTCTGAAGTGAAGATTGTGGGTTTGACGACTATTACTCGAAAGAATTACATTTTTTTGGTGTTAGTTTGAATATAGTAGTAAAAGCTATCAATTAAAAAGGATAAAACAATCCCTTACCTATTATAAAAAAACTGTTTTACAACTTATTTTCATTCACAATAATAAATTAATATATATATATATATATATATATATATATATATATATATATATATATATATATATATATATATATATATTTTTCAACTTTTAGATTTTTTCTTCTTATAATGACTACAAATTAACCTGTAAATTTTGTATTAAGAGTCAAACTAGAATCAAGGAGTTCGTAAGTATAATTATTTGCCGCTATACACTGTCTGTACTAGTATTTTTTATTGAGTTTTTCTAACTTGTGCCTTATAAGCACAAATTAAGCACACCAAAAGTACACAATTACCCATGAAAAATTATATATTTATTCACATAAAAGTATAAACAAATATACTTTTATGTGGGTTCCTGTATACTTTTGGTATGTAGGGCACATAGTATGGATCTAGTGAGAAGAAAACTTAAAATGAGAAGGATGAAAAATAACTTTAATCACACATTTAAATGCATCCCAATTAGTTTTGCATCGACTTGAATTAGATGCATCTTTATTCATTTAGATGCATCCCAATTAGTTTTGAAAGTGATTTTGAAGTGAACACGATACAAAGTAGTACTAGTAACAAATTTGACTCACAGGAGACGAAAAATACATAGTATTCGCCTAACTTGATGTATATGTATATGTATCTATTTTTTGCTAAAAAATGTATGGGTGCATCTAAAAGATTAGGAATGCATTTAAATCAAATCGATGCATTCCTAATGCATGATTATAATTATTTCTTATTCTTCTCATTTAATTTTTTTTTTCATTTGATGCTATGTAAGTAGGTCACAAGTTAAATACGCCGTGAAAATGAAAAAGTATATAGTTATCTAGGGGTGTTGATCGGTTCGGTTTTCGGTTATTCGGTTAATTCGGTTCGGTTAATTCGGTTAAAAAAAAATTTAGGGTCAAACCGTGAACCAAACCAAACCGAATTCAAATTCGGTCTTTGGTTCGGTTTGGTTAAATTCTAGTTCGGTTTGGTTCGGTTCGGTTTTCGGTTTAACCAAATTACACACTTTATTTAAAAAAAAGAAAAATATACAAATATATTTTGCCAAAAAAGTTATTTTAAACATAAAAAATATTTTTTAATATTAGGATAGAATCTTTTTGTTATTTATATATATATATAAATATAAATATAAATATATATATAACGTTTTACTGATCTTTTTATATATATAAATATATAAAAAATATATAAATTTATATGAATTCGGTTTTCGGTTTTGATTACCAAAACCATATCCAAACCGAGAACCGAATTAAAAGTTCGGTTTGGTTCGGTTTTGTCAAATTCGGTTCGGTTATAAGTTCGATTCGGTTATTTTTGGTTCGGTTCGGTTTTGGTTTTCAGTTTATTCGGATATTTCGGTTTTTCTGCTCACCCCTATAGTTATCCACATAAATTGTGTATTTTTATGTGGGGCCTAGTTTTAGTTTTGATGTACTTTTGTTGCGTTGACAAGTTAGAAAAAGTAACTGTTTCTCCTTGCACTAGTTCACTACCAGGCAAAAGAAAACCCAAAACTGTTTCTCCTTGGATCTCTCTCTCCCTCTCGTTGGTAAGAAACATTTTGATCTACTAATAATTTGTCACAAGATTTAGTGCTGTTTATAGCTTTTGAGTGTTGTTTTCGAGTGCTTATTTGAGTTATTTAACTGCTTATTTGAGCTATTTAACTGCTTATTTGGGTGTTGAAATGGGTGTGCTGAATTGAGTGCTGAAATAAAAAAAAAAATGTCTGATCACATACCTTTCGAAATCCAATCAGAAATCATAAAAAACCTTCCTGTCAAATCACTACTTCAGTTCCGAACCGTCTCGAAACAATGGAAGTCTCTTATCGACAGCCCGAAATTCATAAAAAACTACCACATCAATCGCACAAACCCCCAACACCATCTATTTGTAAGTTACGAGTTAGATACTGTCCAAACATATACTACCATTATCGATAACAATACTTTCCCGCAACATAAGTTTCCCTTAACCGCCCCGCAGTCCCTTAGCTTATTAATAGACAAGTTGCCACTCTGTTCCGCCATTGACGGGTTGTTATGTTTTTTCGGTCTTTACGGAGGAGACATATATTTGAGAACTAGGATGGCTGTTATTTGGAATCCGAGTATTAGGAAATCTGTTAGTATTGGTATCCTTGACCCTATAACGGGGTATAATGTTGTCGGGTTTGGTGTTTGTCCCGGTACTAGTGACCCTAAGCTTGTTAAGATTAGTGTTGTTGATATGGCACCTAGTATGTGGGAGGTTGAGGTTTTTACGTTAAGTACACGTGTTTGGAAAACTGTGTATACTGGTGCGCCTTTTAAATCGTGTGATTTGACGTGTCTTCAGGCTTTTGTAGACGGGGTTATCTATTTCCGTGCGTATGATGATTTTGATTTGGGTGATGGAGTTAGGTCTAATTTTGTTATTTCGTTTGATTTGATGAGGGAGAAGTTTGGAGAAGTGTGTCTTCCGGAGAGATTAGTGCATACGCTTTATCTAGATGTGGCGAAGGTGAATGAGTTGCTTGGTTTACTTGAGTATTATGATGAGGGTGAGATGACGGTTTGTGGTGTGTGGACGAGGAAAGATGGTGCTAATAAATTGTTTACTAAGATATATACCGTTAAGGTTGAGGGTATGTGGTTGTTGAATAGGGTATTAGGGTTTAGGAACAATGGCGAAGCTGTAATGGATGATGATACTAATGAAGAGTCTGAAATTGAAGTTTATGAGCCCTTGTCTGGGCATACTAACGGTATTGGGATTAATGGAAAGCCATGTACGTTCTCCGCGAGGTCATACATGGAAACGCTACTTTTGCTTGATCAATCTGATTCTATCATTCATTAAAAAGGTTGATGGCAAGGTGTCGAGATCAAGCTGTAGGTATTGCATCCGTCTTTATTATTCAGTTTAGGGTGTGTTTGTTTAAGCTTATATTTCTGTGTTAAGTAAGTTTTGGTGTTTCGCTTGTTTGTTTGCTTTTTCAAAAAGAACATGAGTAACTCTTTGATTATACATAAATGTGCTATTAATGGGAGGTTATGCACGCCACTCCAGTCCTTTTCTTTCTTTCTCCTGCCACTTTTTGTTTGACAGTGGGTACATTCATTGAGACTCATCGTATATCTATGTTGTGCTGCAACTTAGCCAAACATGTTGAAGCAAGGTCTTTGATGGTCTTAGATGTTTGGGGTGGTTTTAGACATCTAGTGCTGATGTGTAGCTTATCTTCGGTTAATGCTTTGTATTGATGCAAAAAAATTTACTGAGGTTATCTAATTAACTGTTTTTGTGTTTTTTGTAAAACAATTGTTCTTGTAAATGATGGAAGTATGGGCATGAACGGTCATTTTGAAAACAGGTCAGAATAGTCATTTTAAAAACCGAGTCAAACGGGTCTTGTCTGGTTAGGTCAATCCTACCCTTTCCCCCATTTTGATCCCCTTCCGTTCTTCATTTCCATGACATTCCATAATGATATCTCATTTTCAACAACTCCTTTCTTAAAGAAATGATAGGATGATATTGATATATACCGTGCCCATGTAGCTTTTTATTCAAACAGTGCAATAAGTATTGATGTAAATATTTTTGCAAGAAGTTTTAGTTTTTAGCTATCTAAAAGATTCATCGGGGGTCGGCAAAAAGGTTGATATCACAAGAAGAAAGGGGGGGAATAGTGATCGGGAATAGGGGTTAACTGAAGTATAGGCAAAAACGCCTATGGACAGTATATGATTATTTGTTTGTCACCTAACTAAAAACTGGTTGTAAACATGCAAGTTGCAGACACACATCCTGCAAAGAAATTCGTTAGTTCTCTTGATCAGGAGTCAAGTACAAGATTTTGTATGTGCTAATGTAAGGAATGCGCTATCTTCTAAATTCAATCATATTTAGCCTTTGAGCTTGAACCTTTCCTTTTAAGCACTAGTTTCCGAATGAACTTAGGTGGGAAATAAGAGTGATTTGAGTTGTGTGTAAGAATGATAATCTATGTATGCTTGTAAGAATGATAATCTACTGATGAGGTAATATTAAGGATTATACCGCGGATATATCCCACATAATTGTCATCAAGGTTGAAATGTGAAGTAGCCATGTTGTTCAGCTGTCATAAAGTTGAAAATGGGCAAGATCAGCTGCTATATCAGTTTTCAGCTGATTGATGGAGAAAGTCAGAAACTGTTGATAAGTTTGGATCATCTTGGTGCTTTGTAGAAGCTGCTTCAAACTACGTACTAGCAAGTGGTTATATGCAGGTCTGAGTCTTTTCACCTTGATACACCTTTAAACATGCTTGTGATTCATAGTAAAAAGTTGTACTTAAATTACCGGCTTAAAGGGGGTGCTGGGTTGGGGGGTAATATAGTGATTACCATTGAGTTAAAGACCACTGTTATGTTGGAAGATTGGCTAGGAATTATAGGGTCCCTGTAATTGCACGCGCATCAGCAAATCAGCATATGGCCAGATCAAAGTCAAAGAACATGAATCACTACCTATTGTCCAGTCTAGAACATGAGTAGCTTTGGAACGATTGTTGCTCTCCTACATCATGGCAGCCACAACGGCTTCATATTTCTGTGTTATGTAAGTCTTGGTGTTTCACATGTTTGTCTGCCTTTTCAAAAAGTTGAAACACACATATCCTTTTAGCAGTAGTCAAGCTTGAAACCACGGATTAACACATTTTATTTCTGTGTTATAACGTTCATTTTGAACCGGGTCAGAATGGTCATTATAAAACCAAGTCAAACACGTCTTCTTTGTTCAGGTCAATCCTACCTTTTTCCCCATTTTGATCCCCTTCCTTAACTTTTCCCCTGCCATTCCATTATGATGTCTCAGTTTCAACCAATTTCAATGTCTCAGTTACAAGAAATGATAGGGATGGTATCAATTCTTTTTTACTTCTCCCTTTTCCTGTTGACATTTTCATTGTCTATGATATTTCTGTTATTAATCTTATATGTGGTTTTTTATTCGAATAGCGCAACGAGGATCGATGTAAATATTTTTGCAGAAGTTTTGGTTTTACTTATCTTTAAATCTCATCGGGTTTGTTTGTCACCTAACTAAGAACGGGTGGCAAACTTGCAAGTTGCAGACTCAAAGCCTGCAAAGGAATTCATTAGATCTCTTGATCAGGAGTCGAGTACAAGAATTTGTATGTACTAATGTAAGGAACACGTTATCTTCTAAATTCAATAGTATTTAGCCATTAAAGCTTGAACCAAATGTCGTGCAATGGACCTTTCCGTTTTAGCACTAGTTTCCAAACGAACCTAGGTGGGAAATAAGAGTGATTTGAGCTGTGTATGTATGTTAATCTATGTATACTGTGCGATCACGCGCACATATCACCTTAAGCAGTTAAGCTGAGCTTATACAAATTTCGTGTGTTGTTATCATTTGATCGTGGTTCTTTTTGGACCAGATGTGAATTATTATTACGGAATGCTCGATGTCAATTGAGAACTATACAGCCAGATTGCATAGTTCAAACCAACAAAAGACGAATGCAGATACAGATTATTACATGAACTTAAACAGAAAACACATCAAACTTAGAATATCACCACCTATGTTTTACATAATATGATTTTCGTGCAGTTTGGGACGTGAGTGCACACATGAAGATATACCAAATCAATTGTCCTCCTCAATACAATAACAAAGGCAATTTAACAGATTGTGTCTCATGATACAACGCGTGGTCGTTTTGAACATTTTGTGTTTAGTGAAAGTATATGATCTGTATATATATGAGCGACAATGAGTGGTAGTATCTTTAATGATCGATTTTGATTTTAGTGATGTTAATGTTTGTGGTCTGGTTAAGTCCAAAAGTACAAGCAGTCATAACTCAAAAGTGAGGTGCTTAGAGCTTCAGGTCATGGTGAAGGAAGGCTCGCCACTCCGACGTGGTTTTCGCCATGCCTCGCCGCCACACCAAGATCATTCGCCGTGCAGAGGACGAAGGAAATCTTGTACGGTGGTAGCAGGTGAACGTTGTTAAATGTTTATAAAATCAAGTTTTTTTTTTTTTTTTTTTTTTTTTTTTTTTTTTTTTTTTTTTTAAATAAACACAATTTATACACTATAAATAGTATATCATTTTAACAAATTTTACACACAAATTCTCTTTGAAAACATTTCATCTCCATAAAAAAATCTGATTTGTCTTGTTCACTTTCACATACGATCGATGAAATCATGGCTTTAGTTGATAAACTAATTGTGGAGGATAGAGCTCGTCAGCAAGCGTTGTGCGAATTAGCCATGCAATTCGAAAAGGCATGCAAGGCTAAAGATAATCTGAGACAAGCATACGAGAAATGCAATGACATTCGGCAAAACCGTGCTCAAATAAAGACTTTTTTAAATGAAGAATCTACGAAAGATTACGAGATGCATAATGCTCTGTTTATCAAGGCGCGGAAAATAGAAAAACAAATCGGGGAAAAGTTTATTTAGCTACATGAAAAATACACTTAGGACGATTATGTATTGTATTTTAAATTTCGTATTATAACTTTTATGTTTTAATAAATGAATGTACTTTTAAAATTATAAATAAACACAAAAGCTTGTTTTCTTGTTTATGGATCTGGGTTTGCTTATGCTAGAGTTGAGAGAGTTACAACACAGAAGATGCAAGTGAAACAATATTGTAAGAGAATAAGGTACCATCACATTTCATTCAAATTATTCATTAAAAACAATACATAGCTTAATTTGTTTCATAATCGGATTCAACGACCCTAAATTCCAACACGAATAATTCATGTTCTGCTTCTTTCAAACGAGTCTCTTCCCACTATTTCTTAAGCCTTGTTGCTTCTTCTTCTAACACTTCCTTTAATGCTTCTTCATCTCACATAAGTTGATATAGTTGTTTCTTAGTAAATATGTGCTCATCAACTCGTTCCTCTGTTGGTGGAAATGAAGAAATGGGAGACATGGGTTGGTGCGTATCTTGCTGTGATGACGAACCACCCATAGTGTTTTCCTTATTGCCGTCAATCTGTTTTTGAACGGCATAATTGATTTCTTTGACAGTGTGCGGGGAATTACAAGTCATGGTTTTGGAAAGATAAAGTGTAATTGAAATTATGAATTGGGAGTTTACAAGCAATGGAGGTATTTATAGGATCAAGGGGGTATTTTCAAAAATATATCCGTTACATATTTTAATGTTTTTCAAACATATATCCGTCACATATTGATTTGGGTTGATAGCCTCCAACGGCTATTTCCCCTGTAAATACCTTTTTACGATCACTCATTTTCTCACACAACTTGTTATCAAACTCTCTCAAGTATCACTCATTTTCACACAAACACTATGGCTAACCAACCAGCCGAGATGCAAAAGGCTATCCTTATCCGAATACGCACCGAACAAGAAAAAGAACTCAAGCTGATTAACAATTTGCTAGGTGAGATAACTCGTATTATGCTATAGATGCATGATCGGTGGTCCAGAGGTCGAAAGGTTGCATGAGCTGCCTCAAGACCATCCATCTATCAACGTTGGTCTACAAACTCTACTAAGAACTGAGGTAACAGATATACGTCTCTCAATCGCCTTGAAAGGACATTAGGGAACAAGTGTTGCAAGTCTGGGATGAGAAGACAGTTCTCATCGACAATTACAGATCAATATAAAAGCTTCATGAGAATCGTTGGATCCTTTGTGTCTTCGTATCGTATCGTCATTTGTGTTTTAAATTTCATATCGTAATTTGTTGTGTTTTTTTTGTATCGTAGTTTGATGCGTTTTTTTCCGTATTGTAATTTAGTTTTGTATTGTAAATTTATTTTTATGAATGAATTTTAGTTTATTTTGAAAAATGAAAAAACTAAAATAAAATAGGAACCGGTGGGGACCAAAATGAAGAGGTTGTGTTGTGTTATGATAAGAGGGTATGTTGGAGGGGTTGTGTTAGGGTGACGAGGCCCCATAGGCCTAAATGAAGAGGTAAACCATTTCATGACACCTGAGACTCTTAGTACCACAAACTACAAAGCCCGAAAGTGATTACGAAAATGGGCCATTTGTGTTTTCGTTGGATGATTTGTGTTTTCGTATCATATCATCATTTGTGTTTTAAATTTTGTATTGTAATTTGTTTTTTTTCGTATCGTAGTTTGCTGCATTTTTTTTTCGTATTGTAATTTTATTTTTATGTATGAATTTTAGTTTATTTGGAAAATTAAAAAAAATAAAATAAAATAGGAAAATGAAGAGGTTATGTTGTGTTATGATATAAGAGCATGCACAAGCGTAACTTGGAGCCCCACGTTAAGGCACGTTAACGTGCGTTAAGCCACGTTAACCGTTGCACCCTCCAGCGTTAAACCCACGTTAACGCCCCACGTTAGCTGCGTAACGCATCGTTAAGGGACGAACCTTGTATAAAAAAAATTCATTAAACCCCCTCCTCACTTTGTAAACAACGGCTACTTTTTTAAAAAAATTACAATTTACCCCCCCTAACGTAAACTTACACAAAAAACGGCTAGTTAGCCTAAAAAAAAAAATTTTTTTTTCCAAAACCTTTTTTCAACCAATATAAATACCCATTTACCCTACTTCTTTTTCCCACACTTTCACTACTCACTATCTTCTATCTACAACTTCTAATCTCCACAAAAAAAAAAAAAAAAAAAAAAAATGTCTCAAGGCAACAACAACTGTAACACCCCCAAAATTTGATACAGCGGAAGACTCAACAAGCTTTCGGGGTGCTACGGGGATTGGTATCCGACACAAGATAATATAGAACGAGATAAAGTAAACATAATAAAAACACAACCAAAACGGGGTTTTAACGTTTACATTTATCCCAACATCATTCAGAGTCAGGCCCAAAATAACATAACAGTAGGTCCAAAATTAATTATCAGAGTTTAGAAAAATAGATCCATAAACCATGAGCCTTGGCCGACCCTTCCATTCCAAGCATCCGTATCATCACTTAATTACCTGAGAAAACGTGCTAAAAGTCAGCTTTCGCTGGTGAGATCATAGGTTTACATTCATCTAACAAAATAGTGGACATATACGCAAAACGCTTACTAGCTAGACTAAGGATTCGCTAAAAGCCTGCGGATACCCTCCGCTCCAATCCTAACACACGGATACCCTCCGTTCCAACATAGATATTCGGGTAACCCCCGCAATACCAATAAATACTTGGATAACCTCCGAAGTATTAATAACCTATAGGTGCACACTACAGTATCTAAATAAGCCAACCTTGAATAGTACACACGAACCATGTGACTAAAGCTGACAATAACAAATAAGCCAACCTTGAATAGTACACATAAAATGTGACTAAAGCTGACAATACATCCTAGTCCATACGCATAACAAGTTTTAAAGAATATAAAAGCGATAATAGTCCACATAAATAATTTGCACGTTTCTCACCCCAAGTATTGAAAACATAGTTCAAGAGTAAAAATGGGGCTATGACTCACCTCAAGTCCAGAAAATAGCAAGAAGAAGTCGGTAGAAATAAGATGTATAGTAACTCACGAAACAGCAACTACGGACTCGGCACGACCTAACAATATCAACTCGTTCAGAAATCATTTCCTCAAATCCAAAATATTCCCAAACCCGGACGAGAATCCGTTTTATTTCCGAAAATCCATTTCGTATTAGTTTGGTGTATTTACGTTTAGTATCCATACGGGTGGTGGGTCGACACAAAAAAAAACCAAAAAGGTCACACAACGAATAATAAAATAAACTATGGATCTAATATTAGCCCAATATATCATTTAAATAAATCGCCGAAGTTTATCAAATCCGTCGATTTGATAATCCTCATATAAAATATTTATTTACGTAACATACCGTTCCAAGATTACACCCAATCCTAAAGCACATAGCACATAAATACTATATGGTATATATCGTAGTTTAATAAATTCCTCATATACATCGTCAAATTGGCCAGATTTCCCGATATATACACTCGCAATTTATTACACTTTACATATACCACAACCTATGGGCGTCGTAGGATACGATGCCCATTAATATACTCATTTCGTATAACCAAATAACCCGGTTTAACCCTACGTTTAAGTGGTTATTTAGTTATAGAAAATGTTTATATTAATCGTCATATATCCGTGACAACACGAAAGTCACAAATAAAAACTTACCTGGACTCGAGTGACAACGACTCCGCATAACTCGATAAGTTTACCCGTTATATATATATATATATATATATATATATATATATATATATATATATATATATATATATATATATATATATATATATATATATATATATATATAAAATGACATTTTTATTAAATGTTTAATAATTGTCGAGAGTTCCCCGTTTTATAACACCTTTTTATAATAATACGTTCAATAATATTACGCCACTTTCGTAGCCTAATATATATATCTAGTCGTATTATTTATAATTTGACTCGTGATTATTATTATTATTAATATACGCGCCTATATAATTATATATCCGTTATTCACGTCTATATATTTATATAAACGTTTATATTATCAATAATTATTATTACGAGTTTTATTATTTACGTTTTAATTGTAATAGTTATCGAGTCATACGAAAGGGTCACATGTCCGAGTCATGACTCTCGGCTCATTGTCCAAGTCCAAAGTAATAAGCAAATGTCATAAATACAAAAGTATCTCCGTCCAACACAATCCCAATCCACGTGCTACAACAATAGGGTCCGACTACGGCACCCGACTAACCTATCTCCGTCAATCTAAGTGACCGTCTCACAATCGGTCCCCAATATCCCAATTCGTCAACAACTCCTCAATATTACAATAAATCTATTGTCGAGACCACAAAAGGTCTCGACTCATCAAAAGCATTCGGCCGAAAATAAAAGTGCCACAACAATAACAAGCCTACACAAAACATAACAAGGAAATAAAAGTATCAACATGGACTAATTCCGGGTTGGTTTACCAAGCCAAACCCGAGCCTTTTGACTCACTTGAGTCTCGGCATACCACATGAGTCATCAAGACTCGAACCAAGATCATGAGGTCTCCAACCATACGCTCGAATGAGCATCCCAAAACTGTCCAAACAACCCACTTGGGTCGCGACATCAACAACAACAATCGGCCAAAAAAACAAAGACTCAATCGAGTCGAGTCAATCTCTAACGCAACAAAACATGAAAAACATGAACCCAAGGCCGCAATAAGCAAAATAACGAGCCATAGGCTCGAACTCACTTCAAGCCGTGAGTCCTTGACTCACGGTTCACTCGACCCATCGAAGTAACACCGAGACCCGGATACCAAACCATTTTTCTTATATCAAAACATCATTTTCTAACAACATATATTCGATTCCCACAAATGTCATCCGTGTAGCCACGGATTTAATACCAATTCGTGGCTCCCAAAAACCAAAATCGGTCATACTCACCTCCTAGAACCTCCAAACGAATAGATCTAGTAAAAACAACAAAGTTGGGTCGGATTTAATAAGATTTCGAGGTGTTAATGTTGGGTATATGGTGCGTATGATATATCAAAAGAAAGAGGAAAGAGTAAGGAACAAGGTGGTGGTGTTTGTTTTGTCGTGTGGCTGGCGTAGTGGTGGTGGTGGCCGGATTTGATGACCGGCGGCTAGGGTTAGAGAGATGGGGGAGAGAGAGAGAGTGATTTGGTGAGGGTGAGTGTTGTGTTTTTGTGTGTGTGTGTGTGGTGATAATACCACAAGGACGGTTTTTGTAATTTTACTCTTATGAAAAAACTTTTCTTTTATAATAATAATAATAGTAATAATAATATTACTAGTAGTAAGAGTGGGTAAAGTGGGTAAATGTAAAACATATGGCCCGAAACCCGAACTCATTACAAAATGTCTAATATCACGCGAAACGTTCCGTAAATAATTAAATATTGTCAAACTCATAAGATCAAGTCATAAAATTTTTGTTAGGTAATCCCAACAACAAAACACCTTAAACACCAATTTTGAAAATCTCCAATTCACTCAACCATCCCAACAATCCCAAACGGAAACTAACGAAGTTCCAGAAACACCTACGTCGCCTTAAAAAAAACAAAAACTCGTGTTAAACGAAAGTCCAAAAAAGTGGGGAAAGTGACATGGATATACTCCAACGGGCCAAGGAAATGTATCGAAACGAGAATAGAAACGCGCCGTTTCATAATGAGGAGGCTTGGGGTGTTTTGCGTAGTCATAAGAAATGGGACGCACCGGACACGGTTGATTTAACCGGTGATGTCCCGAGCCAAGCAAACGAGGCGTTGTTTGGTAATGATGCACAACCACGCCCGATGGGGAAAAAGAAGGCTACGAAGAAACAAAAGTCCGAGACAACGACAAGCACCGGGGGAGCGAGTACCGGTGGCTCTGTTTCGTCGGCCCAATTCGGGGAAGCTTTGCGCGAGGAATATCGGGCTAAACGTGAAGATGCGGCCTTGGCTTACAAAGCAACCGCTGAAAACCAATACGCAGCAATACGCTCGAGGGACTTTGAGTTTTTGTTGCTCGACACAACCGGCAAAGATCCTTATTACGTGACGCTAGTGAATATGGAAAATGATCGTATCATTGAAAAATACGGGTTGCCAAAGCGTACAGAATAAATAAATGTGTTGTGGTTTCATTTTATTTTTTGTCTTTTTATTTTTTTTGTATTGTATTAATTTTTTTTTTTTCTCGTAATGTAATATATTCAAGAATTAATGTTATGGTTTTAAAAAAAATGAAGTATTAGTTTTAGTTTAGGGTTGAAATTGAAAATATTTAAAAAAATTGAGTTAAAGTGAGTTAAGGTTGAGTTATGAATGGGGGTGTTTTTTTGTAAGTTAAAGTTAAAGTGGTAAAGCTGATGTGGCGTTGAGTTATAAGTTAACTCAGGTTACGTATGGGCATGCTCTAAGGGGTATGTTGAAGGAGTTGTGTTAAGGTGATGAGGTCCCGTGAGTCTCAAATGAAGAGGTAAACTATTTCATGACACGTGAGGCTCTTAGTACCACAAACTACAAAGCCCAAAAATGGTTACGAAAATGGGCCATAAAACTAGAATTATATTTGATACTTAAAGGTTCTAAGGGTGCGTTTACTTTTTTCCTTAATGCCTCTTAATGTCCACTTGGGTATATAATATTATTATTATTTTTATTTGGGCCCACCAATTCTCTTTGATGGTCTTTGTGCATAGAGAGTGAAAATACCCACTCATCCCCATTAAGAGGTATTAAAGGAAGAGGGACCCACATAACCCTTAGTTAAGAAAAAAAGTAAACAAGCCCTAAGACATACTAATTTGTATGGGTGTTCAGAATTTGGTTAATAACTGCATGAAACAAAAACCAAAGCTGAATCAAACCGAATTTGTCAAAACTGAACCGAATTAAATATTCGGTTTTTGGTTTGAATATGGTTTAGCCAATCTAAACTGAAAACCGAATTCAAAGAATTATATATATTTATATACATAAACAAACCATTAAAATTATATCCCAGTATAAAATATACTTTTATTCGCTTTTCGGTTTGGTTTTACCGAACCGAACCAAATTAAAATTCGCTTTTCGGTTTGGTTTTACTGAAAAAAAATTTAACCGAATTAACTGAAAAAAAAAAAACCAAACTACTTGATAGACGAACCAAAAAGTAATCGTAGATTTTTTCCGTAGTTAATACACCCAAAAGTATATATATTTTTTCCCGATAACCGAACTATTGTTTTTATTAACCAGTGTATTAACCTGATAACCGAACCATTGTTTTTATTAACTAAAAACCGAATTTGGATCGGTTTTCGGGTTGACCTAAAAGACTAAAAACAATGGTTAATACACCCAAAAGTAATCGTGCATTTTTTTCCTTGTTAAGTCGCTGTATTATTTTTAAAGATTTTTGAGTCATTGTACAATTAAAATTGCTAATAAGTCATTGTATTATCAAAATTTGATAACTAAGTCACCTCTATTTTACTTTTTTGTTCACCGAAGCCGCTGAACTATTTTTATTGTTTTATAAAAGAAAAGTTTAAATTATTACGATTGTTGGATACTTAATAGGGGCAATTTCATATCTACCCTACTTTTAGATGAAAAATTCATATATACCCAAACACGCATTAAAAACATTGTACATTATGCATTCAATACTTGCACTTTGGGTATATATGAAATTAATTGTGAAAGTAGGGTGATATATGAAATTAATCCTACTTAATATCGACTAGTTAACCTTTTGAAAATGTCCAAATAATGTGTCATTTCATCCAAAAAGTCACTAGTAACTCATTTTAGTAAGTTTTTGTTATTTTACAATAGTTATTTTTCATCTTATTGAATCATTTTTGTTATTATTATTTTTTTTATCAAATCCCCTCACTTCAGAAAAAAAAAAGAAAAAAAAAAAAGGTTTTGCTTTTAATTTGTCTTATAACTTGCCAGATAAATATATTCCGACTAGACTACATCATGTAGCTTAACCTCTAACTAAGGTTCCGCGTAGTGGGGTAAATGAGAGTGAATGAGGGTGACTGATAGCATTGCACTACCCTTTTGATCACGCATAAGAAGATGTGTTTTGTGTCGGTTAAGTCATATAGAGTGTGTGTTTGTTAGTGATATATGTATATTTATGTTATATATATATATATATATATATATATATATATATATATATATATATATATATATATATATATATAAAATCACTTACGTTTAAAGTAAATGCTCATTTTGGGAGGTCTAAATATAAGTGTATATTTTGTATTAAAAAAAAAGATTTTAATAGGTAAAAGTGATATTTGATTGGTAGAGAGTGTTTTAATAAAAAAAATTAAAACTTTTGTGTATTTTAAAGAGTAAACTACAAATATGGTCCCTGTGGTTTGGGTTGACCATCACTCTTGGTCCTTTGACTTTTTTTTTATCACTCACAGCCACCAACTCTCAAACTCTCTTCACTAATGGTCCTCTGACCAAACGTCCGTTTGGTCAAGACGTTAACTTTACAAAACGTGCAAAATGGTGAGGGTATTTTTGTCCATTCATGTTTGCACCTCCTCTCTCCAACGTTTCTTTTTCTTTCCCAATGCCACTAAGCCTATATTTAATTCAAAAAAAAAAAAAACTCATTTCTTAATTTCTCACATAAACCCTAAAAACTTATTTCTCACCAAGAGTGATGGCAGTGGTTAGATGCCATTGTCGAAGAGTTGCTATTGTTAAAACATCTTGGACGAATGTTAACCCAGGCCGTCGGTTTTACTCTTGCCCGATTCCAGTAAGTTTGTGTATGATTGTATTAATTGAATTAAAGTAACGCAAATCAATTAATTGTTGCTGTAATGTTGTTTAACAGGATTCAAACTGTAGATGGATTGATTGGTATGACCCCCCTATGTGTAATCGTTCTCTTGATATCATACCAGGTTTATTAAGGTCGAGGAACAATCTTGAACGAGCCATAATTGAAGCCCAAAATGGTCGTGCAAAAATGAAGAAGTATCTAATTTGGTCTTGGATCTTGTTTGTTGTCCTATTTGCTATCAAGTAGGAAATGTATGAAGTTGGGTCTTTTGTTTATGATTGAACTAAGTGTTTGGTTAGAATGTTAAGTTTAGATCTTTAACAGTGTAGCAAGTTGTATTTTGGCATTGATGATGAATGAAATGAAGCAGTTTTAACTTAACAGAAACAAGTACCATTTCATTACATAGATGCATTTTGATTACATAGATAGATGCATTCATAGATGCATATTACATTCAACAGATAATACATTTTTAACAAAAGACAGTGGTGGGAATACTTCAAGTGACATCAACAGCTACCCCATGGTTCTTTTCCCTTTTGCTTTGGTTGCATTTGTTGTAAAAGGTTTGATCCCAAACCTTTTTTCTTTGATTGCTGCAATAGTATCCTTGTTTGGAAGCCCCAACACTTGAATCCTTTTACCATTGATTGAAAGAGATTGATTGGCAACATGCTTAGATTGTACAGGAGGATTGACACACTTTGAAACTTTTTTGCAAGCCGTATCAGTTGTACCCTTTTTTGAGACACTTTGATATTCTTCAGATGAGGTTGAATGATAGCTAGAGACATAGCTAGAAATAGAGTTGGAATCAGTGGAGTTTGAGTTTGATGCATGAACCATTGCCCAAGGTGGGGGAGGCATTAACTCAACAGAAGATGTTGAACTTGAATCTGATGAAATGTCAATGATTTCAGGCTTAGAACTCATGACAGAAGTTAGGATTAAAGTGTAGAATTTGATTGTATGTAAGTTGTTTATGTTGATTGTATTGATGCTAATATAAAGGCAATTGAAAGTAAATGCAATTGAATGCTAGGTTGTTGTATTAACTTAAGTGGTTGAAAAGATGAGTTTGACTTTTTAAATTTGACAAAAACAAACATAAATCAGTGTAATCTTTGTACAGGAGCTTTAATGTGGATTTTATGGTGTAAAAATCTACCCAAAATAGGCTAACTTGAGAAGAAAACATGCAACACATTCTCACATGAACAAGGTGAATGTTAAACCAAATTCAGACACAAATGAATTCCACTAAAGTCAAACCATTAAAAAGTCAACCATATCCAGTTTAGACCCAATGCTTTACTGTCAAAACAACATGCTGTAGGAAAACACAATGTATCAGGGAAAATTTGCTGTCAATAGCAGCTATTAACTATTAGATTAGAACAGTCATAAACAAATGTCAAATTGTCTTAAACAACCAAGGATTAAGGTGCATGCAAGCAACCAATGACATAAACATAAAAAACACCAAAATAAAATATTGTTTATGGTGCATACAAGCAACCATTTTGACATTTTCACAATCTAAAAATAACATTAACCAAGGTTAATCACTTTCTTCCTTGGTTTTTTCTTCTTGGAACCTGGGACATCCACTGCAATACCCTTTCCCTTGTTGACATTGCTTCCACATGCACCAGCTGCAACATTTGGTTCACTTCTTTGACTTGCACCAGCTGCAACATTTGGCCCACTTCTTTGACTTGCACCAGCTGCAACACCAGCCGTATTGCTTCCACTAGCACCAACATTTGACCTTTTCTTGTTAATCTTTTCAACTCTTGGACCTGTGCAACTCCTAGAATTGTGACCCTGACATCCACACTTGTCACAAGTAACTGTCCTACCCTTTCTTGAAAGCCTGTTGTTCTTCACCATGCTATCTGATTTTTCCAAGTTTGACTTCCTTCTCTGCTTCCTTGGCCTACCTGGTTGAGGCTTGTGTACTGGTGGAATGATTGTAGATGGAACATCACACCTAGGCCACATTTTTGGTCCCTTTATTGGCATAATCTTGAATGAATAAACTTGCTTCCATGTTTCTAGCCTGTAGCAAGGATGGACCCATGTCTCTGGTAACCCTGTTTCTTGCCTGTTTTGTACCATGTTCCAGTTTGCAGCCACTGCATGTTTGCATGGTAGCCCTGTTAATTCCCACCTCCTACAAGAACAAGTTCTCTGTACAACATCTACAACACACTGATCTCCCCAAGGACCAGTCACCTGGTAGTGTACACCTCCATTCCATTGAACTGTGTACTTGGAAGCCTCTTTCTTGATATGATCAAACAATTTTTCTGCAGTGGGTGTGAGAGGACCACTAGAACTAGCTATCACTTTATTCACTGTCATAATCCTCCTCATGAGATATTCCCTTATGTATTCTAGTGTTCCTATGATAGGCTTGTCCCTTCCATCAACTAGTTTTCCATTAAAAACCTCACACATGTTGTTCAACAATACATCTGACTTTGCCCTTCCTGTTAAAATATTTGTAATTGGTTACTATATACATCAGCTTATCATCTAAACAACATGATATAAACATCTTTGTACCTGAAAAATGGGATCTGGCCCAATGTTGTGGAGGAATCTTGACTAACCAATCATAGCATGGCTTACTGAAAGCCTTTAACTCCTCCATTGCTATTTGAAAGTATGGCACAGTTGTAGCACTAGCAGCTTTCCAAAGAAGTTCCTTGTATGCCTCTCCATTCCAGGTTTGTTTCATGTTTTCATGGATATGTCTAAGACAATATCTATGCTCAACACATGGATACAATTTGGAGATTGCAGGTATAAGACCCTGTGATATTGAGAGTACAACTTAATATCTATGCTTTACTCTAATTAATATACATTGTTAAATAATGATAGCAACTTTAACTACAATTATAATGATAAATTAAATAATGAAATGTACCTTTTGACGATCACTGATAAAAGTGAAGTTAGAGTTTCTGTAAAGATCAAGATCATCTCCAAGGCAAGTCAGAAACCATTTCCAAGACTGAAGGTTCTCTGTTTCAACTATCCCATAAGCCAATGGGTAGATACCATTGTTTGGGTCAATGCCTACAGCAGTTAAGAGTTGCCCTGGAAAAGGTCCTTTCATGAAGGCTCCATCTAAACCCAAGATCTCTCTCATACCTGCCTTGAAACCTTCCTTACAAGGCCCCAAACAGACATAAATCCTTTCAAACTTTCTAACCTCTGAACATTCCTCTTCTCTAGCACATTGGATCTTCACAGTTGTGTTTGGATTAGTTTGCATCAACTCCAAACAATAATTTCTCAGCATTGCGTATTGCTTTGTGTAATCACCCCTCAATTGTTTACTAGCTTGTGCCTTAGCCCTATATGCTTTAATTTGAGAAACTGAAACCTCGTGTGTTTTCTGCAATTGATCTTGAAGAGCTCGTATAGGTATATCTGGGTTTTTTTTCAATTTGATCTACTATATCTTGTGCAAAAAACCTTGAAGTTGCATACAAGATGTCTCTAGATTGAAGACAATGGTGGTCAGCATCATATGTTTTAGTCCTCCATGTTTCTGTGCCTTTGACTTTTGACACATGTAATACCCATGGGCATTTATTTCCATCTACTTTCCTGCAATTAGGTTTTCCTCCTTTAATAAACTTTATCTGATCATTAGCCATCTTATTCTTTGTAGCCTTTTTTGTTGACCCAGATGGTTGAGTAGGCCCAGCTGCTACACTTGGCCCAACACTAGGCCCAACTTGTTCCTTTTCACCTGCACTAGGCCCAGAAGTTTCAACTGAAGCCAACTGACCAAAACAATGTGCTCTGACTCTTTGTTTATCATTCTTCACTATTTTAATTTCCCTTCTAGTTTCAATTGAGTGCCTTTTAATCAACTGCTTAACTTCTGCTGCACTACCAAAATCTTGGCCAACATAGAAGTAGGTTTTGTAAATCCTACCTTCACTATTACTCTTTGATTGTTTCCTTAATTGCTTGAGTTTAATCCTCCTAGCCCTTTCAAAGTCATCTTCATTCTCAGACCCACTTATAAACTCATCATTGTCAAACACATCATCAATATCAATATCACCATCTTGTACCCCATTGTCACTATCACAACCATGAAACTCTGCTTCCAAATCCACATTTAATCTGAAATTCTCCATGTCCACATCAACATCTTCTATATCATTGTCTCTATCTACAATGTACTCAGAATCATCACTGTCATTATTATCAGACACATCATTCTCAGACCCAGAACCATCAACCTCACTCTCTGTCTCAACCCTAACCTCATTGTCTATTTCAACCCTAACCTCAGACTCTGTTTCTACCCTAACCCCAGACTCTGTTTCTAGCCTCACCTCAGTCTCTGTTTCTACCCTAACCTCATCATTTGTAACTGGTGGAAGAATTTCATCTAGGCCATCAAAAGGATTGAACTCATCATCACCCAAGTAGGGGTCATAAGATGAGTAAAATTCATTCACAAACTGACTAGGAACATTAGTGGTTTGAGAAGGTAACTCATTATCAACACCACTCTCTTGACCCTGTTCTTGTATCCTAACTTGACTAGAATCACCAATTTCAGGTGGTATGTCTTTAGCAACACAACTACCACTACCTTGACCCTGCTCTGGTATCCTAACTTGACTAGAGTCACCAATTTCAGGTGGTATGTCTTTAGCAACACAAGTACCACTACCTTTACCCTGTTCTTGTATCCTAACTTGACTAGTGTCACCTGTTTCTGAGACAATTTCAGTAGCAACAACACTAATCTGAGTTTGGGAGGGTATTTCAACAGCAACACAACCACTTGATTGCCCCTGTTCTTGTACTAAACCTTTTCTATTGTTAAGATCCATCCTAAGTCTCTTAATCACTCCAATAGTTGTTTCTTTTGGTACATCTTCTTCTATTTCCTCTATAACACACCTCTTTTTCTTATTAGGTGAAACTAACAATGCATAGTAGAGATCACGGTTGGTCCTTCCATGTTCAATATAAACATTCAACAACTTGTGACCTAACCTAACATACTTACACATGTTAAGGACATCTCCATCAGAAGCTAAAGGTTGTAGCCCATTGTCCAAATTCTCAGATGGTATAAGAAAGTGATAAAACATAATTGAGTGACCATCATTACCTAACTCTTCCACCATAGCATCCATTTCGTGAACAGAGAACTCATCCACATCTACTATATCAACAAATCCCGAGTAACCACCTTCGTATGTTCTATCTGGTCTATCAGTGAACCTCCCACCATAATGAACCTTGATTGAAAACAGATCAGCTTCATTTGCTGCAAACAAATTAAAGAAAATCAAATTAGGGTTTTCCACTCAAACCATGGAATAACAACAATTAAATTAAAATCGATACATACCATATACTTCGTGAACATCAAAATCATCTTTTGATTGCCGTATACTCCACATTTTTGTTCCAACCATTGTAGCATTGAAGAAGAATTTAGATCAAAATTAGGTTATGTTGATTTGGGAGATATGTTTATGTGAGAGAAAAACTAGAGGGAAAATGAGACGATGGGTATTAAATGCCTGCATATTTACACGCTCAATGCAAACATGAATGGACAAAAATACCCTCACCATTTTGCACGTTTTGTAAAGTTAACGTCTTGACCAAACGGACGTTTGGTCAGAGGACCATTAGTGAAGAGAGTTTGAGAGTTGGTGGCTGTGAGTGATAAAAAAAAAGTCAAAGGACCAAGAGTGATGGTCAACCCAAACCACAGGGACCATATTTGTAGTTTACTCTATTTTAAAAGTACTCACTTATTTTGGGAAGGAATGAGTATTTAAGTATTCATTCAAAAAAAAGTATTTAAGTACATATATGTACAACTAAATGATGAGTGAGAGGTACGGGTTTGTGAATGATGATTGAGTGAGAGGAAAGAGGGATGACGTGACACCGTGTGAGTGACTAAAAGTATTTTGTTCACCACTTCATCCAACATAAAATTATTTGACAATTCCGATACTAGAAACGAGAGTATTAAATGTTTTTCATAATACAACCGGCAAAAAACTACAAACTATAGTACTCCATCATAAGCTCTTAGGGATAAGTTCATAAAGTTTACGTGATCTTTTAGAAAGTTGTTGTAGTATTTTGGCCATTACTTCTTCATTCAAGCTCCATTTTGGTCGATTCAAAAGACGAAAAGAAATGAATATCTTTACATACAGGGAAAAAAACTTCATGAAAATGAGAAGTTAATTGGTGATTGTGAGTTACCAAGACACAACACAAGTACACAACTTACATTGGTCATAACTAATTAACGTGACATATATGACTTATTTAATTAATTAACGTGGCATGGATTATTAATTGGGCCGTGACAATTAACTTGCACAAAAGAAACAATCGACAATTGAAAAGAATAAAAACAAGGGCTTGTGGTCATTGATCACTTATCATTCATTAACCCCATACAAACCAAATCGTGTTCGGGTTGAGGTTTTTTGACCCATCAATCTGTCAATCCGAACCCGTCAATCGAAACCTGACCCAAATTGTCACCTCTAAATTAAAAATTAAAATAGCATATTTATAGGTAATTATATGTATGTTTCATCTATTCGGTTGCTTGAGTTGCTTTTGATAAATAAAAGGAATTGTTAGCGCATTTATCCTTATCTTCATGTATTCAGAAACGTGACTTAATTCATAAACTGAATCACTAAAAGGTCGGTAAAAAAAGAAGACTACTTTGACCTCTAATTTATGCGGCTTGGATCACCATATTTTCTCTTTAGACTTTACTAGTTATAATGCCCGCGCACGCGCGGGTTTTTAAAAAAATTTTTTGAATCATATATTTTTATTTATTAAAAAACAAATAATTTGATCTTTGTTTTGTTTGATTTATGATGTTTAATTATAATTTTTTATTATTAAATATAATTATTTGAAAATTTTAATACTAATATTAATTGCATATTATCTATATTTTTTGTATTTATCTTCCACTTGTCTTAGTTGCATCTTATCTATATTTTTTGTATTTATCTTCTACTTGTGTTATGGATAAATATAAAATATTACCTAATAAGAAAATAACATTTTTTTAAATAAAATTATTACTAAATAAGGTATGAATGCATTTTTTGAAATGGAAAATTCCCAATAATGGTTTTATTGTATTATATAAAAGATACATATATTCACTAAACACCGCATACTATATCTTGTTCAATAATTACAAAACAATATCAACTGAATTGAAAAAAAAGACTCAGCAAAAGTATGCCGTATCTATCCAAAGTTTGATAAAAGATTTCAAATGTTGTGCAATCGTCTATTTTTTACCCTTTACTTGCATTATCATCTTCCAGCTAGTCAAAAAGAGTTGCTCATATTACATATACAATGTACAACATGCAAGTTTGAGAAGAAAAATTATCACAAAAAACTTTTATAAATGCTTAAATATGAAGTTATACATTATGTTGTGATTTTTTGGCCACGTTATATATCGTCGACTTTTACATGTCCAACTTTTAACTGTAAACAAAAGATTTATCAAACATGAGCTTATAATAAAGAATGGTAAAAGATATAACATGAAAACGTATAGGTACACGAAACATGTATTTCTAGTTTTATGCAATCATGCCAAAAGTTACATATTATGTGATGAGTTCTAGTACAACGAGTTCTACTTCTAGTAGAATACAATACAAAAGTTTACATATTCCGTTTGGTAACTGCTAGCATATTGAGCATCATGCCTACAATACAAACAAACAAACATAATTTTATAAGCTTTAAGCATTGAGAACTAATTGATATGAAGTATTACACTCAAATCACTACAATATGCTCTTATCTCGTTACCATCTTTTTTCCGGCATCATACTTCTCACTTTCATTCCTGAAATTATTTGTTATATGTAAGATCTAATGCAAGTAGACTTTACAAAATGGTACAAACAGCATACGTGAAATTTCAAAGAAAGTAAAACAATTAAATAAACATACACACATAAGTATGCATGAGTCATGAGAAATTAAAACAAATGCTCTTGCATACATAGAAGAAAGCCTTGAGATTATTATCTTGAGTGCAGATATTAATTTAATACGAAAGGGAGATCAATTTATGGGTTGTTAGTACATATTTGGCGAAGCTAAAGAAAAAGAGCAACACAAAGAGAGTTGAGGCAATTTCGGGTATATAGGTATTATGATAACAAATTCAAGATAATAGTTTTGACCAAATGTGTTTATCTTCATACTTATCTGTTTTGTCAAAGAGAAACGTGTTTCAATTTCATCATAGCATTCCAAAATTTAAGGAAAGAGAGCAAGATAAGACTAAATCTCATTTTAAAGGGTTGAGATTGAATATTACCTTGATATATGGTTGAAAACTGATAGTATAAAGTATAATTCTGCTGCATGTAGAAGTAACACCGGGTTGAGACTCTTCTACAAATAACTTTAAACAAACAGTCTTCGTCTCTTGAACCACCAACACCTCCGCCGGCCGTAACAGGTTTGTCTCACTTCTCTTAATTTATAAGATTTGTTTGCTTGTTTGTTAGTTAGATAATAGCTTAATCTCCTTTGATTAGTTGTTCTATTATTATTATTATGTTGTTTAACTTATGTAATGTATTATTATTGATTTGATTGTTGCTTTGGTGGTTTTGTGTTTACGAGTGTTAGACATATACTTGTTTAAGCTTATTTGTGGAAGGTTGAGTGTAAGCACGTGCATGCTTTCCGAAAAGCATCCGTAGTATAAATTTTGTTTTCTCGTTATAAATTTTTTTATAGTTTTGGGTTATATATCATAGGTGCATACCTTGTGATCAATTTATGCGTGCACCAATGGTGTTATTAGCACATTTGTTTTCGGGTTATATTTAATAAGCCAACATTTTTAGGCTTATTTTGAGACTTATTAGCTTATAACTTATGATAAAATAAACTTATATAATCCTTTAAGTCTCAAAATAAGCCATAAAATCCGGGGTTATGAAATATAAAGCCGATCTCAAATAAGCTCGTAAGCCCACAAATAAGCTTATACAAACACCCCTATAATAAACTTATATAAGCCCATATTTGAAAAATAAGCCGGAAAAATTTGACCAAAATCAAATAAACTCCTAAGTTCAAAAATAAGCGTAAACAAACACCCCCATATAAGGAATAGTGTAAGTTATTAGGTTCATGGTTAACTAAGTGCATCCAAACACTATCTTGAAAACCTAAAAACACTAGACTTGAATGGTACATACCTTATGTTAATCATTTATAAACTACGCCTCGCTTGCATTAACATAGATGGAATGTATTAAGTAACAAATTGTTGCTGTTATAAAGTCGGCTTACATTAAATGATTTATAAATGTAATGAAGATGTACTTTCTCCGATTTATGATATACACTTGAAATTATGCGGAATGACATTAATGATTTGTTTTTTTTACTTATTTGATACATTCGTTTTGAAATAGCATATTGAATTATCATGTGTGCAAAATATCTAATGGTATCTATGGCTAATGATTATTAGGCTTATATTCTTTCACAAAATAGTGACGACTTATTTGGTCACTGTTGATGCTACATTTGTGACGACCTTTTATGGTCAATTTGACCAAAATTAGTGACGACTTACAACCATTAGTGACAAATTTTGTGACGAGTGACGTCGTCAAAAATTTTAGTGACAACTCTCATTTTGTCACGTATCAATGATGACCTTTTGCATTTTCGTCTCTAAAAAAAATTAGTGACGTACCTATTGTGACGATAAATGAGGACCTCAATTTTCGTCACCAAGTAGGATTTGTGACCACTTTTTGCTGTTAGTGACGAAATCCCACTTGTCACTAAAACCAGTTTTTCTTGTAGTGTAAAGGTGCGTTTTGGTTATGGTTTCCTTCACATACACTTCCTGGATTATGTGATATGAAATTATCAGAAACAGATACTTAGGTGTTTGGGTTTGCTTATTTTAAACTTTCATTACGAATAGGATTAGCAGATAAACAAATAAATAGGCAACCGCAAACGCCCTATTCAGTTAATTTGTACTAGTGATTCTGATTATTAGCTGTGAGTGTTTGACATATTTTAATTAATTAAGGATTTGCATGTAAACTTATCCCTAACCATACAGATAATCAAATTCACATTTGTTGCAAACACTAAAACCGATTATTTGGTTCCTAAAATAATCAGATTATCACTTTCAAACTGCAAATGCCAAACACACATTAAGTTCTAATAAGCTGTTATCACCAAACTCCCATTTAGAAATTTATCCGATTCATTTTCAAATCTGGTAAAGTACATTTCTCTTGTCAGTAGTATAATTTTGTTTTTACTAATTGCTCTACTTGCTAATAAAATCAACATTAGGTAGTTGTTGTTCAACAGTTATAATGATCCATGTTAACAGTTTAAGTGCGCTTATAGTGTTAATCACTTTATTTTATACGATTCTTCAGTTATATGTGCTTGGCTTTGCGAGTTACACTTGTGATTAATTAAGGAAATGTGTGATCTAATCAAGGAACAAAGGACACAAGGAGGTGAAGCTTTAGGCCCAAAAATTTATCCGTGCTTGTTAAAACGTCCAAAACAATATAAAAAAATGTCAGATCACATATCTTTCGATATCCAATCAGAAATCATGAAAAGGCTTCCTGTCAAATCATTAATTCAATTCCGATCCGTTTCGAAACGGTGGAAGTCTTTTATCGACAACCCGAAATTCATAAAAAACTACCACATCAATCTCACAAACCCCCAACATCATCTACTTGTATGGTACGAGTTAGATACCGTCAAAACATATACTCGGATTGTCGATGACAATACTTTCCCCCAACAAAAGTTTTCCTTAACCACCCCTGAGTCTCTTAGCTTATTAAGAAACACATTAACACTCAGTTCTGTTAATGGGTTGTTATGTTTTTGCGGTTTTTATGGAGATGTAGATTCAAAAACTGAGATGGCTGTTATTTGGAATCCTACTGTTAGAAAATCTGTTGGAATTGATATCACCCGTAAAGCTGGGTATATGCGTACTATTATTGGTTTTGGGGTTTCACCTGATACTAGTGAACCTACGCTTGTTAAGATTAGTGTCGCTAAAATACCTAGTATGTGGGAGGTTGGTGTTTTTACGTTAAGTACACGTGTTTGGAAAACTGTTTATACGGGTGCACCTTTTAAATTGTGTGATTTGGCGTGGCTTCAGGTTTTTGTAGATGGGGTTATATATTTCCTTGCTTATGATGACGTATATTTGGATCGCGGAGTTAGGTCTAATTTTGTTATTTCGATCAATTTGAAAAGTGAGAAGTTGGGGGAAGTGTGTCTTCCTGAGACATTAGTACATGCACCACATCTGGATGTGAACATGGTGAATCAGTCGCTTGGCTTACTCGAGTATTATTATGAAGGTGAGATGTCGGTTTGTGGTGTGTGGACGAGGAAAGATGGAGCTAATAAACCATTTACCAAGATATATAATGTTAAGGTTGAGGGTAAGCGGTTGTATGGTAGAGTATTGGGGTTTAGGAACAATGGTGAAGTTGTAATGGAACTACATGATGATACTTATTCTGGAATTGAAGTTTATGAGCCCTTGTCTGGGCATACTAATGGTATTGGGATTAATGGAAAGCCATGTACGTTCTCCGCGAGGTCATACATGGAAACACTGCTTTTGCTTGATCAATCTGATTCTATCATTCATTAAAAAGGTTGATGGCAAGGTGTCGAGATCAAGCTGTAGGTATTGCATCAGTCTTTATTATTCAGTTTAGAATGTGTTTGTTTAAGCTTATTTATGGACTTTCAAGCTTATATATTTTTGGATTATTTCATATGCTCAACTTTCTTGGTTTATTTTGTGGCTTATGAGCCCTACATAAGTTTATTATACCATAAGCTCACAAGTGTCAAGATAAGCCAAAAAAGGAAGCTTATGAAATATAAGCCGGAAACATATAAGCTGATAAGCCATAAATAAGCTAACACAAACACCCTTTTAGTTTATGTTACTAGAAAGATAAGTGTGAACATATTTGTAAGTGAATGCTGGTGACGGTGGTTCATTTGGTTTGTATCACTGGTAATTGGTTTACTTATTAATGAAATGTTTAGGTTAATTATATTTATCTTGCTGTTCTTGATTGTAACCAATGCTATGTTGGAAAATTGGCTGGGAATTATGGGGTTCCTGTAATTGCACATGCATCAGCAATTCAACATATTTTCGGATCAAAGTCAAAGAACATGAATCAGTGATACGTTAATTGACGTTGATTAGCGATTGGTGATTGGTACAATTGTTGCTCACCGACGTCATGGCAACCACAGCGGCTTTATATTTCTTTGTTAAGTTTTGGTTTGTTTGTTTACTTTTTCAAAAAGTTGAAACACACATATCCTAATAGTAATGTAAAAGAACCCAATAACACTTGTTATGGCAGGTCACTTAAGTCCTTTTCCCCTTTATGGCATTCGTTGAGACTCATTGCAGATCTTTGTTGTGCTTGTTGAAGCAAGGTCTTTGATGGTGTTAGATGTTTGAGGGGGTTTTAGGATGATACGAGAATACTAATTCGTTGGTTATATACTCTCTTTATGTATCTTATATTTACTGAAGTTATCTAAAATAACGGTCATTTTGAAACCGGGTCAGAATGGTCATTTTTAAAAACGAGTCAAACGGGTCTTCTCTGGTCAGGTCAATCCTACCTTTTCCCCCATTTTGATTCCCTTTCTTTCTTCATTTCCCTTGCCATTCCTTTCTTAAAGACTCCAGTTAGTATAAATTTACTAGTGTTTCCTCTTGTTGTTATTTTTATTGTTTATTTAATTTCTTTTATTGACCTTATATTTTCCGTGCCCATGTAGCTCTTTATCTGAATAGCGCAATAAGTATTGTTGTAAATATTTTGCGCAAATTTTAGTTTTTAGTTATCTAGAAAATTCTCAGGGGCAGCAAAAAGGTTGATGTCACAAGAAGAAAGAGGGGAATAGTGATCGGGAATGGGGTTAACTGAGGTAAAGGTAAAAACGCCTATGGACAGTATATGGTTATTTGCTTTTTTTTTTGGGTTACCTTGGTTTCCTACTCGACATTGTGGGCCGACTAAACCTAGGGCAACTATCCTTTTGAATAGCCCGGAGTCGGTGCAGGTGAACCTCCGTTGCCGTAAGGGGGTTATTTGCTTTTCACCTAATGGTGGCAAACATGAATTTGTATGAGTGATAATCTATGTATACGGTGAGGAACTTTTAAACTTGATCCAAATGTCAAGGAATGGACTTTTCCCTTTAAGCACTAGTTTCCAAATGTCAAGCATTTTCATTGTCTATATAATTTCTGCTATTAATCTTACATTTCCCATGCCCATGTAGCTTTTTATTCGAATAGCGCAATAAGTGTTGATGTAAATATTTGTGCAGAAGCTTTGGTTTTTAATTATCCTTAAACTTCATCAGGAGGCAAGTAAGGAACACGTTATCTTCTAAATTCAATTGTATTTAGCTGTTAAAGCTTAGACCCAATGTCGAGCAATCGGCCTTTCCTTTTAAGCACTACTCTCCGAATGAACTTAGGTGGGAAATAAGAGTGATCTGAGTTGTGTAAGAGTGTATGCTGTGAGAGGATACATTATTCGTATTAGAACAACAATGCACCTGCTTATATCTTCCTCCTGGTGAGGTAATATTATGGATTAAACAGAAGATATATCAAAGCTTGACACATAATTGTCAAAAGGCTGAAACGTGAAACATATTTCCCGTAATGAACTCCTATTTCTAAATACTCGTTTTTTTCTACAAGCTAAACCATATAACTCGGCACGGTGTAACTATTTCGTCATTCTCAATGAGTAAAACAGAAATCCACTTCATCTTAAAACAAGAAAATAATGAGGGGTTGATCAGAAGCTAATGAGGGGTTGGATCGTTGGAAAAAACTGGATCTTTCATACCATATATATGTCAGTTATTTTTCAGCCTCAGAAGCGTTTGGGTTACATTCAACGCTCAGAAGCTTTAGACGACACTTTTTCCTCGGCCGAGCCTAATACCGGCTTCTGGCCTAGGTCCGTTTCTACATTTTTAACGAGGACGGCATGACAGGTTTCATAAAGCTAAAATTTAAGATTGAAATTGTTACTTAGAGTTAACCTCTTATACTTGCAATTTGGAACAAAAGGAAATGCACTAGTATTAATTCTTTGTTCCTTACCACAAAGAAAAAAAAAATCATAAAGCAAGATAATGTGATGCTCCATAAGACCTTTGCGTCCCATCTGATGATACTTTTTCCAATAACTAATATATTTTATATAATAAACACAGTTTTACATATCCCTTTGAAGCACAAGCATTAAAAATCCAATTAATACAATGATGTAAGGGATGGCAAAAAAACCCGAACCCGATGGGGAAACCCGAAACCCTAACTAATTGGGGCAGGGGCGGAGCATGCTAATTGGGTTACACGGCGGGTTTGGGGATTAAACGGGGATTTTAATCGGGTTTGGAGCGGGGAATCCTTGCCCCACCCCGCCCGATTAATATATCTTTTATATAATAAAACAAAACCCCAAGTGGGGCTTTTACATTTAAAAAAACTAAACCATACCTTATTTAGTAATAATATTATTTAAAAAAAAATATTATTTTCTTATTAAGTAATATTTTATATTTATCCATAACACAAGTAGAAGATAAATAAAAAAAAAATATAGATAAGATGTAATTAACAATAGCATTAAAATTTTTAAATAATTATCTTTAATAATAAAAAACTATAATTAAACATCATAATCAAACAAAACAAATATTAAATTATTTGTTTTTTAATAAATAAAAATATATGATTAAAAAAATTAAAAAAAACCCGTGCGTGCGAGGGCATTATAACTAGTACACATATACAAATATATCTATACCTTTATAGTATTTTGTTGTATTTACGTAATAAAAAAATATTACTCTAATATTGTCAGTTTTTTTATATTTGCAAGAATGAAAATTGTGATTATAGAAACTCGTTCAATGTCATATTTTTAAGTTTTAATTTTTGGTGGTATAATTTATCATTATTTATGTATAATAATATCCTTGAACTGCCCCGGCCCAAACCCGCCCCGTTTCCATCTCTACGGCTAATATAATTAAACCAACTTATACTACTACCCAATACACTTTTATTTTATTTATTTACTTTTTATTTTTTTTATTCAAACATTAACTAAAAAAAAAGTCAAACTTTCAGTTTCAATTCCACATCAATAACTTTAATCGGCAGTTTCAATCACCAATTCCAAAACACCAAAACTTCTTTCAAAACCGCTTGATTTCAATTCAGTTTTTGCAACACATTTAATGTCATCCTATTATTGTTAAGCATTAACACCACCTACGACTTCCCTTCTACTACAAATTGTGTTTCAAAATCAAAATAAAAACCAGTTTCATATCAGTTTCTAGATCACCAATTAAAATCACCATGGATGTGATCATGAATTCCACCAAACTAGCAGGGTCCCCGCGTGGTGCAGCTGCGAGCACACTGTAATTTAATTTTTTCGATTAATAATTTATTTTATTTGTACATTTTTTGGCAATAGCTTTACTGATTAGTTTTTTATAGCAAAAGTTTGATGGAATTTTGCTTTGTTTGTATTATATTATTTATTATTTATTTTATGTTTTTGTTTAGTAGTTTGCTTGGTTTGTATAATATGTGAACATATTTTAGTTTATTATGTTCATTTTGACAATAAATTTACGGATATCAAAAATTTCGTTTAGCTCGTGTCCGTTCGGGCTCGAGCCCGTTTGACCCGTGCCCGTTCGGGCTTGAGCCCATTTGGCCCATTGCCCGTTCGGGCTTAAAAATTTGTATAATATGCTTTATTATTTGTATTAGAGACATTTAATGCAAGAATTGTGTTTAAATTGGTTGTACAATATGCTTGATAATTTGTATTTCTTATGTAAGAGGTGTTTTAATAAATGCATTAATTGTATTTATTGACTATTTAATTAATTGTATTTAATATACATAATGATCAATTTTAAGTTATTAATTTTAAACTTTAATGGCAAAAACAAAGTGGTGTGTATTTTAAGCTTCTAAACTTGTAAATGTCTAATTATATTTCATATATGGTATTAATTGTCTAATTGTGTTTGAATCACTTGTACTTTAAGCTTCTAAACTTGTAAGACTTAATTTTAGGTATTCTAATTATAGTAGTCCTTTATGCATTATAAGATAGTTAGATAATTTCGGTTTTAATTGTACCGAATCAATTTGGTTTATGTTATTGCTGATTTTTTATGTTTATGATGTAAATCGTAAGATAAAAGTTTCGTCATCTCGAATGTTGCACATACCATGAGGCCTAATACTTGGAAACCTTTCCAATGTAATACATCATAGGGAAGATACTTTCTGCACAAAACTTCTTCTGTTCCTTTGTTTTTTTTGGAGATCCAAAATAGTGTTTTGTAATAAGTGCAACCTTATAGAGAATTGCAAGGACATCCGGTGCCAAAACCATTTTCCAGCCTATTGCTAAAAGAATAGCCAACTCAAAAGCCTCTAGCAGACTATATGTCTTTGACATACGGAAAGAGATACTTAGACAACCAAAGAGCTATGAACGCCTCATGTTCATGAACATTTTGATTGTTCTTAAACTCGGTCATCTAAGCATGCAAGCCAGCTTTTTTAGAAGGACCTCTAGTCATGTTTTTGTAAGCTTTACTTAAATTTAATATATCGTCACCTATATTATTGACAAAACTTAAATGAAGAATGTAATAAAATAATTGTCCCAACTTGTTACAAAACTTCTTCTATTTTCACTAGTCATGTTGAAAGCCTCCAGGACCGTGACGCTATATTAAATTTAAATAAAGCTTGCAAAAACATGACTAGAGGTCCTTCTAAAATAGCCGGCTTCCATGCTTAGATGACCGAGTTTAAGAACAATCAAAATGTTCATGAACACGAGGCGTTCATAGCACTTTGGTTGTCTAAGTATCTTTTCCCGTATGTGAAAGACACAGTCGTGCCATAGACTTTTGAGTTGGCTATTCTTTTAGCAAGAGGCTACAAAATGCCTTTGGCACCGAATGTCCTTGCAATTCTCTAGAAGGTTGCACTTATTACAAAACACTATTTTGGATCTCCAACAAAAACAAACATACATAAGAAGTTTTGCAGCAAGTTGGGAAGCCTCATGGTATGTGCAACATTCGAGATGATGAAACTAGATTTGCCAGCTGGGCTAGTCATTTAACAAACGTACTCATTACACCACCTTGGAGGCAGGTACTTGTGGGGAACATTTTGTGTGGCTGACTTACGTCAAGGATACTAAAGATTGAAGAAGATGCAAAGGCTTGAGAAAATCGATAGTGAAGAATTGGATTTGATCATTTTCTTGCTTTGTTAGGGTTTCTAAGTTAGTTTGGTTGGATATTCGTCAACAATACTTTCGCCATTGGGTATCTAAGGTGTTTGGGTATAATCAAGATATCCGAGCAGATGCTATTCAACAACAAGTTCGGACAATTATTTTATGACATTCTTCATTACTTCTGCCTAATTTCTTTTTTTGCATTTGAACTAATTGATGTCGCACCTTGTTTTGGAAATCACAGGGTAAGAGAGTTTTGAAGTTGCAAGGTACACAGATGATTACATATACGTGTGCATGTGTGTATGATTTTTTTTTCTTTGGACTTATATACGGTTTAATTAATTTGCAATGCCTTTTGTTTATCTTTTGTTATGCAATTATATTTGAAATCTGAAAAAGTACTTGCATATAATAGAGGATGAGTCTCCACTTTTCATTGTTATATATGATAGGAATAGGTACTGTACCTTCTTTAGATAGATAGCAGGGTACCCGCGCGATGCGGCGGCGGGTACCCTGTGACTATATTTTCTGATAACGTGATGTATTGCATTTGCCAAATATATTGAGAAATATAGATTTCGGAAAAAGCTATATGAGTTGATACTTGGTTTTATTGGGAAAACGATTTCGTGAACAATGGCGCAAGTTTCGTTAAATTTCGAGTCCGTTAGCTATGTCATTTGAGCCCCGAACTGTTTTGACGAAAAGTATTGTTAGTTGGCACTAACACCCCCTCCGCCACACAGTTACACCGCCACCCCCCTCACTTTTGTTTGTACATGTTTGGCCCCTCCAATTTTATAAAACAACTCTCTCTCTCTCTTCACTCATAAAAAAACACACACACACACTCACTCTTTTTCTCTCATTTCTCTCTCTCCCACCCCTCACCGGATCTTCATCAATTCCGGCAAACACCAGCAGATTCCGGCGCCGGTCGCCGGAAAATTTTCCGACCAAACCTTTTGTTCGCCGAATCGATAGATCGGCTTATTCCCGTCATTTCTGGAGCTTTTGAGCTCGTGTAGACCACCGGAGCACTACCCCACGCCACCACAGCCGACCACCACCATCACCGAAGACCACCACCACCTTCGCCCTTGCTTTTTCGGCTTATTTTGTGTGACCCATTCGCTTGCTTTGTTCTTTTGTGGGCCTCTTTGGTCGCGACTCGCCTCGACTCAGACGAACTCACCGAGTCAACTCGGTGAGGTTTTATTAAAAATATATAGAGGGTTGTACATTATGTTCTAATAATTGTAATATTATGTTTAGGGGTGTTTTTAATGGTATTTAATGCATAATTCTAAGATTTTGGTCTGAATTTCGAGTTATGCTTGTTTTTGTTGTACATAATGCTTTGCTTGTTGTAAATATAAAAAATCCTTGCTTTAAAGTGTTGTAAATATTGCATAATTTTTTGTACATTTGAAATTTTTGGAGAGAGATTCGTTTGCCTATTATATGTAGTATAGATAATGTTATGTTATTTTATTCTTCCAATGTAATTTACTTTTGTTATTCTTGATGTAGATGGTTAACTTAAATATGTTTGTAATTGCATTTGTTTAACAATGCTTCAACATCAATATAATCAGTTGCCAGAGAGACTTGATAACTGCAATATGCTAAAAGGTAGATAATCTTAATTGTTCTATATACATTGTATTGATGTTTTTGACATTTAGACTATTTCTAAGGTTGTGTGGGGAAAGCAAAGAATTTGAGAGATGTGTTCATACGTAATGGAGTTATCCCCCATGTATTAGTAATGACATGTATATTGTGGAAATCTATCTATAAGAGTGTGATATATATAACCTTTTTAAGAGAGATAAAATTAGTTCTTAAAATTGGTTTTTATACAAAAGATTGGCGAGAATTGGGTCTTGAAGAGTATGGATATTTAGCATGTTGCTGCTGGAGCATATATTACTTCCTATATTTTTATCATGTTAGCATACCAAAGATCTATCATATTGTTAATCTACACAAGTATGTCCCTTTCATTCCTCATGAATGAGTAACATAAATAGGGGTGGATTTGATACGAACCTATCCAATACTAGGCTCGTATATGTTCATAAGTCCAAGTGTAGAACTCACTCAAAAAACTAGCTTGTAAGAGGAGGAGACACCTTAACTTATAAACGATCAACAAATCCCATACTTGGTTGATGTGGGATCGTAACAATACCCCACCCTTTGAAGAACCAACGTCCTCGTTGATCACGGCTATGTTGGTCATGGTTGGCACCCCTCTTTTTGGGTCCAAGTCACCCATCCATAGGCCACCACTCGGAGCTCGTTGGTCACGGTTGGCACCCTTCTTTTTTCGGGTCCAAGCCACCACTCCATAGGCCACCACTGCGAGTGTTGGAACCTCGAAAGGTAGGGCTAGCTCTTATACCAATTGATACGAACCTATCCCATACTAGGCTCGTATTGGTTCATAAGTCCAAGTGTAGAACTCACTCAAAAAGCTAGCATGAAAGAGAAAGGTACACCTTAACTTATAAACCATCAACCAATCCCATACTTGGTCGAGTGGGATCGTAACAGGATCACAATACGTAAACATCCTATTTATAAACTGGACAAGATACTTCATTCGCACCTGGGATTACATAACTCGGGTAAACCATTTATTTCCTGGAATTTAATTTTTCGTATCAAAATTTAAACAAGGATAGGCATTAATGTTGGTGTATCTGCTTTCTTATTGGTTATGTGCAGGGCCGGTCCTGATTTTTTTGCTACCCTGGGCGAGACAGTTTTTAATGCCCCAAACGAGATAATCGAAAATTGACTACAAAGCATTGCAATCAAGCACACTATCTTTCACAGGTTTATTCTTCACAACCATATATCAATATCAACCTAATAAAACTTGGACATCTAACATTTTGAATAAATCTATATGGTTCATAAACTTCAAAGAAGAATTCAAGTATTTCACATACACAAATTAAAATTGAAAGTAAGAAAAATAAAGGGAGAATGGGTTATAAATATATATTAATTGTCATCATTTCTTTTGTATGTATCGATTTTTTTTTTTTTTTTTTTTTTTTGCGCTATTGTATTTACCCAATTTGCATTTTGCGTCACTTGTTTGTTTTTTGTGACTTTTCGGCTCTTCAGTTTATTAACACTTCTATTATTCGAAAGGGCAAAAAAGTAAAAAAAAAATGATGTAAAATGTAATTAATTCGATACATATAAAAGGATATGATGACAAATAAAATACATTTATAGACAATTATATTAAAAAGAAAAAAAATATATAAATGGAATATCAAAAAATCTAGTTGAAACACTAGTGTGTGAACTACTTTTAATATAGTCGCTATGACTTTATTTATTATTCCATTACATTCTTGTTAGTTACAAAAATTATCTAAACACAATGCTAAAACAAGAAACAATTCCATACGGGTTAAAAAATCAAAATGTGAAAACACATGAACAAGTTAGTTGACAAACTATCTTGGGAATAGCAATATTACTGTTCTTTTTATTGTACTATATTATATTTCTCTTACTCTTTTTTGTACGATGTGATTCTCTTTTTCTCTCTCTTGTACCTCTTCTTCTTCATTTTATTTTCAGCCATAGTTCATAAAAAAAGACGCAGACAATAAATTACGAGAGCATCAAATAAAACATGTTCACAGTACTATAAAAATGATGCCCCCTATTCGTTGGATGCCCTGGGCCATCGCCCTCACCGCCCATAGCCAGGGCCGGCCCTGGTTATGTGCAGTTAATAGTCTATAACTTTTATTATGTAACTCATAAAAAAGGGTAAGTGTAGCTCAACTGTGGTTTACCTATAACTTTAGTACTTTATAACTTTTGTTTAGGTCATAATAGTCTATATATGTATGCTGTGAGAGGATACATTAGTCATATTATAACAAGGCCTTGCTTATATCTTCCTACTGATGAGTGTTGGCATCGAATTTAATCAAGAATCATAAGTCCTTGAAAGTAGAAGGACCAATAGTGTAGGATAGAAACTTATTAACTGTATTCTCTGTAATTTAGGAAGAGATGTGTCGTTTGATGCATAACTCTTAGAAGTGTCACATCGGTTCACTAACACCGATTGACAAACTATATATAGTCATGTACATGTATCGTTTATAAGTGTGGAATAATATTAGTATTGTGTTTATCTTAAAAGTATTCCCATCCTCAGTTACAACAAAGAGTCACTGCACAAATCCGTGCATACTCAAACATGATTCATCTATGATTGATCCAAGATCCGTAGGGACAATAAATGGCATCAAAGCATGTGGTTAATGTGGATCGATCATCGCAAGTCCAGGAAGTATATCGCCAGGAGACTTGGAACAGAAAACAATGACAACCATTGAAGTTGATCGTGGCCAAAAAAACACTAAGGGTGGATTTGGAGATAGAAGCTGATACAAAATAAGAAGAATGAAGATCATGTTATTTGCAAGATAGTACGTTCAGGAAGATGTCTTACGCATTTGGCGGGAATAAGACAAGGCAACAAAAGGGTTCATAGGCTTGATAATGGTTACCATGACGCTGCAAGAAGAGAAGCCAAAAGAAGAAGTGGGAAGAAGCAATTGGACTGCAGAAAATAGAGACCCACAAGGCTTGCAGGATGTGGACAGGGTCTACACAGTATGGAGCAGTTAGGGATGGGACACAAGAACAAGTAATGGACAGTTTTGGTGTTAGGATGGATCACATGAAGATGATAAGAACAAAAGATGATGATCCATGGAACGATAAAAGGCAAGTGTACATGAAAGAAAAGGCAAGTAACAAGGCGAACAAATACGAAAGAAGCAAAGAAGGAACGGGACTGCAATTGGGATGAACAAGAACAGAGTGAGGATTATGATGTCTTGATTAGGGGAGTGAATGTTGGCATCGAATTTAATCAAGAATCATAAGTCCTGGAAAGTAGAAGGACCAATAGTGTAGGATAGAAACTTATTAACTGTATTCTCTGTAATTTAGGAAAAGATGTGTCGTTTGATGCATAACTCTTAGAAGAGTCACATCGGTTCACTAACACCGATTGACAAACTATATATAGTCATGTACATGTATCGTTTATAAGTGTGGAATAATATTAGTATTGTGTTTATCTTAAAAGTATTCCCACCCTCTGTTACAACAAAGAGTCACTGCACAAATCTGTGCATACTCAAACATGATTCATCTATGATTGATCCAAGATCCGTAGGGACAATAATGAGGTAATATTATGGATTAAACGGTAGATATATCAAAACTTAACACATAATTTTCATGAAGGTTGAAATGTGAAACATATTTCTTGTGATGAACTCCAAATTCTAAATACTCGTTTTCTTGTACAAACTAAACCATCATTCACAACAATTTAACAAGTGTAAACAAGTAAAACAGAAATCTAGTGGACAACTCCATCTTAAAACATGAAAAAATAATGAGGGGTAACCACTCAAGGGTGGCTTAGTGGCAAAAACGCTTGTGACTATCACTCTAAAATGTGTGAGGTCTCAAGTTCAATTCCTACTAGTTGCAAACAACCTTGAAGTGGCCACGCCAACCTCCTGAAAAGGGAGGGCTTTACCTGGTTTGAGTATTTGTGGCCGTGGTTTTAAACCCCATGGATTAATCGGCCAAAAAGGTCGGAAACCATGGTTACCAAAAAAAAAAATTATGAGGGGTTCACCAGAAGCTAATGTCTCCGGTTGTTGGAAAAAACAGGGTCTTTCATACGATATCACTTATTGTCCAGCTCGCAGTAATATTTCTTTGCTGTGCTGCAACTTAGCCAGCATGGTGAATCTTTGATGGTCTTAGATGTTTGATGGGGTTTTAGGATGATATAGGAATACAAATTCGTTGGTTGTTTAATCTCTTTTCGTTAAGTAGACATTTAGTGCTGATGTGTAGCTTTTCCTTCGATTAATGATATATATTGCTGAAAAAAAAATTACTGAAACCGGGTCAGAATGGTCATTTTAAAAACGCTCATTTTGAAACTATTCTTGTAAATGATGGCAAGTATGGGTGTTTGTTGAATTATATAAACACTCATTTTGAAACCGGGCCAGAATGGTCATTTTAAAAACCAAGTCAAATGGGTTTGTTTGTCACCTAACTAAGAACGGGTGGCAAACTTGCAAGTTGCAGATTCACAGCATGCAAAGGAATTCATTAGTTCTCTAGATCAGGAGTCGAGTATAAGAATTTGTATGTACTTACGTAAGGAACGCGTTATCTTCTAAATTTAATCATATTTGGCTTTTAAGCTTGAACCAAATGTCAAGCACTAGTTTCCGAAAAACTTAGGTGGCAAATAAGAGTGATCTGAGTTGTGTGTAAGAATGATAATCTATGTATGCTGTGAGAGGATACATTAGTCGTATTAGAACAACAAGGCCTTGCTTTTATATCTTCCTACTGATGAGGTAATATTAAGGATTAAACTGCAGATATATCAAAGCTCGACACATAACTGACTTAGTATTTTGCTGTGTAGAAGTCACAAGGAGCACTGACATCTCTACCACGTGCTCACATATTTCATCACCGGAAGCAATATTTTGTTATAGCACACATCTAGGATCACAACTTCATACAAACTAAACTCAGCAGAAACCATTCCCTGCCCCTGATATGAGAAGAGGTGTAAATTGCAACATACAGTTCGTATTTTAATGTAATATAAAATGCACCACTTCAACCACTGCACGTAGCTCATATTCTGTGTGACTGACGCTCGCAAGCAAGAAAGACTGATTTAAACTCAATATGAATAACTCAAAATGAATAGGCAAAAGATGGTTGATACAAATTAAGGACTCATACGACGTATTAAATGATACATACTACATAGACGTAAATCTGTGTGCCTTTGAATATCTGGAAGAATAACATTATAAGTAACCAAAAAAAAAAAAAAAAAAAAAAAAAAAAAAAAAAAAAAAGCTTATTAGTCATCCCAAACTGTTAATGAGATTAACGGAACCAAGATTCACATATTTTGACTTGGGGCACCGAAGGATCAGACCTGTGAGTGCACACGGGATACTTAACGCACACAATTTTCCCAATTCGGATACATCAGCCAATCGTAAACATAACAATTCTCCTAGGAACCCATTCCCCCATACCCTACTTTCTTATTGTGTTAATGGCTTGGAATATTATACAAATTTGTAACTACACTTCTAAGTTTTTAGAGTTGGATAGTTGCAAGTGTGTGGTCAGTAGTGTTATTCTAGTGTCAATGTAACAATGTAACACTAGCTTAATCTATATAATATACAATATTTGCCATGCAAAAAAAAAAAAAAAAAAAAAAAAATGTAAGCATGAACATAGTTCTGCACGCTTATAAATGTGAAAACATTTTTTTTTTTTTTTTTAGTATATGCAAAAATGTAATGATGTTTTATACCATATCTAAAGATAAATTTTTTTAAAAACGTTTCTAAGTGAGAACAACTTAAAAAAAAAAATCTCTGTTCTTAGAACGCGTGGATAAATTGTGTGAGAAAATGATACGTTTATTGCAGTATATCCTAGCAAATGGTTATCTGTAGGGGTTTGAGTCTTTCACCACCTTTAATAATCACAGTCAAAACTTGTACTAAATTCAAAAATTACCAGCTAATGACAATCACAAATTCACAATTATAAGCACAGCTAATGACCATCAGCTAATACTCTTCACCAGGGTGGGGAGGCCCTAGTAAAAATATCCGCATACTGAAATCGAGAAAGGACATGAAGAAGACGAATAAACTGATAACTAAATTAGCAGAATCAAAGGTTTCAAAACTAAAATCAAGATTCATAGCAGTAGTTTATCACTTATTCATGGCTGCAGCAGCAGCTTGACCTCTGAGACGACCAGTCCTCCTAGCAGCAATAAGACCAACCTTTTGACCAGCTGGACCACCATGGGGATGCTCAACCGGTTTCATGGCAACACAATGAACCGTGGGCCAGGGCCAGCCACCATGGGGATGCTCAACTGGTTTCATAGCAATACCACGAACCTTGGGCCAACCACCATGGGATGCTCAACTGGTTTCATAGCAACACCACGAACCTTGGGCCAGCAGTTTCTCGATCTTCACACAGCAAGAGTTACTAGCCTTGAGCATGGGAGCAACCTGACCCATCATAGCATGGCATCCGCTTGAGACAATTTTCTTGGCTCTAGATGGAAGTGAAGTACCATAATCACCATGGGGATGCTCAACTGGTTTCATAGCAACACCACCAATCTTGGGCGAGCAGTTTTTCTTCACACGGCAAGCGTTATCAGCCTTGAGCATGGGAGCAACCTGACCAATCATAGCACGGCATCCGCTTGGGACAATTTTCTTGGCTCTAGATGGAATCTAAGTACCATTATCATCAGGATTAGGACTAATAGCAATAGCATAATCCCCAGAAGCTCTAGCTATAGAACCCATATCTCCAACAACGTCACCTCCTTCAGGTATATGACTCCATTGAGTCGTGCGGGGCGGCCTTTGCGGTTATATGTGTGGGACTTGAAGAAGGACCCTGGTCCCTTACGTTGTGCTCTGATGACTCGAACCATTTTTAGGGTTTGTGTGTGAAGATGGGTACGTAGTTTGGATGGATTCATGATTTTATTAATCACAAGCAATCTTTATCAAAGGGACTGCCAACTATTATGGGCTAGCTAGGCCCATAATCACAATTAATACAATACGTACATCTAATGACAATCAATATGTACAGTTAATAAATAGATATAAGTACTACTTACTAAATGGGGGCTTGATACTTGCACCATTTTTTATGCACACACCACAATGTTACATTATTAATGCACATGTTACAACATGCTACATGCAATCAATAAAAGTGATTACTAAACTGTTGTTAATTCTTCTTATTTCATTATTCACGGAGTAGTTGGGTTTCTTTCTCTACTCAGAAAAAGGCCACAGCTCTTGGTACCACCTCAGCTCATTATTCTTAAAGATTGCTTTTTTATTTTCATTTAAGTTCTGTATTGCCACTACACCAATTCGGACCTTTGTCGTCCCTAAATAACAAAGGGCGTCGTCCCTATTTAGTCGTCACCAAAGTTTCGTCACTAAATGTATTGAGGTCGACTTTTTCTTCATATTTAGAAACGACAATTTGGGGCCAATTTTATTTTCATTTAAGACTTGTATTGCGCCACTACACCAATTTAGACCTTTATGGACGACAATGTCATTCCTAAATAACAAAAGGCGTCGTTCCTAAATAACAAAAGGCTTCGTCCCTAAGTTTATTACTTGGTATGATATATAACAATAAGCTATATTCTATAAAACTTAAAATAAGCATGTTATTATTATTATTTTTTGAACTACAACATGTTAATTTGAGTCTGTCAATTTTAAACGGAAATCACTAAAAATTGTAAACCCACAAATAAAAATCTTAAACAAAACACGTCATGAGGACTACTTTTTTCACCCACAATATGCTTAAACATCTCCGGCACAGGGTGACATCATCAATGACACTCACTTCTGATAAAACTTTTTTTTTTTTTTTTTTTTTTTTTTTTTTTTTTTTAAAGGGATTAATTTGTTTGTTTGTTAGTTATATAATAACTTAATCCCGTTTGATTAGCTATTATGTTGTTTAGATTATGTAATCTATTATTACTATTACTATTACTATTATTTCTCCTTATTACTATTACTATTGCTATTATTATTACTGCTACTACTAATAATATAATAATTATAAAAAATAATAATAAAAATTATTATTATTATTGTTATTATTATTATTATTATTATTATTATTATTATTATTGGGATCATAAATGATATGTGAACACTTAAGAAAGTTCGTTGCTATTAGATGTCATTAACAATTTTTTTTAGGTTTTTGATCTTTCTTATAGCTTGCCACATAAATATATTTTGACTACGTACACCGTCTAACTTTATCCTCTAACCAAAGTTGGCATAGTGGGTTAAGTGAGAGTGTAAAAATGATATCAAAAACCAAAACACAAGCTATTACACCCAGCCAACCACCCCTTGGTGTATCTTTTTATTAAACAATTCAAGAAGATAAGTCCCAAACGGTGCTTACCAAACAATACAAAAGACAATGACTGATCTCTACTAGGTAGACACCAATCTATCCTCACTACAAAGATCACTCAAACACTCAACCTACAAAGATCAATTATAGAGATTGATCTTTGATATAGACTTCACAATACTAACTGATATCAATTGATATCAACTAAAGATGATACAAACAAACTGTGTGAATAACGAGAGAGAATGAAAGAGGCAGAGATACACATTATGAAACCCTAAGCTGCATAATGAGCTTATATACTAACAAGTTTCATATTAGCCCTTCATTTCAATAACTTGTCATTCAGTCACACAACTTCCATAAGGCTCAATAAGACTTTCAAACTTGACACAACTAGTCCCTCATATATTTCAACACCCCTCCTTAAGTTGACAAGTCTTCATCCTGAATGCAGCTTCCATTCCTTGTTTGACCATTATTCTTTACTCCATTGTTAGATCCTGCAAACATATCAAACAAACTAAGATTTTTGCAAAACATAACATGTTGTCTTTTACCAAGACATTTAGTAAAAATATCAGCAACCTGCATATCAGTATGAATTTTTATAGTTTTTATAACACCTGTAGAAACCTTTTCTCTAACCAAATGCACATCCAATTCAAAGTGTTTAGTTTTTTCATGAAACACAGGATTAGCAGCAATTTGAATAGCAGCACTATTATCACAGAAAATATCAACAGGTAACAAATTTTTAAGACCAAAACTATTTAACAAATTTCCCAACCAAATAACTTCACAAGTAGTAGAAGCTAAGCTTCTATATTCAGCTTCAGCAGAACTTCTAGACAATGTAGCCTGCTTTTTACTTTTCCAAGAAACAAGAGTATCTCCCAAAAAAACACAAAAACCAGTCACAGATTTTCTAGTTCTAGGACACTTAGCCCAATCAGCATCAGCATATGCCTTAAGTTTTAGATCAGATTTTTTATTAATTTGTAAACCAGAACCTGGAGAACCTTTCAAATACTTCAAAACTCTTAAAGCAGCTTTCAAGTGAGACTGTAAAGGATTATGCATATGTTGACTCAAACAATGAACAACATAACTAATATCTGGTATTAGTTAAATAAATCAACTTACCAACCAATTTTTGATAGTTAGTAATGTTAGTCAACACTTTATCATTATCAGTTTCAACACAACTCAATATAGTATTCTCGGGCAATGGTGTGTCAACTGGTTTAGCAGCTAACAAACTATATTCATGCAACAACTCTAAACAATACTTCCTTTGAGTCATACATATACCATTATCATTTTTTAACACTTCAATACCAAGAAAATACTTAAGTTCTCCCAAATCTTTTATCATGAACTTAGAACTCAAAAACTCTTTGAATTTGTTAATTTCAACATCATCATTACCAGTAATGACAATATCATCAACATACACCAATAATGCCATAAACATAGACCCTTTCTGTTTAACATACAAAGAATAATCCAATTTACTTTGTTCAAACCCATGTTCAACCAAGGCAGTGGTAAGTTTAGCATTCCACTGTCTTGGTGCTTGTTTAAGACCATAAAGAGACTTATTGAGTTTGCAAACCTTTTTTTCATCACAACCATTAAACCCTTTAGGTAATATCATATAGACATCTTCATCAAGATCCCCATATAAGAAAGCATTATTAACATCTAACTGATATAGAGGCCAATTCATATTAACAGCAATACTAATAAGACATCTAACAGTAACCATTTTAACAACAGGACTAAAGGTTTCATCATAGTGAAACCCTTCTCTTTGACTATAACCTTTAGCAACTAATCTGACTTTATACCTATCAATCTCACCTGTAGATTTATACTTAATTTTCCATAACCACTTATAACCAATAGCATGTCTACCAACAGGTAATTCACACTCAGTCCAAGTATTATTCCTATTAAGAGCCTCAACTTCATTATTTATAGCATCACTCCAATTAGGATTTTTAACAGCTTCTTCAAAACTTTTAGGTTCACAAGACTTATTCAAAGTAGAAGCAAAACACATGTTATTTCTATTAAGACCAGCATAACTCACATATTTTTCTATACCATATAGCTTAGAACTCATCACATAATCATTAAACCTAATAGGAGTTTTAGACTCTCTAGTAGACCTTCTTACAACAGGTGTCTGCTCATCTTCATTAGTGTTAACAGACTGAGTTGGTATAAATCTAGTGTTATCATTATTGGGACTGCCCTCAGACCAGTGTTGGTCACCAAAGTAGGTTGCAGAATGCCTACCTCATGATGCACATAAGTAGTATCTGTTTCATAGTCTATTGCATCACTTACAGGTGGCAAACTACCATCCTCAACTGGTGTATCTTTCCCATCATCATTGGGACTTTGAGACTCCAGACTATCAAAAAAATTCAAGTGTTCTACTTCATTTACATGATCTGTATCTATAGAATCACAGGTTTTCATTTTTAGAGGAAAAATATTTTCATAAAATTTTACATCTCTTGCAAAAAATACATTTCTAGTATCCAAACTTAAAAGCTTATATGCCTTTTTAGTAGAAGAAAAACCAATTAGAACACACTTTTCAGACCTATAAGACATTTTATCATGATTGTTTAAAATGGTTGCAAAACACAGACAGCCAAAAGACCTCAAGTGGGAAAGATTTGGTTTACTATTATACAACAACTCATAGGGACATTTACCTTTTAAAACAGAAGATGGCAGCCTGTTTATAAGATATACAGCAGTTAGAACACAATCAGACCAGAATCTTAAAGGAATCCCCCCTTGAAACATAAGACTCCTAGCTACATTAAGCGGGTGTCTATGTTTCCTTTCAGCAATCCCATTTTGCTGAGGGGTATGGGCAAATGAAGTTTGATGTATTATTCCAAGATCAGAAAACATTTCATGAATTTTTCTATTTACAAATTCAGTTCCATTATCAGATCTGACAATCTTAATTTTGACATCAAATTGAGTGGATATTAAGTGAATAAAAGAGCATAATACACCAAAAACTTCATCCTTGGTTTTAAGTAAATAAACCCAAATAGCCCTAGAAAAATCATCAACAACAGTTAAAAAATACTTGTAACCCTCTCTGCTAGTTACTCTGTAAGGACCCCATAAGTCAAGATGAATAAGATCACTAAGACCTTTTGACTTATGATTAGACAAAGGAAAAGGTTCCCTAGTCTGTTTGGCCTTATGACAGACCTCACAAACTGGCACAGAGGAGTTCTTGGAAATACCAAGATCATTTTTAAGAACAGATAAAACAGGGTCAGCAGGATGACCCAGTCTATTATGCCAAACAAGTTTAGACACATTGTAAGACATAACCATATTACACTCACCCATGGTATCATAAGACTGCATATCAAACAAGTACAGACCATCAGATTGACTACCAGTCCCCAGAACATTCTCTCTTTTCAAATCCTGGATATAACATTTATCTTCATCAAACCCAACAAACATTTTGTTATCCCTAATAAGTTTATTAACAGATAACAGACTCACACAATAACCAGGAACAACCAAAACATCATACAGAGTAACATTATTAGTCAATTTAAGATTCCCAACATGACTAATAGTAGCAGGAGTACCATTAGAATGTCCAACAGTAATCCTAAGACTAGCAATGTCAATCACATTAAACATACCAACAGTAGAAACAGTCAAGTGCTGATTAGCACCTGAGTCTATAATCCATCCCAAAGAAACAGTGTTCACAGACATACTAGAATTAGCATAGAAGTATTTAGAAAAATTGATATTAAACCAAACATTTCCATTAAAGAATGAAGCCCTACCTGCTAAATTAGCATGTATGCTTCCAGAGGGAGAATCATTGATCAAAGACAAGAGTTTCTTCATCTGCTCAGAAGTAAAACCAGAAGAAGTAGAGTTTCTGTTTTCAGACTGTTTAACTTCAGTGTTAGCATTATAGTTTTGTCTAAAAATATTTTGTTTAGTTGGATTATTATTTTTGACAAAACCAGGAGGAAATCCAATGATTTCATAACATCTTTCAATAGTGTGTCCAATCTTACCACAATTTTTGCAATTCAAATTAGGATTAGGTCCTCTATTAAGGGTATTAGAATTAGTACCCCTAGTGTTATTATTATTATTAAAAACCTTTCTATTGTTGTTAAAAGATTTAGCAGCAAAAGAAGAAGCATTCAACTTAGATTCAGTAACACTAGAGGACTCTGGAACCCCTCTATGGGATTCCTCTCTAGAAACAGTGATGTAAGCATCTTTAACCTCAGGGAGAGGATCCCTGGTTAAAAGAGCTGTTCTCACATGCTGATAACACTCATCAAGGCCCATGAGAAATTGCATCAACTTCATAAGTTGTTTATGCAATCCTAACTCTTTACTAGCATCACAAGAACATTTAACTTCACAAACACAAACATGTAACTTGGTTAAAGCATCAAATTCTCTCCATAAAGAATTCAACCTATGATAGTAATCAGCCACATATGTACCACCTTGTTTAACACAATTAATTTTCTGAAGCAGATTATACGCAACAGAACCATCAACTTTATCATATGTCTCTTGCAATTCTTTCCACACATAAGCAGCATTATCAGAATAAACAAGACCCATATAAACATCTTGAGAAACAGAATTCATCAACCAAGTTAAGACAATAGCATTGCACCTATCCTATTGAGCAGACAAAACATCACTAGTAGAATAAGTGTCTTTCAGACATGATCCATCAACAGAACTAAACTTATTCCTAGCTTGTAATGCTAGTTTCATAGCACCAGACCAAATTCTATAATTTTCAGTTCCAAGAAGTTTAAATGGAATTAAAGCAGTACCACTATTATCATTAGTCTGAATATGCAAAGGATTACCAGCATCAAGATTACTAATTAAAACAGGTGGATCAACACTTCCACCAGCAGCAGACATGATAACAGAAAAAAATAGCAACTAATGAACAAAAAACAAGTAAAACAGACAGATAACAGCTAACAGAAACAATAACCAATATCAATATCCAACAACAGCACAAAAAACACTAAAGAACCTATACTCACACCCAAGATTAACAAAATACCAGTCAAGAAGACTGGGGGTAGCCAGAGCAGGTTTCCGTACCAATCAAGTTGGCAGGTCAAGGAGTTAACTACCCCGTTTGCACCTTCTTAACTAAGTAAGTGTTATCTTAAAGGAAGAAAACAGACTTACAGAGCAATACCAGCGGAAGAGATGTCACAATAACACTAGATTCACTTAGTCTAGTGATATTGTAATCAAGAACGGGCCCAACAACCTTAGAAAATCACCAGGAATGAAAAACCCCAATTTCTCAAATTAGGGTTTATGAAACCCTAATCAAGAAATCTTCAATAACCCACCAAATCACCAGATCTAGCCTGAACAGACTAAATTGACCACAGCCGTAAAAACAACGACCTCAATTGAACTTCAATCGCACAATCAAACCACCAATTACTGATTCCCCAAAAATAGGAAACCCTAAAAATATCAAGAACCACCAGATCTATCACCGTGGCTCTGATACCATGTAAAAATGATATCAAAAACCAAAACACAAGCTATTACACCCAGCCAACCACCCCTTGGTGTATCTTTTTATTAAACAATTCAAGAAGATAAGTCCCAAACGGTGCTTACCAAACAATACAAAAGACAATGACTGATCTCTACTAGGTAGACACCAATCTATCCTCACTACAAAGATCACTCAAACACTCAACCTACAAAGATCAATTATAGAGATTGATCTTTGATATAGACTTCACAATACTAACTGATATCAATTGATATCAACTAAAGATGATACAAACAAACTGTGTGAATAACGAGAGAGAATGAAAGAGGCAGAGATACACATTATGAAACCCTAAGCTGCATAATGAGCTTATATACTAACAAGTTTCATATTAGCCCTTCATCTTCAATAACTTGTCATTCAGTCACACAACTTCCATAAGGCTCAATAAGACTTTCAAACTTGACACAACTAGTCCCTCATATATTTCAACAGAGAGTGAGTGAGGGTGAGTGAGGAGTAAGTGAGGAGGAGGAGATGTAATGTACTGCTAATATCGATGAGTGAAAGTATGCTATTTAGTTACTACTACATGTTTAGTACTTTTTCAATTGTACAATGAGCTAAAAAAACTAAAACAAATACGGTTACCTAGGTTCACAAATTATAATAACTTCGTCCTTTTAACCTTATAAAAATAGTAAAGATTAAACAACCTAAATGGTCTATGTGGTTTTAACCGTTACGAATCCAATCCATTTGGTCTAAATATGTGAGATTGACTTAGATTGACTACCAAATACGAGGGTATATTTGTGTGAAAACTGGCAAATTATGGAGACTTTAAAAACCCGCATTACGTTAAAGTTTAATTTTAATTAAATATTTGAAATCTTTATTCGTAACGAATTTGTGAAATTTAAACCGTGGTTGTCAATTATGAAGTTTATGTGAAATTTAATTCAAATTATTGCTTTGATATGGAGTTTATATCATGTGTATTGTTTGAAACGTCTTCGAGGCACTACGTTGACTCCTGCACTAGATATAACCTAACACGATTTAATATTGACTTACGGTTTGGTCTATATAACATTTGAACGTATCATGAAATTTTAATTATTATGGGAACAAGTTTGAATCGAAGGTGTCGTGTAATTTTGAAAGGTTTCTGGGTTTGGTCCTCGTGTTTCGTGACTAAACATTTACCCATACCATTATTATTATTATTATTATTATTATTATTATTATTATTATTATTATTATTATTATTATTATTATTATTATTATTATTATTAACAAAGTAAAAGAAAAAAAAAATAAAATAAAAAGTTTGATAAAATGGCCCAAGGCCGGTTTTGGTTTAATCACACACACGACACATACACACAAACACAAACAAAATATCATCATCATCATCATCATCATCATCATCATCATCATCATCTACCTTTCTCTCTCTCTCTCTCCCACCTCTAACCTCCAAACCCTAGCCGCCTCATTTTTGGCCACACCACCTCCACATCGCCGGTCCCCTCACCACACCGCCACCATAAAAAGAATCCCCATCATCTCCTCTTCACGATCTACTACTACACGCGCCATAAAACCTTCTTTTTCATCTCGTTAACACTACTAACTCGCCACCATCTTTTGTATTTTTGAAGTGTCTTTCACCTTTGTCTTGTGAATCGATGGTAAGACGAGTCACATGAGGTTGTGACCCGTATTTTGGTGAAAAACGTGACCAAGGGCCACGAATTTTATATTTTCTTTCGGGTTTATGATTAAAAACGTGAGATTCAAGTGGGATCTTGTTCAAATGAGTTAAATAACGAGTTTGGTATCTGGGTGTTGTTGGTGGAAGTGAAATCGAGGCTCAACCGAGAGCCCTTGCTCTCGGCTTGTGCTCTCCGGGTTCAACGAGCCCCCATTGTTATTCTTGGTTCTTGATTTGTTGGTATCGAGGGTGTTTGGATCATCATTTTTGTATTTGAATGATTTTTGGTTGATGAGATTTCTATTTTGGTTGTTTGGTTTTGAGGCAGACGACCCAAGGGGTCCGTTTGGTTTGGTTCTAGCTCGTTGGAGCAAGCCGAGACCTTAGAGGTCTCGGGTGGGACCCACACGTCGTGTGGTGAAGTTTTAACCCGGGTTTGACTTGGTAGGTCGACCCGTATATTTGATATTTGATTTGGTTGTAGAGTATATTTGTTGATTTATATTGTTAGTGGTTATTATTATTGTTCCTAATTTATATATTTGAATTTGATGTTGAGATTATTCGGACTCGTGGTAATATTTTTGGAGTTGTGTTGACGAAAGTGATATTGGGAACCGATTGTGAGACGGTTACTTAGAATGATGGAGATAGGTTAGAAAGATGCTGTAGTCGGACCTTATTGTTGTAGTTTGTGATTATGGGATTTGGTGACGGAGATGGATTACTTTTGATTGAGTTGATTATATTACTTTGGACTCTTGGTTGTGCGAGTCGAGGTCACGTTAACTTTCTAGTCAATGATTGATTTCGGCAAAACGCCTTCACTTTTGGATTTGGACAATGAGCTGAGAAGTGATGACTCAGACATGTGACTTGTACTTTGTAACTCGAACTAAATAATAATTACACGATTAATAAAACTTGTAATAACTTATATATCAATATAAACATTTATATAAATATACAAATGTGAAAACGTATATATCAAATTAAACGTATATATATATATATATATATATATATATATATATATATATATATATATATATATATATATATATATATATATATATAGGGTAAGGTTCTAGAGAAAAGTCCACTTTGGTAGAAAAGTGAGAAAAAAAGTTATAGGGTTTAATTTGAAACATCTCAAACTTCATGGGTATGTTTTGAAACATACCCCCACCCCACCCCCCCCACCCCCACCCCCGAAAAAAAAAAATTTTCCCGCCAAAAAAAATTTTTTTTTGGCCAAAAATTTTTCCGCCAAAAATTTATAACCCTGATACACCTTTTTTTTAGTGCATCTCAGTTATAAAAATTGGTGCATCATAGTTATAACTGAGATGCACTAAAAAAAAAGATGCATCTGGGTTATAAATTTTTGGCGGGAAAATTTTTGCCAAAAAAAAAAAAATTTTTATGCCCAAAATTTTTTTTTTTGGCGGGAAAAAAAAGAAATTTTTTCGGGGGGGGGGGGGGGGGGTGTGGGGGTAGGGTGCGAATTTACAAAACCTCCTTAAAGAATGAAGGAAAATACAATTAGGTCCCTGTAGTTTGGTGTAAAAAAAGGATGGGAAGGAGGAGCTGATTTGTACACTTTTCTCACTTTTCTACCAAAGTAGACTTTTTTCATGAACCCACCTCTATATATATATATATATATATATATATATATATATATATATATATATATATATATATATATATATATATATATATATATATATAGATGCGTATATAATAAATAGGAGATCACAAGTAACAAAAATAATAACGTTAACGATATATATTAGACAATGAAAATAGTATAATATCGTTGGAAACATTATTATGATTAAATGGTTATAAATAGAAATATAAATTAACGTAAATTGTTTGTACGAAATGAAGCAAGCTTTTGGAAATAAAATGAAACTTTGCGAGTTATAAAGTAATCGAGGGCACTTAAATCCAAGATTTGACCATTTATGAATGGCTGACTTTGTGCTTGTCACGGATGTGTGACGTTAATAGACTCGTTTCATATAACTATATAACATATCTAATCGACGGATTAAATGAGACTTACATAGTTATATAAAAGGGGCATATTAACGGGTATTGTATCCTACGACGCCTCTAGGTTGTGGTAGGAGTACGGGATAATAAGCTACTAAATATCTCGTGAGGTTTACCGAATTGACGTATTTGGTAAGTTTGACTATATATTTTAGGAAACTTATTAGACTTTAAGACTACCATATAGAAATCTATGTGCTATGTGATTTAGAATTTTGGTATGATCTTGGAATGATATATTAGGCAAATATATAATGGAGGATTAGCGAGTCGACGGACTTGATAAACTTCGATGATTTATTTAAATAATATATTGGGCCAATATTAGACCTGTAGATCGTTATTATTATTTCTTTCGATGTGTTTTCTTGGTTTGAGTTGTGTCGACTTTCCACCTGCATGGATACCAAACGCCAAACTAATACGAAAATAATACGAGAAATGGATTTTTGGAAAGTAAAAAGGAATACGTTCGGGATTGGGAATATTTGATTTTGAGGAAATGATTCTGAGAAGAGTTTATATTATTAGAAAGTGCCAAGTCCGTAGTTGCCGTCATTTGAGTTGCTATACTACTTGATTCTACCGGTTTCTTTGAGCTGATATATGGACTTGAGGTGAGTCATAGCCTTACTTTTACTTGTGAACTTTGTTTTCAATACTTGGGGTGAGAAACGTGCAAATTGTTTTATGTGGACTACTATTGTTGTTTATTTAAAACTTGCTATTCTTATAGAACTAGGTAGGTTATAGCGCATGTCGTATCCTTACGAATGCATGAACATGTCGTATCCTTACGAATGTTAGGCATGTCGCATCCTTGCGAATGCATATTGATTTGATTTGGTTTTGGACTATAGTGTGCACCTATAGGTTTTGTTTAGGGATTCAAGGCCTAGTCTAGCTATCAAGCATTTTGCGTATATGTCCGCTGGATTGAGTTAAGCATTTAAACCTATGATCTCACCAGCGAAAGCTGAATTTTAGTGCGTTTTCTTAGGTAATTAAGTGATGACTTTGGATGCATGGTTTGGAAGGCTTGGCTTGGCAACCTGGTTTAAGGATCTATTTTCTCAAACTCTGATATGTATTTGTGGACCTATGTTTACTCTACTTTGGGCCTTACTTTGAATAATTTGGGATGAATGTAAACTCCAAAAACCCTGGTTGGTTTGTTTTATTTACGTTTACTTTATCTCGTTCTTTTATAACTTGTGATGGATACCAGTCCACGTAGCACCCCAAAAGCTTGTTTAGTCATTCGCTGTACCAAATTTTGGGGGTGTTACAATTTGTCTTTCCACGTATTCTATTAAATAAAAAAAATATTAAATTACACTGTTCGTCCGTGTGATTTGCGTTGACTGCAGTATTTCGTCCTTTGACAAAAAAAAAAAGGCGTCGTTTGTCCTTAATTGGCAGACGTTATATGTTGTTAGTCCCTCTCTCTAACGATCCTCACTAACCTTCGTTAAGTCACTTCATGAGATAACCATGTGAGGTTATAATAGTCATTTCGCATTGCTCTACTCCGTGGTAATTAATAAGCACATCTTCCTCTCATGCATGACCATCATCTCCTTTATTTTACTACCGTCATTATCATCATCATTTGTTCACTCCAAGTCATCACCAAAATACATAATACATTCCAAATCTCATTTTTTTTACTCCACTCAAGAACACAAATTCCATCTTTGAATACCAATCTTCATCCTTCATCTCCATAAAACAGAAAAAACATCAATCAAAACCCACAAACACCAAAACCCATCCTTACTTGTTAATTATTAAATTTAAATACCTTCACCATCACTTCACCTCTCCCCACCACACACACAGTAAACCTTGATCTCCCTCTGGTTGGTAAGTCTTTTAACTCAAACTTTTTATTTATTTAAAAGAGTAATAATTTGTTTGCTAGATAACTTAATCATTTGTGAAATTATTAAATTGTTAGAGTTTGGGGGTTGTTTTACCTTTCTGTCTTGTTTTCGACAGACATATATAAGGAAAACTGTTTGCTTATAAGCCCCAATTTTCCGGTTTATTTTGAGACTTATGAGTTTATATAAACTTCTTATATATAAGATTATAGGCTTATAAAAACTTTTTAACTACGCAAACCATCCCCTCTGGTTTCTGATCCAAAAAGACCATGCTATATAATTGTTTTAACACAGATGGAATGCTGTAAATTGTTATTGTTGTTATAAAATCGGCTACAGGATTTTGTGTAACAAGTGACCATGTTCGATCACTTTTATAATTAAAGGCAAGTTTTGAAACAATTAATTTAATACTTTACAATCTTCAGCTAGCTGGCTGTTTATATGTTATCTTAAAAACAACTTAATGGGTGCGTTTTGGTTATAGTTTCCTTCACATAAAGTTCCTAGATTATGTGATAGATATGAAATTATATCAGAATTAGATACTTAGGTGTTTTGGTTTGCTTACTTTCAAACTTTCATTTCGACTAAGATTAACAGATAACCACTTCCATTCTTGCTGATAAACACTTAAATACGCAAACCCAAACACCCTATTACCTTTAACGCAACAAGTCTGCAGGAGAATGGAAATGGTGTTCACATCTACTTTTTCAGTTTGTACTACTAGTGATTCAGATTATTAGCTGCAACAAATTTTAATTATTTAAGGATTTGCGTGTAAACTTACCCTTAACCGTCACAATTCAGATATTCAATATAAGATTTGTTGCAAACACTAAAACCGATTATTTGGTTCCTAAAATAATCGGATCATCACAATCAAACTGCAATGCCAAATCCGTTTATTTATTATAATAAGCTATTATGACCAAACTCCGATTTAGAGAATTATGATTATCAACATTAGGTAGTTTTTAAACAATTATAAGAATGATTCTTGTTAATAGTTTATGCGCTAATTGTGTTGATCACTACATTTTCAATGTAAAATAAAAGCGGGTGTTGGGTTATGCGTTTCTTCAGTTATATGTGTCTGGAATGTTACTGACACTTTGTGATTATTTTTGATTTACAGCTTATTAAGGAATTATCTGATCTAATCCCTATTAGTCGAAACGCCCAATAAAAAAAATGTCAGATCATATACCATTCGATATCCAATCAGAAATCATGAAAAGGCTTCCTGTCAAATCACTAATTCAATTCCGATCCGTTTCAAAACAATGGAAGTCTTTTATCGACAGCCCAAAATTCATAAGCAACTACCATATCCATCACACAAACCCCCAACATCATCTACTTTTAGATAGTTTCCAAACCTATACTTCCATTATTGATAACAATACTTTTCCCCAACAAAAGTTTCCCTTAACAGCCCCAGAGTCCCTTAGCTTATTAAGAAACCCATTCCCGCTCGGTCGTTGTTCTGTTGACGGGTTGCTATGTTTTGTTGTCCCAATAATAGATCTTTAATAAGTAAGTTGCAATTCAAATGAATAAGTAAAATCTAACTTGTTTCATTAACCTTTAATCGATCCATGTATACACATATATAGGTTTAGAATCGGTGTAAATAAACCGACACAACCTTTCACAAACCGAAATAACTACCATAACTACTTTTCGGTTATTATGTTCTAACTTTTACAAACTAAGCAATGTATTAAGATTATTCGGTCTTCATTCTCCTCCTTAATCTTGATCGTTGCTTCTCTTTAAATCTTGAACTCCGAGCATCTGTCGCATTGTTGTGAACTTCAATCTTGGTAGAGCCTTTGTTAGAATATCTGCTCTTTGTAGTTCTCCGCTGACATGTTCCACATTGATGTGTCCATTCTCTACGCATTCTCGAATAAAATGATAGCGAATGTCGATGTGTTTACTTCTTCCATGAAAAACTGGGTTCTTCACAAGTGCTATTGCTGAAACGTTGTCTACCTTCAGCATTATCTTCTTTTCTTCACTTCCAGTTAATTCACTAAGTAATCTTTTCAACCATAAGGCTTGACATGCTGCTGCAGTAGCCGCCATGAATTCTGATTCACACGATGATAGTGCCACTGTCGGTTGCTTCTGAGTACTCCATGTAATGGGTGACTCTCCAAAATAGAATACTATGCCAGTAGTTCCTTTTCCTTGATCAGTGTTGATTCTATAACTACTGTCGCTGTAACCTGTAATCTTGCAGCCGCCTTCTTTCTTGTAAATTATGCCATGCTCCTTTGTTCCTTTGATATATCGAATTACTTGCTTAACCGCCTTCAGGTGGTGATCTTTTGGATCTTGCATAAATCTGCTGAGTAACCCGACTGAATAACTAAGATCTGGTCTTGTATGTAGTAAATATCTGATACTTCCTATTAAGCTTCTGTAGTAAGTTGCGTCAACTGAGTTTCCATCTTCCGCCTTGACCAACTTAGTACCTGGATCCATGGGTATCTTCGTATCATTACTATCCGTCATACTTGTCTCCTTTAAGATCTTGTTAATATATCCTGTTTGCTTGATTGTAATCTCTCCTCCTGTCTGTGTAACTTCTATCCCAAGGTAATAAGCTAGCAATCCTAAATCGCTCATTTCAAACTTTTCTTCCATTTGAGATTTAAATAAATCTAATTCTTTCTTTGGAGTGCCCGTGATTATCAAATCATCTACATAAACTCCAACTATAATCGTAGAATTCTTATTTCTCCTTGTATAGACTGCTTGCTCGAGATTACACTTCTTAAAATCTAATGACTTTAATGTTTGGTCAAGCTTCATGTTCCAAGCTCTCGGTTCTTGTCTTAATCCGTATAAAGCTTTAATAAGCTTATAAACTTTTCGTGAGTTTTCTGGTTGTACAAAACCTTCAGGTTGTGTAACGTAGACTTCCTCCTTCAAATCTCCATGTAAAAATGCTGATTTTACATCTAAGTGGTGAACTTGCCATCCATGATATGCTGCTAACGCCAGTATTAACCGTACTGTTTCTATCCTAGCAACTGGGGCAAATACTTCATCGAAGTCTATTCCTTGTTCTTGTACATATCCTTTTGCTACTAACCGTGCCTTATACTTGATGATCTTTCCTTCTACATCTCTTTTGGTTTTAAAAACCCACTTAAGTCCTATTGCCTTTTGGTTTTCTGGCAATTCAGTAAGTAACCATGTGTTGTTCTTGTTGATTGAATCCAATTCAATCTCCATGGCCTCAATCCACTTCTTATCTACTGATGCTTCCTTATAGTTACGAGGTTCTTCTTCTATGAAGAGTAAACTAGGTGCTTCAACTACACTTGCTGTTTCATAAACTTCTTTCAAGTCCTTTAAACCTCTAACCGGTGTATGATCATATCTTCCTGAGCTTCCTAACGAGCTTCTAAGTGAACTAATAATAGTAGCTTCTCTCTCACTTTCTGAGTTAGGTTCGTAAGTATGTGTTGGTGGTGTGACTGGTGAATCTGGTTCCGACAATGGATCTGGTATCGGTTCTAGTGCTTGATCCTCTTAGTGATACGTATTGTCTACATCTTCTATGTTGACTTGTATAGGTTTTTCATTGTCAATTTCGCCTTCCACAAAACTAGCCCAAAATGTGTCTTGTGTACTTGTATCTTCTCCAATCTTATTCCAATCCCATGGCTTTGTTTCCATAAACTTTACGTCCCTACTAACATATTTCTTCTTGGCTATTGGATCATATAACCTACATGCTTTTGATCCTTCCTCTACTCCCAAATAAACCAATGGTATGCTTCTATTATCCAGCTTCTTCAAATGAGGTATTGTTATCTTTGCATAAGCTGTGCATCCAAATATTCTTAGGTTCTCTAAGTTTGGTTTTCTACTATAGAGTGCTTCATATGGAGTTTTATCTATCAGGGCTCTTGTAGGTACCCTATTCAATATGTAAATAGCATGTCTAACTGCTTCCGCCCAAAAAATTAAGGGTAGTTTCATAGCTTTCATCATACTCCTAGTCATTGATAACACTGTCCTATTTCTTCAGTCCACTACTCCATTCTGTTGTGGTGAGTATGGTGCTGTCAACTGTCGTGCTATTCCATTATCCTTACAGTACTGTGTGAATTCATTTGAAGTAAATTCACCTCCTCTATCTGTTCTTAGCATCCTCACTTTCAATCTTAACTCCATTTCTATTTTCTGTTTAAATTCCTTAAATGTACTAAATGCTTGATCCTTAGATTGTAGAAAGTAAGCCCACATAAAACGTGTACAATCGTCTACTAACAAGAATATTAGTTTCTTGCCTGAGTGTGTTGTTGGACTTATAGGACCACAGAGATCTCCATATATCAAGTCCAACGGGTTCTTAGATCTGAATTTAGCTTGGTTTGGAAATGGTGTTCTACTTTGTTTTCCTAATAAACATGCATCACAGATTTGTCCTGCATGGTTTATTCTAGGTACTCCATCCACTAGACACTTCCTAGTCATCTTGTTCATAACATCAAAGTTCAGATGACCTAATCTAGCATGCCATAACCATTCCTGGTTATCTACATTTGCTAAGAGACAAATAGGTGTATCTATTTGTAATCTAATACTATAAAGTCTATTCTTAGATCTTTCTACTTTCATCAACAACTTCATGATCTTATCATACAAAGTCAATTTATCTCCGTCCATTATCACTTTACAACCTATTTCCGTAAGTTGTCCTAGACTTAGTATGTTGCTCTTAAGGTTTGGTATAAAGTATACATCTGTCACTACCTTATGCTCTTGGTTTTTACAACCTAATAATATAGAGCCTTTTCCCTTTATCTGTACATACGATCCATCTCCAAAACGTACTCGTCCTGTTACGCTTTCATCTATAACCTTAAAATGACTTTTAGTTCCCGTCATATGGTTACTTGCACCGTTATCTAAATACCATATGCTTGCATCCTTTGAAGCATATTTTCCTGGTTGAATTTGGCCTTCATTCAACAACACTCCCTCGTGTTCGGTTTCGTGCATAGTCATTAACAATGATGGTTCATCGTCTGCTAAGATAAGGTTTGATTGTTCCTGAGTTGTTGGTTTTGATCTACATTTATCTCGAAAGTGTCCAAGTTTGTTGCAATTATAACATCTTATGTTGCTAAAATCAAACTTACTCGAATTCTTATTTTGGTTATCTTTATGATTCGAGTTATTCCTATTCTTATTTTTACGCCAGTTTCTTCGTGAATAGTTCGATCTACCTCCGCTTGTTAAAACTTTTTCTTTTATCTGAGTGTTTGTCATGTGCAAAAAGTAAGTTATACTGGCTTTCAACTTGTCCTCCCTTTCGTAATTTTATCCTTTCCTCAAACGCTTTGAGTTTTCCAATGATCTCATCTAGGGTTATGTCGTCTAGATCATTTGTTTGTTCTATGGATGCTACTATTTGTATGAATCTATCTGGTGTGGAGTCTAATAGTTTTCTAACTAAAAGTGATTCATCTAGTGTTTTCCCTAGTTCTTTTGCCTTCGTGACATAGCCGTTCAACTTGTCCGCAAATGCATCCACCATCTCATCTTCCTTCATCTGAAGTGAGTTAAATCCAATCATCAATGATTGTAGTTGTGCTTGCTGCACCTTTTCTTCTCCAACGTGTCTCTTTCTCAATGATTCCCATAATTCCTTAGCCGTCTTACAACTTGCCACTTGTAAGATTACATCTTCGGTTAACGCTTGGTATATGAAAGCAATTGTTGCTTTATCCTTCTTATCATCTACGTCTGCCCTATCCTTATATTCAATAGTTTCCCATAAACCTTGTGCACCTAATATTGCCTTAATTTGTATAGCCCATACCGTATAATTTGTGTTTTTCAATTTTGGACATTGGTATTATGCAATCGGTATTACGGTTTTTGTTGTGTTAGATGTACTAGCGTCATCCCCGGTCATGTTAAATGTATTTCTTATGATTTTCACTTTCTAATCCGTATGGGAATAATTTTCCTTTGTATGGTATCTTCTAATATGAAATATAGTTTTGAAATTCCTTAATACTACGGGATCAAATAATAGTTCTCGGGATTTCCTAATAGTATAAACTAATATGATCTATACTATATAAAATGAAAACCAGAAACTTGAAACTTGTGACCTTGTTAATTTCGTATAGAATACGAGATGTATTCGATGTTTCGACTTGTTATAATCGGTCACCAACTTTGTTCCTTTTCCCGCGCCAAATTCCTTTTAAATTTCAGTGCCTCGTTGTCTTTTCCAAGTGTTATTCGACTCCAAACTTAACCAACACTTCTCGGTTTTCTTTTGTTGTTGTCGCTGTCCTTGTTCTCGAATCAAACAAAAAACTGCACAACCCTCCTACAATTGTCGAATTCTGCTTTTATTTTTGCCAACGAGTCTATATTCCAAATGTTCCACTGCCTTCACTTGGCTTTCCTTGTTACTGCTGTTTGTCGAATGAATTCGACACGCAAATAAAGAAATACCACACTACACGTTATCACCCTTTGTGTGTTTGATCTCGGTATTGAGATCACGCAGTCTCCTACACACAAACTTGTATTACCACGCCTTGGTAACAAAACCGAACCCAAAACAAACTGTTTGCTGCGCTCCTGGTTCGTTCCAATGAAAACAACGACAGTCACTTGTCTTGTTTTCTCCCCACGTTGTTGTTGTCCTTGTGTTCTTGCGACACAAACTCCACACTCTTCTCTTTCAAACGTATACGTATTAATCTAACAACAACGTCTCTTCGCGCCTCTAGAATTCGCGTATCACTATGCCTTGTGTTTTTCTTTTCTTCTTAACCGGTTCTTAACACAAAGTCTCCACTCTTCTTCCTCAACACCAATTCACTTTCGATGTTGTACACTTGCAACTTCTACACAAAACAGATCGTGCACTATCTCTTCTACGCGTTCCTTATTCATACTTGTTTGTTGTAACAATTCGCAATTTCAGGTTAATTTCTATTTTCGGAAAATTTTACTATTCATGTTACTATTCATTTCTTTCTGAAATTTTCCCGAAAGTTGATTTTTATTTCATATTCTCGAGTGATAAATCATTTCCATGGCAAATTAAATGTTTGACATTCGTCAGATCATTTTCGTGAAAGTTATTAAGGGATTACACAGAATTACCCGTTTTAGGGCAAAACGTCAATCAGAAATTCTACGCACAACGAAATTTGATCCCGTCAGGTGACCCCACATCAGAAAAATGTTTAACACACTTATGATTTATTTGAGAATAAATCATGACTGAGAAAAATCATGGCCCAAATAAACTTCGGCCGTGAAAAACTGGAATTTTCAGTTTTACGCGTTTTTACTCAGCCGTAACCCTAGCCTTTACCTGCACCGCATTTCTAAGATGATTTGAGCTTTCAACTTATTTAAATAAGTCAACATATTTTTCCCTCCTCCATTGACTAAAAATCATTCCTTGATTTTATAAATCATTCCTTGATTTTTAGGCTTCCGGTTTGATGTCTAAAAGACATTTAACACCAACCGACACCGGACTGAGCCCAGTCTAGACATTATAAATCATTTTAAATCATTTTTAGCATATTAGAAAAGTAACATTTTACTTTTCTCAGTTTTACGCAATATTCGTACATTTTACGTATTACGCGTTTTAGACCCGTGTTTCCAGCTTTTAGCAGGTTTTACCACCCAAATGGAACTTATCACCCATTTTATATTTTATTATGGGACTTATGAACATTTCTAACAATACTTTAAAGTTTCATAATTTTATGACACCCGGTTTTACGTTTTGAGGCCTAATCATTTACGGTTGGCATTTCCCGGAGTCAAAATGCATCTAATAACCAAGGATAATACCAAGCCAAGCCACCTCCCCTCCTTATCTGTTTTTGAACCGCCAATGGGGGGGGGGTAGTCACACCCTTGGGTGGCTTGATCTCATGCCTTGTGATCTAGGATGCATACATGTGGATTTTTGGCAAAATATCTCATGAAAACTAACCTCCTCATTAGGGTATAAATACCCCTCTCCCTCTCTTCCCTTGGCCGGCCATCAAACACACCACAACACTCTCTCCTTAGCTTATTTCTTTCTAATTTGTTGCAAGGTTCAAGTGAAGTTCAAGTATAGAAACCCTAGATAGCTTATTTCTTACCAAAAATCTTCCAAACCCTAACATACTTGGTGTTTTCTCTTGAGTTTAAATCTACTCAATACACCTCAACCTTTATCATCTATCTTTCAAGAATACTAAGAGTAGAAAGGTTGCTTGAAGTGAAAAGGGTTGAAGCTTGTCAATCAAAGTCCATTTCCTTACTAGTTACTCCTTTCTTTAATTAGAAAGCCTAAAGTTGTAAGCCTAAACTTAACATGCTTCTTGTTTATTTATCATGTTCATCTCATTTATATGTTATTCTTGCTATATTATGTGTTGTAATTATGTCCATGATGAATCATGATGAGTAAAAGATGTTGTTGTAATGACTTATTGAAACAAGTTACTAAAACAAGCAAACTAGTGAATATCTTGGTATAACCTGATCAAAATGGTAAAAATTTTATATTGGATTATTACATATTACAGTAGAGGACTTAACGAGAAAACCATAGCAATTTGAACCACCTAAAAAGAGTAAACGAGTCAAAAGTTATGGCGATTTGAAGTTACCAAAGATTTCCGGCAAAACTGCCTAAATGTTTCTGTGATTTCTGTGACAGAACCTAAAACACGCAAAAAGAGGCCTTTCTGGTCCGATTCATGAAAAAGTTAAAACACAAAAGTTGTCCGGAATCATGTTTTCATTCAGGAACAAAGAGGCTCAAGCCTTGAAAACGCCTTCTGAGTGAGATATTTCTCAGTTTTCTTAACAGCTATTTACATATTTTAAGTTACTAAGTTATTGTCATACTTTCAAAGGAATAAAAGGTATTATGACCTATAACCAAGACCACCACCATGGCTAGAACCAAGGTAGTGTCTCATGACCATGGAACAAGGACCAAAGGTCATGGCTAGGCCATGACGAAATGACCAAACCAACTTACAAAGGCGTAAACATGAAACAATGAAATTGGCGATAACATGAACAAGCAATTTGTATCTACTTCACCTAAAAGGAAACCATGAGATTTTACCAAGACAAATGGTCACACAAGACTTATAAAACTACCCCTAATAACAATCTTCATGTACTATAAACTTTCCTAAGTTTATACAAATATCGGACATGTAACTTTTCCGGATCAAAACTTATATCTATATACTTTATCAACTACTACAATAGTAGGGAGCTTCATGTGAGGAGTTCATTACGTAAGCCGTCGAGATGAGTTGTGGATTTACGAGTTAAAGTGTCCTGGCTCCTCGAACGCTTACTAACATGACTTCTGAAATATGTTAGCCCGAACGGTAGTAAATGATATACCAAAACATACATGTTCATAAATCTTTCTTTCAAAGACTTACAAATATACATCATACATCATCATGGACTAAATGCAAAACATATATATAGGCACTCCGTTATATTCTTTACACAAATCCTAAGTCGCAACATTCTATTCTAGGTTGCTCGTAGAAACCTACACGATCCGATCATCACCTTCATTATTTGCTATCATACTTGAGGTGAGTTCATAGCCCCGCTTACATTACTTTAATGTTTTACAAACCCTTGGGGGAAATACATGCTACTTTTAAACCGAACACAATGCTTTGAAACTGTATGCTGCCTGATTGTTTTATTATTACTAAGTACCTACCTTGCCAATCCTAGGCCCCATCATGAACCATTTAATCACTAGTATTAGTGAGCGCGAGTATTGTGAATAGGCCTATTGGGATTGACGAATCCCATTTGTTTGAGCAGTTAGTTCAAACGAATGCACTATATTTGAAACATTAAGTATGACGGCAAAGTACTTACCGGGGCAACATAACCGCCGATTGATATTGGTACCCGTTAACGTATTGGTTGCATGAGCTTAGTACATAATAATAACTGTTTTGTTTTCTAACATGAGTATGAGTCTAATTAACTCATTACTACCAACATATTGTGTTCAACCGTTAAACAAACTCTATGAATTTCACTCAACCTTTGTGTTGACCTCTTAAGCATGTATTTCAGGTCCATGATAATCAAGAATGGAGCGGGAAGGGCACGTACCGAAGGAAGAAGGCTATAAACAATTATGTCATTCTATAAAAACATCATAGACTTTATATTGATGTGTTTTGAAACAATGCAACATTTTGGGACCTCACTATGTAAACTTTGATATATTTGAATAATATGAATGACAACTCTTTTTATTACGATTCGTTTAGAGATCGTTTTCTATTATTATGACTGTTGTGCCATCGAGTAACACCCAAGTTGAATTCCGCTGCAACATGAATTGGGGGTGTTACAGATTGGTACCAGAGCCATGGTTATAGAGAAACGGGTCTAAGTGAGACCTAAACTATAACTACAATAACAAGCAAAAACATTTTTATAGCCTTCCGTCCTCCAGAAGATTATGGACTTATTACACATGTTATCCTACATGAACATATTTGTATATTGTCATATGCACATTTCCTTAGTTTGAACATTTTCCATAAACATTTGATTATTTTTGACATCATAAATTGTAGACATCATGTCCGCACCTCCATCTCCCGATCATCTTCATGCTATGCCCGAGTATTTACCAATTCTTCCCGGACCCGATGATCCTTACTTTGAACAAATTGACTATGACGATGAGGAAATACCTTATGAGGATCTAGACAATGAAATAGATTCGGACGAAGATCCTGAAATGGATTTGGACATAAATATCGATGAGTACGAAGAGGATCCTGAAATGGATGTTGACATCGAAGGCATCGATGAGGAAGCGGAGGAACTATTAGTAGTGCCACATCTATCACCATTGACATCTCCACCTCCGGTTTCACCAATTTCATCCGAATCTAACCGTACCACTCCAGCTCAAGTTCCGAATTCTACTCACCAAACAGGTGGAACATCTACATTTACACATATGTTCGCAAACTCAGCTCAATACGAAATCTACTCTTTGAAACAAGCTCTCAACCTAACCCAACTCAAAGTTAAATGTATGGCAACTCAAATGCACGAATGTATGTCCAAGGTAAATTCTGCTAGAATGGATGCCATGAATGCTCGAGACGACCTATATTGGTTTAAGCTTGACATGAACTACGTGAAGAGTGACTCGACTCATGTTGGGGAAGTAGTCTTAAATCCTTTGACTGGCTTGGATAATGTCAAGGATAGACTCACTTTGGTTGAGAGGGCCCAAGAACAGGATGCGGTACAAATTCATAAACTACTTCACCGCCTAAATACCGCCGAAATCCGGTTAGATGTTGCAAACTTTGATAGGTATCAACTTAGGAATGATTTGTGTGGAATGCAAACTCAAATGAGTTCCATACAACAAAGGCTATACCGAAAGGATGTCAAAGAATACCGTCCGAATGAAAGTGTCGATGTGTTAGCAACACGCGGAATTAATAATCCGTCCGGACAACAACAACCTCCCAACCGTCGTTAGACTAGTGTTATAGTACTAGTTAGCTTTTGTACAACGTTGTAATTACTAACTGAAAGTATCAGTTAGTAAGTTTTGAATGAACTTGTAATAAGTTCGATTTTGTAATCAACGTTATATAAATAAAACTCTTGTTTTATATACCATCATGTGTTATGTTTTTAAGTTTCAACATTATTATCCTATCATCCTTATCAAATTGTGCTCATTTCACAACTCTCTAATTACAACGTATCTTTTGAACAATAGAACCATGGCGCCAAAGAAAAAGACCCCACCATCAACGATGACGCAAGCCGCCATCCGCAAACTGGTAAAGGATAGTGTCAATGCAGCACTTATCGCGGAAAGAGCAGCCGTAGCTGCAGCAGCTGCCAATGCCGACCCAGCTACTGATGCTGCTGATGCTACAGCAGCCGCTGATGCTGCAGCAGCTGCTGATGCTGCAGCAGCCGCAGAAGCCGCCACTGCTGCGGAAGCTGCTATAGCTGCAGAGGCTGCAAGAATTGCCAGTCTTAACCTTGGAGGACCTACCCCTCCGGTGACCAATGTTACTACAGTACCAAGGGGTTGCTCGTTCATTTCCTACCTGAAATGTGAACCCCTCAAATTCAAGGGTACTGAAGGGGCTGTGGGTTTGACCCGTTGGTTTGAAAAGGCGGAGTCGGTGTTCATTGTTAGTAAATGTATCGAGGGGGATAAAGTTCAGTATGCCACAAGTACTCTGTTGAATGAGGCCTTGTCCTGGTGGAACTCAATTGCTCAACCCATGGGCATTGAGAATGCCTACAAAATTACTTGGGCTAATTTGAAACAAATGATGGTCAAGGAATACTGTCCACGTAGTGAGATACAAAAGTTGGAAGTTGAGTTCTGGGATCTTACGGTTAAGGGTCATGATATCATGACCTACAACCGTAGATTCCAGGAACTGAGGATACTTTGTCCAGCAATGGTTTCCCCAAAGGAAAAATTGTTGGAAAGGTATATTTGGGGACTTCCCTCAAGCATACAGGGGAATGTGACTTCGGAAAATCCCAAAGAACTTGATGAGGCTATGCGGATGTCCCGTAGTCTCATGGATCAAGTGGTACGTATGTCGGAAACCCGCAAACAAAACAACCTCAACACCAACAACAACACCAACAACACCAACAACAGCAATGCCAACAATCCCAACAATTCCAACTACCGTAACAACAACAACAACAAGAACAACAACAACAAACGACCATATGATGGTAACCGTGGGAATAATAACAACAACAACAACCAAACCCGAAACAACAACCACCACAATCAACAGAACAAGAGACAGGAAGCCGCGACGGCTTATGTTGCTGCTCCAGCTGGTGGTAGGTACGTGGGTAATCAACCACAATGTACCAAGTGCAATTACCATCACGAGGGTCCTTGCCCGGCCAAATGCCACAAGTGCCAAAAGCCCGGACATCTTGCCAAGGATTGCAGAGGCAAGGGTATAGCTACTGGGGCTAACACACAGCCCATAGTTACATGTTTCGGGTGTGGTGAAAGGGGACACTATAAGAACAACTGTCCTCAAAACCAAGGACCCCAAGGCGGGGGTGCTCGTGCTAGAGCCTATGTCATAGGAAAGGAAGAACCACACCAGGACCCGAACGTGGTTACCGGTACGTTCCTACTCAATAATATTCCTGTTAAAGTATTATTCGATTCTGGTGCTGATATGAGCTTTATATCTACTAGAATTGCGCCTTTACTTGATATTCCATCAATTACTTTAACCACTAGTTATAATGTTGAGCTAGCTACCGGTGACTTAGTAAATACCAATACCGTAATCCCAAACTGTACCCTTAATCTCTTAGACCACCCCTTTAACATCAATCTTATGCCAATCGAACTCGGAAGTTTCGATGTTGTTATTGGCATGGATTGGTTGTCTAAACATCAAGCTAACATTATTTGTGGTGAAAGAGTTGTACACATTCCATGTGACAATGAAACTTTGATCATTCGTGGTGATCAAAGTGGAACTCGAATAAACATCATCTCATGTATCAAAACCATGAAGTACGTTGAGAAGGGATGTTATGCTTTCTTAGCCCACGTAACAGAAAAGAAAACCGATGAAAAACGTCTCGAAGATGTTCCTATTGCCCGCGAGTTTCCTGAAGTCTTTCCAGAAGACTTACCCGGACTACCACCAAATCGTCAAATAGAGTTCAGAATTGATTTAATACCAGGAGCGGCGCCAGTTGCCCGCGCACCATACCGGCTAGCACCTTCAGAGATGCAAGAGCTATCAAATCAATTACAAGAACTTGCGGACAAGGGATTTATTCGACCCAGTTCCTCACCTTGGGGAGCTCCAGTTTTATTCGTGAAAAAGAAAGACGGGTCATTACGCATGTGTATTGACTATCGTGAACTAAACAAATTAACCATAAAGAACCGATACCCACTACCAAGAATTGATGATTTATTCGATCAATTGCAAGGCTCAACCTATTACTCAAAAATTGACCTACGTTCAGGTTACCACCAAGTTAGAGTTCGTGATGAAGACATTCCAAAAACAGCCTTTAGGACACGATATGGTCACCACGAATTCCAAGTGATGCCATTTGGGTTAACAAATGCACCGGCAGTATTCATGGATCTCATGAATCGGGTGTGTAAACCATATTTGGACAAATTCGTGATCGTATTCATAGACGACATTCTCATTTATTCCAAAAACGAAGTAGAACACAAAGAACACCTGAGAACAATTTTAGGACTACTCAAGGAAGAGAAATTGTATGCGAAGTTTTCCAAATGCGAATTTTGGATTCAATCCGTACAATTCCTTGGGCATGTGATTGACAAGACCGGTTTACATGTCGATCCCGCTAAAATTGAAGCTATCAAAAACTGGCCAACACCTACCACACCTACAGAAATTCGGCAATTTCTGGGTTTAGCCGGGTATTACCGAAGGTTTATTGAAGGATTTTCCTCAATAGCAAAGTCTTTGACTAAGCTAACTCAGAAAGACAAGAAATACGTGTGGGATGAAAACGAAGAAAAAGCTTTCCAAACCCTCAAACAGAAACTTTGTAGTGCTCCTATCCTAGCATTGCCCGATGGGATAGAAGATTTTGTAGTCTATTGTGATGCATCGCACCAAGGGTTAGGTGCCGTATTGATGCAACGCGATAAGGTCATAGCTTATGCATCAAGACAACTCAAGGTTCATGAGGAAAATTACACCACTCATGACTTAGAGTTAGGAGCTGTGGTCTTTGCACTAAAAATCTGGAGACACTATCTATACGGTACTAGATGTACTGTGTACACCGATCATAAAAGTCTACAACACATTTTGGACCAAAAAGAACTAAACATGCGACAACGTCGTTGGTTGGAATTACTTAGTGATTATGACTGCGACATTCGTTATCACCCAGGAAAAGCAAATGTAGTAGCCGACGCACTAAGCCGAAAGGAACGGGTTAAACCATTATGAGTCCGAGCCTTAGTTTTAACCATAAATTCCAACTTTCCTACCCAAATCCTTCACGCTCAAGCTGAGGCGGTGAAACAAGAAGACATCCAAAAGGAGAGGTTGGATGGCATGATACAAAAGAAATTCGAAACCCGTTCAGATGGAACTCTATGCTTCCAAGGTCGAAGTTGGTTACCACTTTATGGTGGCCTACGAGACTTGATCATGCATGAATCACATAAGTCTAAATACTCCATACATCCAGGATCTGATAAAATGTATCATGATCTTAAGTTACTCTATTGGTGGCCGAACATGAAAGCCGACATTGCAACATACGTTAGCAAATGTCTTACCTGCTCCAAAGTAAAAGCCGAACACCAAAAACCATCCGGTCCATTGCAACAACCAGAAATTCCTACCTGGAAATGGGAAAGAATTACTATGGACTTCATTACCAAGCTCCCAAAAACATCAAGCGGTTATGACTCCATTTGGGTCATAGTTGATCGCCTTACAAAATCCGCACACTTTATACCAATCAAAGAGACTTACAAAATGGAACAACTAACCCGACTGTACGTCAAAGAAATAGTCTCAAGACATGGTGCACCGATATCCATCATATCCGACAGAGATGGTAGATTTACTTCCAATTTCTGGCAGTCACTCCAAGACGCCTTTGGAACAAATCTAGACATGAGTACAGCATATCACCCTCAGACCGATGGTCAGAGTGAACGAACCATCCAAACTCTTGAAGACATGCTTCGAGCATGTATAATAGACTTTGGAAAAGGATGGGATACTCATTTACCATTAGTCGAATTTTCCTACAACAACAGCTATCATACAAGTATTAAAGCAGCCCCATTTGAAGCACTTTACGGTCGAAAGTGTCGTTCACCTGCTTGTTGGGCTGAAGTCGGAGAAGTTCAACTCACTGGACCAGAACTCATCCGTGAAACAATGGATAAAATTGTACAAATCAAAAATCGGTTACAAGCCGCAAGAGATCGACAGAAAAGTTATGCCGACACACGACGCAGACCCCTAGAATTCCAAGTCGGAGATAGGGTTATGCTAAAGGTATCGCCTTGGAAAGGCTTGATACGATTCGGTAAACGAGGAAAACTAAACCCAAGATACATCGGACCATTCAAAATCCTAGCCAGGGTTGGCCCTGTGGCGTACAGACTTGAGCTTCCATCAGAACTCAGTAGTGTACACCCCACTTTCCATGTATCTAACCTAAAGAAATGTTTATCGGATGAATCACTTGTGATTCCACTCGATGAAATTCAACTCAATGACGATCTTCAATTTGTTGAGGAACCCGTAGAAATCATGGACCGAGAGGTCAAACAACTCAAACAAAGCCGTATACCAATTATCAAAGTTCGTTGGAACTCACGACGTGGTCCTGAGTACACATGGGAACGAGAGGACCAGATACGAAAGAAATACCCACACCTTTTTACCAACGAAGCTTCTACTTCCAACGCTAATTGATCTCCGGGACGGAGCTCTCATATGGGGTGGAGACTGTAACAATTCGCAATTTCAGGTTAATTTCTATTTTCGGAAAATTTTACTATTCATGTTACTATTCATTTCTTTCTGAAATTTTCCCGAAAGTTGATTTTTATTTCATATTCTCGAGTGATAAATCATTTCCATGGCAAATTAAATGTTTGACATTCGTCAGATCATTTTCGTGAAAGTTATTAAGGGATTACACAGAATTACCCGTTTTAGGGCAAAACGTCAATCAGAAATTCTACGCACAACGAAATTTGATCCCGTCAGGTGACCCCACATCAGAAAAATGTTTAACACACTTATGATTTATTTGAGAATAAATCATGACTGAGAAAAATCATGGCCCAAATAAACTTCGGCCGTGAAAAACTGGAATTTTCAGTTTTACGCGTTTTTACTCAGCCGTAACCCTAGCCTTTACCTGCACCGCATTTCTAAGATGATTTGAGCTTTCAACTTATTTAAATAAGTCAACATATTTTTCCCTCCTCCATTGACTAAAAATCATTCCTTGATTTTATAAATCATTCCTTGATTTTTAGGCTTCCGGTTTGATGTCTAAAAGACATTTAACACCAACCGACACCGGACTGAGCCCAGTCTAGACATTATAAATCATTTTAAATCATTTTTAGCATATTAGAAAAGTAACATTTTACTTTTCTCAGTTTTACGCAATATTCGTACATTTTACGTATTACGCGTTTTAGACCCGTGTTTCCAGCTTTTAGCAGGTTTTACCACCCAAATGGAACTTATCACCCATTTTATATTTTATTATGGGACTTATGAACATTTCTAACAATACTTTAAAGTTTCATAATTTTATGACACCCGGTTTTACGTTTTGAGGCCTAATCATTTACGGTTGGCATTTCCCGGAGTCAAAATGCATCTAATAACCAAGGATAATACCAATCCAAGCCACCTCCCCTCCTTATCTGTTTTTGAACCGCCAATGGGGGGGGGGGTAGTCACACCCTTGGGTGGCTTGATCTCATGCCTTGTGATCTAGGATGCATACATGTGGATTTTTGGCAAAATATCTCATGAAAACTAACCTCCTCATTAGGGTATAAATACCCCTCTCCCTCTCTTCCCTTGGCCGGCCATCAAACACACCACAACACTCTCTCCTTAGCTTATTTCTTTCTAATTTGTTGCAAGGTTCAAGTGAAGTTCAAGTATAGAAACCCTAGATAGCTTATTTCTTACCAAAAATCTTCCAAACCCTAACATACTTGGTGTTTTCTCTTGAGTTTAAATCTACTCAATACACCTCAACCTTTATCATCTATCTTTCAAGAATACTAAGAGTAGAAAGGTTGCTTGAAGTGAAAAGGGTTGAAGCTTGTCAATCAAAGTCCATTTCCTTACTAGTTACTCCTTTCTTTAATTAGAAAGCCTAAAGTTGTAAGCCTAAACTTAACATGCTTCTTGTTTATTTATCATGTTCATCTCATTTATATGTTATTCTTGCTATATTATGTGTTGTAATTATGTCCATGATGAATCATGATGAGTAAAAGATGTTGTTGTAATGACTTATTGAAACAAGTTACTAAAACAAGCAAACTAGTGAATATCTTGGTATAACCTGATCAAAATGGTAAAAATTTTATATTGGATTATTACATATTACAGTAGAGGACTTAACGAGAAAACCATAGCAATTTGAACCACCTAAAAAGAGTAAACGAGTCAAAAGTTATGGCGATTTGAAGTTACCAAAGATTTCCGGCAAAACTGCCTAAATGTTTCTGTGATTTCTGTGACAGAACCTAAAACACGCAAAAAGAGGCCTTTCTGGTCCGATTCATGAAAAAGTTAAAACACAAAAGTTGTCCGGAATCATGTTTTCATTCAGGAACAAAGAGGCTCAAGCCTTGAAAACGCCTTCTGAGTGAGATATTTCTCAGTTTTCTTAACAGCTATTTACATATTTTAAGTTACTAAGTTATTGTCATACTTTCAAAGGAATAAAAGGTATTATGACCTATAACCAAGACCACCACCATGGCTAGAACCAAGGTAGTGTCTCATGACCATGGAACAAGGACCAAAGGTCATGGCTAGGCCATGACGAAATGACCAAACCAACTTACAAAGGCGTAAACATGAAACAATGAAATTGGCGATAACATGAACAAGCAATTTGTATCTACTTCACCTAAAAGGAAACCATGAGATTTTACCAAGACAAATGGTCACACAAGACTTATAAAACTACCCCTAATAACAATCTTCATGTACTATAAACTTTCCTAAGTTTATACAAATATCGGACATGTAACTTTTCCGGATCAAAACTTATATCTATATACTTTATCAACTACTACAATAGTAGGGAGCTTCATGTGAGGAGTTCATTACGTAAGCCGTCGAGATGAGTTGTGGATTTACGAGTTAAAGTGTCCTGGCTCCTCGAACGCTTACTAACATGACTTCTGAAATATGTTAGCCCGAACGGTAGTAAATGATATACCAAAACATACATGTTCATAAATCTTTCTTTCAAAGACTTACAAATATACATCATACATCATCATGGACTAAATGCAAAACATATATATAGGCACTCCGTTATATTCTTTACACAAATCCTAAGTCGCAACATTCTATTCTAGGTTGCTCGTAGAAACCTACACGATCCGATCATCACCTTCATTATTTGCTATCATACTTGAGGTGAGTTCATAGCCCCGCTTACATTACTTTAATGTTTTACAAACCCTTGGGGGAAATACATGCTACTTTTAAACCGAACACAATGCTTTGAAACTGTATGCTGCCTGATTGTTTTATTATTACTAAGTACCTACCTTGCCAATCCTAGGCCCCATCATGAACCATTTAATCACTAGTATTAGTGAGCGCGAGTATTGTGAATAGGCCTATTGGGATTGACGAATCCCATTTGTTTGAGCAGTTAGTTCAAACGAATGCACTATATTTGAAACATTAAGTATGACGGCAAAGTACTTACCGGGGCAACATAACCGCCGATTGATATTGGTACCCGTTAACGTATTGGTTGCATGAGCTTAGTACATAATAATAACTGTTTTGTTTTCTAACATGAGTATGAGTCTAATTAACTCATTACTACCAACATATTGTGTTCAACCGTTAAACAAACTCTATGAATTTCACTCAACCTTTGTGTTGACCTCTTAAGCATGTATTTCAGGTCCATGATAATCAAGAATGGAGCGGGAAGGGCACGTACCGAAGGAAGAAGGCTATAAACAATTATGTCATTCTATAAAAACATCATAGACTTTATATTGATGTGTTTTGAAACAATGCAACATTTTGGGACCTCACTATGTAAACTTTGATATATTTGAATAATATGAATGACAACTCTTTTTATTACGATTCGTTTAGAGATCGTTTTCTATTATTATGACTGTTGTGCCATCGAGTAACACCCAAGTTGAATTCCGCTGCAACATGAATTGGGGGTGTTACATTTGTTTCCTTGGAAGAATTAAGAAAAACAAACGTCCCTTTGCTTTGAAAAAAAACCAGCGAGAGTCTCTTTCTCAGCGTGTTCAAATGGCCTCCTTGTTAAGGTTTCTGTAAAATGTTTTTCAGATATTTCGATGTGTATAAAACCTTTGCTCTTGATGCCAATTGTTGTCCCAATAATAGATCTTTAATAAGTAAGTTGCAATTCAAATGAATAAGTAAAATCTAACTTGTTTCATTAACCTTTAATCGATCCATGTATACACATATATATAGGTTTAGAATCGGTGTAAATAAACCGACACAACCTTTCACAAACCGAAATAACTACCATAACTACTTTTCGGTTATTAAGTTTCTAACTAACAAGTTTGGTCCTTTATGTCCTAACTTTTACAAACGAAGCAATGTATTAAGATTATTCGGTCTTCATGTTTTTGCGGTTTCTATGGAGATGTAGATTCAAAAACTATGATGGCTGTTATATGGAATCCTACTCTTAGGAAATCTGTTGGAATTGTTGTTACTCCTAAAGCGGGGTATAAGTGTACTATCGTTGGTTTTGGGGTTTGACCCGATACTAGTGACCCTAAGCTTATTAATATTAATGCTGATGAATTATCTAGTATGTGGGCGATTGAGGTTTTTATGCTTCGTACACACGTTTGGAAAACTGTATATATAGGTGCGCCTTTTAAATCGTGTCATTTTACGAGGCTTCAGGTTTTTGTAAATGGGGTTATCTATTTCCTTGCATTTGATGTTGCATCTTCAGGAACTGTATTTTATTTAGTTATTTCATTTGATTTGAAGAGTGAGAAATTTGGAGAAGTGTGTCTTCCCGAGAAATTAGTACATACATTTCAGCTAGATTTGGCGAAGGTGAATGAGTCGCTTGGTTTACTTGAGTATTTTGATGAGGAAGACGTGCCGGTTTGTGTTGTGTGGACGAGGAAAGATGGTGCTAAAAAACCGTTTAGTAAGCTGTATACTGTTAAGGTTGAGGGTACGTCATTCATTTGGGTATTAGAGTTTAGGAAAAGCGGTGAGGTTGTAATTAATGTGGATGATGATAATTATGAAGATGGAATTGGAGTTTATGAACCCTTGTCTGGGCATATTAGTGGTGTTGGGACTAATAGAAAGCGATTTACGTTCTACGCGAGGTCATATATGGAAACACTACTTTTGCTTGATCAGTCAGATTCTATAACAACGATGAAAGGTGGTTCAGTGGTTGCTAGAAAGGGTAACGGAATGCTGGTAAAGGTGGTTCAGTGGTTGCTAGAAAGGGTAACGGAATGCTGGTAAAGTTGGTTCAGTGGTTGGGAAATATTACTGGTAATTGGTTTTCTGATTAATGAAATGCTTAGGTTAACTATATCCGGGATAGCAGATTAATTAGTATATATCTTACTGTTGTCATGCAATTCAATAAAGGATATGAGTAATTTTGGACCAATTGTTCTTGCATACTAATATACTATGGCATATTGGTGTCTGCTGCTCTTGATTTTTTTCTTCGTTTGTTTGTTTATTCAAATATTTGAAACATTCATATGTTATTGAGCCAAAATCATAACCATCGAGCTAAGACCAGTTGAGCCAAAGTCTTCATAGCCATACACATGTTTCATAATTATATTTCTGTGCTATATATATTTTGGTGTTTCAAAAAGTTGAAACACACATTCTATTAACAGTGAGTCAAGCTTGAAACCACGGATTTAACACACTTTATTGATAGCAGTATTGTATTGATGGAATGTGATGCAGGTCACTCAAGTCCTTTTCGTTCTTTCTCCCACCATTCAATTTGTTGCCCACATCTTTTCTCTGGCCTGATTTGGCAGAAAGTAGAACTACCAACCAGCTCACACCCTTTAATTTCCTATGGCAATCATGGCATTCGTGATTGCATATCTTTGCTGTGCTGCAAGTTTGTTAGAAAGTGACTTAAACTTAAAGGGTTATTTGGTAATTTGTGTGACTTGTCCTACAAGTTTGTTTAGAATTTGGTAACTAATCTATGACGGTTAGTTTTGCCCTATAAATAGGGATCATTGGCATTAGAATTATTTGTACCTTTTGAATTAGCCTTTGAATTAGAATTTGTCTTTTGACTTTGATTTTGTAATTTGGTTTGATATTTGAATAAAGCTTCCACTTCGTTTGTTTGAATTTTTTTGTTTGTTTCGGTCTTCGAATTACCAATAAGTGGTATCAGAGCTAGGTTGATTCGTTTAGCTATGAAGAAGGAAAAAAAAAAGTTGGTTCGTTTTGGGTTCGTTTGAATTAAGTTCGATTGTTTTGGGGACTGAAGAACCGATTGCTCAATAGGTTTATTTGGAATTCGCTTTTTGTTATTTGTTGGAGATTTGACTTTTTTGTTCGATTGTTAATTACTAGTATAACTAGTTTTGGTGGAGCTATTTGGCGTTTGGGTCTGAGTATACTTTGGATCGATTGGAAGACTTGGACTTTTGTTTGCGTTAGGACACCATTTGACTTTCGGATAATATTATTGTTTTGTTTATTCGTTGAATGGAGATCAAGAGTATGGATTGGTTTTTTGTTTTGATATTGAGGTTTTGGTTTGTTATTCGGATTTGTTTCGATTTGGGTATTTGTATTTGGTATTTGAATTTGGACCGTAATCCTTATTACATAAGTGGGTCATTAGAATTATTATCCGTATCATATTTGGGGTGTTTGAATTATTAGAGCCCGTTCGTCAAGTTATTAATTAACTTGAATTTGGTTGATACGTCAATAATAAGTTTGAAGTTGGACCGTAATACTTATTGATAAGTGGGTCATTGGAATTTGAATTTAGTATTTGGAATTTGAAAATCGATTTGGTGTTTGAAGACTTGCTTATAATCGGGTCGTTTGAATTTTGTTCGATCATTTGGAATTTGTTAGTTTAAAAATTTGGATCTTCGTTTGTCGGGCTTTTGAAGTTGGTTGTCCGAATTTGATTGTCCTTGTCGAAGATCGTTTGAGCCGATTTGTTTGTTTGGTTAACCGAGTTTGAATTTGTTGGTTAACGTTTGTTTGTTCGTTTTGAAGATTATCGGCATTTGCTTTGGATCGATTTTGATTTGGTTTGTTTTTGGATCGTTTTTGGGAATCGATCGTTTGTTTTGAATTTGGCTAGCATCTCTAGCGTCTGGAATTTGGAAATTTGAATTTGAAGATGAAAGATTCGTTTGGTTTGAAGTATCGAGTGGAGTTGAAGTCACGGTGGAGATTGTTAGAAAGTGACTTAAACTTAAAGGGTTATTTGGTAATTTGTGTGACTTGTCCTACAAGTTTGTTTAGAATTTGGTAACTAATCTATGACGGTTAGTTTTGCCCTATAAATAGGGATCATTGGCATTAGAATTATTTGTACCTTTTGAATTAGACTTTGAATTAGAATTTTTCTTTTGAATTTGGTTTTGTAATTTGGTTTGATATTTGAATAAAGCTTCCGCTTCGTTTGTTTGAATTTGTTTGTTTGTTTCGGTCTTCGAATTACCAATAAAGTTAGCCAACGTGTTGAAGCAAGGTCTTTGATGGTCTTAGATGTTTGAGGGGGTTTTAGGATGATACAGGAATACTAATTCGTTGTTTATGCTCTCTTTAAGTATCTTATATTTTTGTTATGTCGACATGTAGTGCTAATGTTTAGCTTTTCCTTCGATTAATGCTATCTATTGATTCAAAGGTTTTTACAGAAATTATCTAAATAGCTGTATTTGTATTTTCTATAAAACAGCTGTTCTTATAAATGATTGCAAACATGGCCGTTTTTTAATTTTATGAGCGGTCATTTTTAAAACCGGGTCAAAGTTGTCATTCTAAAACCATTTCAAATGTGTCTTCTCTGGTAATGTGAGTCCTTTCTCTGGCAAACATGAGCACCAGTTAGTATAATATTACTAGTGTAGCAGTATAGAAGAAACGATACCTTTCCTTTTAAGCACTAACTTCCGAATGAACTTAATTAGGTGGTAAGTAAGAGTGATTTGAGTTGTATAAGAATGAAAAACTATGTATGCAGTGAGAGGATACATTAATCGTATTAGAACAACAAGGCCTTGCTTATATCTTCCAACAGATTAGGTAATATTAAGCATTAAACAACAGATATATCAAAGATTGACAAATAATTGTCATGAATGTTGAAATGGAAATATATTTCTTGTAATGAACTCGAAATTCTCTATACTCGTTTTCGGACAAACTAAACCATATAACTCGGCATGGGCAAAATCAGAGTCAATAATGGTGATAGTATGTCTTGTTAGGTTTGGTTCATCTTTGTGCTTTATCCAAACTGCTGGCTAGTTTTTTGCATCTGAAATTCGATAGGAAGAAAAAAACAATACAGAAATAAAGATTAATGCATGTCAAACAAAGTACTTAAAGTACTAAAATTGGCTTTAGTATTTTGCTGTGTAGAAGTCACAGGGAGCACTGACATCGCTACCACGTGCTCCTATATTTAATCACCAGAAGCTTTATTTTTGCAGCACGCACCTAGGATCACATCTTCATACAAATTAAACTCAGCAGAAATAACATGTTTTGCAAGATGTATGATGATACGAACAGAGGCATAAATTGCAACATACAGTTAGTACTTTGATGTAATAATATGAAATACATCACTTCAGCGGTTCAGCCACATAGCTCATTGATGTGTGAATGAAGCTCAATTTAATACTATTTGACAACACTACTGTTATCAACCCATCAAAAATGTATAAAGCCATTCTCTTTCACTAGTTGCCCTGGTCTATATACGGAAACTCCGGATCTAGGGGCAAATAAGCAAATCAATTGGTCAATCGGGGCATTGTAATAATTATCCCAATTAATAATTACTCTGTGATAGTAATTAATTAATAAGCACATCTTCCTCTCATGCACATCATCTCCTTTATTTTACTACCGTCATTATCATCATCATTTGTTCACTCCAAGTCATCACCAAAACAGGGACGGAGCCAGAAAGAAATATGACCGGGTGCACAAATTTCTTTTAACCGTAATATAATAGAGTCAAAAAGTTGATTAAAACGAAGATTTCATTAAAACGATAAATAAATGAACATATTATATTCTAATTAGTGATTCTACGATCTCCCATAGCAATAAAACACTTACGTGCACCCTCATTTTTAATATTAATAAGTTCTTCTTTCTCTATAGCACAAGTTAAAGCACCGTTAAAATAATCATCACTCATCCGATTACGCAAATCAGTTTTAATGAGCTTCATTTTAGAAAAATATCTTTCAATCGTAGCGGTAGCAGTGGCGGAGCTAGAAAATAAAAATTGGGAGGGCCGAAACAAATTTTTTTCCGGAAGAACATTAAATGGGAGGGCCGAAACAATTTTTTTCCTAGAAAACCACATGAAATCGCGAAAAAAAATACACTAACGGGCTTAGGCTTAAGGGGGCCGGGACCCTTCCCGGTCCTTTAATAGCTCCGACATTGAGCGGTAGCAACATGCAAGACTAAAACCAACTTCATTTAAGCACTACTTTTCATATATATTGTAAATACGACAACAATAAAAATGCCCCATGACAACATAATTGAGGTACTATTCATATTATAATATATTGTTGACTATCACTTAAACTTGTTATCCCTATTTGTCTTAATAGAAATTGCATAGTTATTCACTTATTCTCACAGAATTATGCTTACATGAATCTAATATTGCATCAAGTAAAAGGTAATTTACGGTGTGTACACAAGATTATGCTGATTCCGATAACTCGCAACCATCAGGAGGGAGAAGTACATGAAGGAAAAAGTAGTGTTTTCATCTTCTGCAACTGGATTGATTGAGGGAACTGTGCTTAATACCAAAGAAGTACCAATAGGTACCAAGAATGTGCACATCGGGGCTTATTACCAACTTAGATGCAATACTATGTGAGGTATGTTGTTATGATGCTCCCCGAACGACAACCATTGTGCTACACTTTAGAATCTAATTTATCCGCTACGTGATGAAAGAGAGTTGTCAGTTCAAGAGGGAGCACATAAATGAATAAGGCTCACTAGTTAGGAGAGAGTAATAACCTAACTAGACCATTACAGTTGAAGTTCAGAGCTACATAAATCAGTGCCGTCAGTGCCAAAGATCAAATGCCAAGATCGTCAGACGAGAGAACTTCAAGCCTGCCTCAGTATCTAGACTACAGAGACTCTGCGCTTCAACAACGTCAACATAGTTTATTATTATTGTAATTTACTTGTTTATAGGTCTCATTGTAACCATTCACGTGTGACGATATCTTTGAGGGAGATTGTTAGCCTCGCTCATTTATAAAGATAACGTCACATACGTGAATTGGACTAGATATGTAGTAAGTTGCACCCGCAGAGACTACTTATGTAAACGGGGCAAAGTTATAGTATGTTGAGCCTATAAATACCCCTCATGACTCTTAATGAGGGGTGTGGGAAATCATTGTGTAACACTCATTATTTCAATATAAGAAACCTTTGTTTCTCTCCACCTTTCTCTCTCTACTTTCTCTCTCTAGAATCATCCATGGATTTATCATACTTTGAACAACCTCGACCTCCAGAAACCGATTCTTGCAATCTACAAACTTGTTCCATTAAAAAACATATTTCATGGGCTTTTGTGCTCTAATTTATTAAAGTTGTTTCATCTTTGGACTTTTACAAAATTTTATATTCATTTTTTATTTGTAAGTATACGAACTAAATAATACTAGAGACACATTTTAATGCACCAGACGCATTTAAGATACATTTAGGAAAAATCGATAAATTTTTCAAAAATTAACACTATATCGAAAAAATCCATGGGATGCACGTGCACCCGCGGGCACCCCCTTGGCTCCGTCCCTGCACCAAAATACATAATTCATTCCAAATCTCATTTTTTTACTCCACTCAAGAACATAAACTCCATCTTTGAATACCAATCTTCATCCTTCATCTCCATAAAACAGAAAAAACATCAATCAAAACCCACAAACACCAAAACCCATCCTTACTTGTTAATTATAAAATTTAAATACCTTCACCATCACTTCACCTCTCCCCACCACACACACAGTAAACCTTGATCTCCCTCTGGTTGGTAAGTCTTTTAACTCAAACTTTTTATTTATTTAAAAGAGTAATAATTTTGTTGCTAGATAACTTAATCATTTGTGAAATTATTATATTGTTTGAGTTTGGGGGTTGTTTTACCATTCTGTCTTGTTTTCGACAGACATATATAAGGAAAACTGTGGGCTAACAAGCCCCGATTTTCCGGCTTATTTTGAGACTTATGAGTTTATATAAACTTCTTATATATAAGATTATAGGCTTATAAAAACTTTTTAACTACGTAAACCATCCCCTCTGGTTTCTGATCCAAAAAACCATGCTATATAATTGTTTTAACACAGATGGAATGCTGTAAATTGTTGTTGTTGTTATAAAATCGGCTACAGGATTTTGTGTACCAAGTGACCATGTTCGATCACTTTTATAATTAAAGGCAAGTTTTGAAACAATTAATTTAATACTTTACAATCTTCAGATAGCTGGCTGTTTATATGTTATCTTAAAAACAACTTAATGGGTGCGTTTTGGTTATAGTTTCCTTCACATAAAGTTCCTAGATTATGTGATAGATATGAAATTATATCAGAATTAGATACTTAGGTGTTTGGGTTTGCTTACTTTTAAACTTTCATTTCGACTAAGATTAACAGATAACCACTTCCATTCTTGCTGATAAACACTTTAATACGCAAACCCAAACACCCTATTACCTTTAACGCAACAAGTCTGCAGGAGAATGGAGATGGTGTTCACATCTACTTTTTCAGTTTGTACTACTAGTGATTCAGATTATTAGCTGCAACAAATTTTAATTATTTAAGGATTTGCGTGTAAACTTACCCTTAACCGTCACAATTCAGATATTCAATATAAGATTTGTTGCAAACACTAAAACCGATTATTTGGTTCCTAAAATAATCGGATCATCACAATCAAACTGCAATGCCAAATCCGTTTATTTATTATAATAAGCTATTATGACCAAACTCCGATTTAGAGAATTATGATTATCAACATTAGGTAGTTTTTAAACAATTATAAGAATGATTCTTGTTAATAGTTTATGCGCTAATTGTGTTGATCACTACATTTTCAATGTAAAATAAAAGCGGGTGTTGGGTTATGCGTTTCTTCAGTTATATGTGTCTGGAATGTTACTAACACTTTGTGATTATTTTTTGTTTACAGCTTATTAAGGAACTATCTGATCTAATCCCTAATAGTCGAAACGACCAATAAAAAAAATGTCAGATCATATACCATTCGATATCCAATCAGAAATCATGAAAAGGCTTCCTGTCAAATCACTAATTCAATTCCGATCCGTTTCAAAACAATGGAAGTCTTTTATCGACAGCCCGAAATTCATAAGCAACTACCATATCCATTACACAAACCCCCAACATCATCTACTTTTAGATAGTTTCCAAACCTATACTTCCATTATTGATAACAATACTTTTCCCCAACAAAAGTTTCCCTTAACAGCCCCAGAGTCCCTTAGCTTATTAAGAAACCCATTCCCGCTCGGTCGTTGTTCTGTTGACGGGTTGCTATGTTTTTGTGGTTTCTATGGAGATGTAGATTCAAAAACTATGATGGCTGTTATATGGAATCCTACTGTTAGGAAATCTGTTGGAATTGTTGTTACTCCTAAAGCGGGCTATAAGTGTACTATCGTTGGTTTTGGGGTTTGTCCCTATACTAGTGACCCTAAGCTTATTAATATTAATGCTGATGAATTATCTAGTATGTGGGCGATTGAGGTTTTTACGCTTAGTACACGCGTTTGGAAAACTGTATATATAGGTGCGCCTTTTAAATCGTGTCATTTTACGAAGCTTCAGGTTTTTGTAGATGGGGTTATCTATTTCCTTGCATTTGATGTTGCATCTTCAGGAACTGTATTTTATTTAGTTATTTCATTTGATTTGAAGAGTGAGGTTGTAATTAATGTGGATGATGATAATTATGAAGATGGAATTGTAGTTTATGAACCCTTGTCTGGGCATATTAGTGGTGTTGGGACTAATGGAAAGCGATTTATGTTCTACGCGAGGTCATATATGGAAACACTACTTTTGCTTGATCAGTCAGATTCTATAACAACGATGAAAGGTGGTTCGGTGGTTGCTAGAAAGGGTAACGGAATGCTGGTAAAGGTGGTTCAGTGGTTGCTAGAAAGGGTAACGGAATGCTGGTAAATGTGGTTCAGTGGTTTTGAAATATTACTGGTAATTGGTTTTCTGATTAATGAAATGTTTAGGTTAACTATATCCGAGATAGCAGATTAATTAGTATATATCTTACTGTTGTCATGCAATTCAATAAAGGATATGAGTAATTTTGGACCAATTGTTCTTGCATACTAATATACTATGGCATATTGGTGTCTGCTGCTCTTGATTTTTTTCTTCGTTTGTTTGTTTATTCAAATACTTGAAACATTCATATGTTATTGAGCCAAAATCATAACCATCGAGCTAAGACCAGTTGAGCCAAAGTCTTCATAGCCATACACATGTTTCATAATTATATTTCTGTGCTATATATATTTTGGTGTTTCAAAAAGTTGAAACACACATTCTATTAACAGTGAGTCAAGCTTGAAACCACGGATTTAACACACTTTATTGATAGCAGTATTGTATTGATGGAATGTGATGCAGGTCACTCAAGTCCTTTTCGTTCTTTCTCCCACCATTCAATTTGTTGCCCACACCTTTTCTCTGGCCTGATTTGGCAGAAAGTAGAACTACCAACCAGCTCACACCCTTTAATTTCCTATGGCAATCATGGCATTCGTGATTGCATATCTTTTCTGTGCTGCAAGTTAGCCAGCGTGTTGAAGCAAGGTCTTTGATGGTCTTAGATGTTTGAGGGGGTTTTAGGATGATACAGGAATACTAATTCGTTGTTTATACTCTCTTCAAGTATCTTATATTTTTGTTATGTCGACATGTAGTGCTAATGTTTAGCTTTTCCTTCGATTAATGCTATCTATTGATTCAAAGGTTTTTACAGAAATTATCTAAATAGCTGTATTTGTATTTTCTGTAAAACAACTTTTCTTATATATGATGGCAAACATGGCCGTTTATTTAATTATATGAACGGTCATTTTTAAAACCGGATCAAAGTTGTCATTTTAAAACCATTTCAAAAGGGTCTTCTCTGGTCAGGTGAGTCCTTTCTCTGGCAAACATGAGCACCAGTTAGTATAATATTACTAGTGTAGCAGTATAGAAGAAACGATACCTTTCCTTTTAAGCACTAGCTTCCGAATGAAGTTAATTAGGTGGTAAGTTAGAGTGATTTGAATTGTATAAGAATGATAATCTATGTATGCTGTGAGAGGATACATTAATCGTATTAGAACAACAAGGCCTTGCTTATATCTTCCAACTGATTAGGTAATATTAAGCATTAAACAACAGATATATCAAAGATTGACAAATAATTGTCATGAATGTTGAAATGGAAATATATTTCTTGTAATGAAATCGAAATTCTATATACTCGTTTTTCTCACAAACTAAACCATATAACTCGGCATGGGCAAAATCAGAGTCAATAATGGTGATAGTACGTCTTAATCTAAAATCTAAAGAGGCGTGAGTATTTGATCGTATAGATCTTAATCCAAGTCTCAAAAAAGTACATTTTTTTGTTTTTTTGTTTTGAACAAAGAAAGATCAGTTAATGTGCGTGAGAACTCAAGCGTCAAGACTTGGCGTGTGTATTGTTTAACTTTTTGAAATTACCAAGATATACTCGTATAGGCTATTATAAGCAGTGGACACAAATTTTGTAAAGGGTCACGAGTCCACAACTTGGCATGGGCTTTTTAGTTTATATAAAATAGGATGGTATAAACTCGGGTAAACGGGTACGGGTAAACGGGCGGGTATTACTAGAACACACAACCAAATCCGTACCCGGAAAAAAAAAATACTTCTACCCGAACCCGTATCTAAACCCGCAAACCTGCCCCGAACCTGACCCATCCGGTTCGGGTTTTGGTTTTCCCTTCGGTTTCGGGTGCTTTTGCCATCCCTACTTCAACTACATAGCTCATTGATGTGTGACTGAAGCTTGATTTAATACTATTTGACAACACTAATGTTATCAACCCATTCGCTTTATTGATGTTTGTGGTGTATTGTTGATATTCTTGCCATGACTTGGCTTCGTTGAATTACTTTTGTTGAGCATATTGATAAGTTCTATTGGAGACTCATGAACTTGTATGATGCTACAGATCAATGGCCCCACGAAGAAACCCTGTTAGAGCTACCAGAACTGGTCCTGCAGTGACTACCCCTGGTCGCCGAGGACGCCGACCTACTCGAAATGTTGAAACCCCTACTCCTGACAACCTGGACACTACTAACCGCAACAACAGGAATCAAAATGTTGATGTTCAGGGAGACAATGATCATGTTCCACTTAACGCACCTACTGTGGATCAAGCAATGATCAATCAACTAGTCGAGCAAAGAGTTGCTGAATTACTAGCTGAGTCAAATCATTCCAACAATTCTGCTGGGACTTCTCCACCTGTTCGTGCTAATGGATGTCACTACAGGAGTTCAAGATTTGTGGACCCATTGAGTTTGGTGGAACTGAAGGAGTGGTTTACTTGGTCAGGTGGATTGAGAAAACTGAGTCAGTGTTCAATGTCAGTGGTTGTACGGAGAATGCGAAGGTAAAGTTTGCTTCTTTTACTTTCAAGGATGAAGCTTTAACTTGGTGGAACAATTACCGAAATTCAGTTGGGAGTGATGTAGCTTATGCTATGACTTGGGAGCAATTTAAGTCTCTGCTGATTCAGACTTATTGCCCAAGGAATGAGGTTAAGAAGCTAGAGATTGAGTTCTGGAATCACAAAGTGAATGGTACTGATATGGCGACTTACAATCGTCGTTACCAGGAGTTGGCCTTGCTTTGCCCCAATATGGTAAAAACTGAGACTCAAAAGATCGAGAGGTATACTGATGGGTTGCCTGTAGCTACAAGGAATGATGTGATTTCTGCTAGGCCTGCAAACATCCATGAGGCAATCACAATTGCTCAACAACTTATGGATTCGTTGGAATTGGAAGGAGCTGATAAGGATAAGAATGGAAACAGAAAGAGAGACCATCACTCTAAGGGTAATGATCACCGAAACAAGAGACAAGCTAAGGCTTATGCTATTGGGAATGGAGATAAGAAGAACCAGAACGGTGATGCAACCAAGTGTGGTCGTTGCCACCAGCATCATACTGGATGGTGTAGTGTGAGATGCCAGAACTGCTCAAAGAAAGGACACACAGCTAAGGATTGTAGAGCTCGACCTCTTGCTATGGTTCAAGCTGTTCCTGAGATGAGAAATAAGGCAGACGTTACTTGTTATGGGTGTGGAAAGAAGGGAAATTATAGGAACGAGTGTAGAGAATCGTGGAACTGAGGAAATCAAGGGTCGGGTGGTAATGGGTACAATCATGGAAACCGTGGAGCTGGAGGAAACCGTGGACGACAAGATAACGGGGACCAACGTGTGGAAGCTGGAGCTGCTTAGGGAAGAGTGTATGCACTCGGGAATGAGAGAGGAGAAGATCCGAATGTCGTTACTGGTACGTTCCTTCTCAATAATCGTTATGCTTCCATACTATTTGATACTGGTGCCGATAGGAGTTTTGTGTCCAGTACGTTTGCACCCTTACTAGAGAAACCCCCGATGGCCTTAGGAATTGGATATGATATAGAGTTAGCAAATGGGAATATAGAAAGGATTAATACTATCATTCGCGGTTGCACGTTAAATTTCTTGAATCACCCTTTCAACATAGATCTTCTACCCGTCACGTTAGGAAGTTTCGATGTCATCATTGGTATGGATTGGTTGTCGAAGTATCGTGCTCACATACTTTGCGACGAGAAGATCGTGCGTGTACCTTACGGAAAGGAAATCCTAAATATATTAGGAGATCGAAAGGATTCGAGGAGCCCATCCCGGTTAGCAGTTATTTCTTGCACTAAGTTACCAAAGCTAATGGAGAAAGGATGTTACCTTTTCTTAGCTCAAATTTCTGAGAAAGGAGGGACGGAGAAAAAGGGAAGGTACATTGGAGATGTGAAATGAGTATATTAATAGGCATCGTATCCCACGACGCCCATAGGTTGTGGTACATGTATTAGGATAATAAATTACTATATATATATCGTGGAATCTGGCCAATTTGACGATGTATATAAGGAATTTATTAGACTACGATATATACCATATAGTATTTTTGTGCTATGTGCTTAGGTTGGGTATAATCTTGGAACGGTATATTACGTAAATAAATATGGGGATTACCAAATCGACGGATTTGATAAACTTCGATGATTTATTTAAATAATATATTGGGCTAATATTAGACCTATAGATTGTTTTATTATTCTTTTGTATGACTTCTTGGTTTGTTTGTGTCGACCCACCACCCGTATGGATACCAAACGTCAAACTCCAAACTAATACGAGAAATGGATTTTCGGAAAATAAAACGGAATACGTTCGGGTTTGGGAATATTCGATTTTGAGGAAATGATTTCTGAACGAGTTGATATTGATAGGTCGTGCCGAGTCCGTAGTTGCCGTCTTTTGAGTTACTATACGTCTTACTTCTACCGATTTCTTATTGCTGATTTCTGGACTTGAGGTGAGTCATAGCCCCACTTTTTACTCTTGAACTATGTTTTCAATACTTGGGGTGAGAAACGTGCAAATTATTTTATGTGGACTATTATCGCTTTTATATTCTTTTCGAAACTTGCTATGCTTATGTAACTAGGAAGAGTGAGGCCTAACCTAGAGTTAGGTAAGCTAGACAACGAGGCCTAGACTAGATCTAGGTAAGTTGTACATGTCGTATCCTTACGCATGTTGGGTATGTCGTATCCTTACGCATACATATTGATTTGATTTGATTTGATTAGTTGACTATAGTGTGCACCTATAGGATTATGATGGAGCGGAGGGTATCCGCAGGTTTGTTACGGAGGGTATCCGTGTATTTATGTTGGAGCGGAGGGTATCCGCAGGCTGTAGTGAATCCCTAGTATAGCTAGCAAGCGTTTTGCGTATATGTCCACTATATTGATTTTGAATTTAAACCTATGATCTCACCAGCGAAAGCTGACTTTTAGCACGTCTTCTCAGGTAATTAAGTGATGATTTGGATGCATGGATTGGAAGGCTCGGCTAAGGCACCTGGTTTATGGATCTATTTTTCTAAAACTCTGATATTTAATTGTGGACCTACGTTTATTTCTTTTGGGCCTGACTCTGAATGAATGTTGGGATAAATGTAAACTTTAAAACCCTGTTTTGGTTGTGTTTTTCTTATGTTTACTTTATCTCGTTCCTTTATGTCTTGTGTTGGATACCAATCCCCGTAACACCCTGAAAGCTTGTTGAGTCTTCCGCTGTACCAAATTTTGGGGGTGTTACAGATTGGTATCAGAGCCAAGGTTATAGAGAACTAGGTAAATAAACACCTAAACTATAACCGAATTTTTATAGAAAATGATCCTTGACCATTGCCCGCCAGCCCGCCAAGCCGAAGCATCTTCGATTATTTTGAGGTATTATGAGATTTTTGAGATGATTTGAGATTATGGGATATATGGATTTAGTGATAAGATGGCGTTTCGAGGAATTATGTGGTTTAATTGTTTTATAAATGTTTTAGTAAAGCGGTATTTTAAATCTTTCTTGATATATATGATTTAAAATTATATGATAGAGGATTTTCGGTATGGTATTTTGAGTTTGCGACTTAGTTGTTTTGAAACACTTACACCTACCCTACGCCGTTGTCACAGACTATGGCCTCCCATATGCCCGATGTTGTTGAGGATATTTTTACTGCACCGGTATTCCCAGCATAGTTCACTATGGCTCCTGATGATCCTTACCAGGTTGCCATGCATTCAGCTACTGTGTCGCCGACAGCTTCTACTTCAGCACCGCCTGCTGCATCTACGCAGGGACCCTCATCTCTAGGGCTCCCTGGTACATCGAGGCAGCTTACTCTTCATCAGGTTTTGGCTCGTGTGGCTCCACGCTTTGCCCACCGAGCTACGGCACGTATGTCGGTACGCCCTACTTCACCACCTTTACAGATAGATGCTCACTCTCTTCTGTCAGAGGCACCACCTACATCATTGCGTCGTCGTCCTAGATCACCTACCACATCTCCACATGGTTCACCTGTTAGGAGACGACGATTGATGACGTACTCTTCCGATGAGGAGGAGGAGGAGTACGAGGGTGAGGATGAGGCTGATGACCCTCAGGAGGAGGAGATGCCTGATGATGATGATTTGTTAGTGCCACCAGCTCAGGTTAAGGAGCCTGATTCACCTATACATCCGATAGAGCCTATTTCACCTGATCATCCATTTCTGTTTGATTCATCACCTGGTAGCCCCGTGGCGTCGGATGCGTCATCTGAGGTTTCTGCTGAACAGGCAGAGTTAGGTGAGACTGGCAGGTTGTGGGCTCAGATTACTGCACAGGGCGAGAGGATCTCGCGGGTGTCTGACCGACTTGAGATGGTTATTGGAGAGTTTATCGCTGAGCTGAGAGTTGATATGACCACTGTCGTGGGCAGGATGACAGCGATGAGGAGAGGTTTGATGGTGATTCATGAGCAGATCGAGAGTTTACAGCGAGGTTTTATCACAGCTCGAGAGGCCGACTGCAAGTTATGGCAAAGGAATGCCGAGCTGGAGAAGGAGGTGGCAAACTTCAAGAGAGACAGTGACACCCATAGTGTGGAGTTATGATCACTATGGAGAGAGCTTGAGAGCTTGAGACAGGAGTTGAGGAGCCTCCGCCAGGAGCGTGGCTAGATGTTTGGGTTATGTTGTCTTGTTGCTTTCTTAACCGAGGAGTGTTCGGTTAGAAAAGCTAGTTATCCTATTTTGATGTATTTTCCGTTGATTATTCGTCTCGTTTGGAATGATTAGTATATTTTGTGTTTACTGGTAGTTGGAACGATGTTGGATCTCTATTGTATGGTTGATGGTTATTATTATATGGTATTATGTGGTTTTTGGATGTTATGGAAACTGAGTCCCTACTCACTTTATTGATGTCCTGTGGTGTATTGTTGATGTTCTTTCCGCTTCATTGATTTAATTCTTGTTGAGCATATGATAAGTTCTATCGGAGACTCATGAACCTTGTATGATGTTTCAGATCAATGGCCCCACGACGAAACCCTGTTAGAGCTACCAGAACTGGTCCTGCAGAGACTACCCCTGGTCGCTGAGGACGCCGTCCTACTCGAAATGTTGAAACCCCTACTCCTGACAACCTGGACACTACTAACTGCAACAACAGGAATCAAAATGTTGATGTTCAGGGAGACAATGATCATGTTCCACTTAACGCACCTACTGTGGATCAAGCAATGATCAATCAACTTGTGGAGCAAAGAGTTGCTGAACTACTGGCTGAGTCAAATCATTCCAACAATTCTGCTGGAACTTTTCCGCATGTTCGTGCTAATGGATGTAACTACAAGGAGTTTAAGATTTGTGGACCTATTGAGTTTGGTGGAACTGAAGGAGTGGTTTACTTGGTCAGGTGGATAGAGAAGACTGAGTCAGTGTTTAATGTCAGCGGTTGTGCGGAGAATGCGAAGGTAAAGTTTGCTTCTTTTACTTTCAAGGATGAAGCTTTAACTTGGTGGAACAATTACCGTAATTCGGTTGGGAGTGATGTGGCTTATGCTATGACTTGGGAGCAATTTAAGTCTTTGCTGATTCAGACTTATTGCCCAAGAAATGAGGTTAAGAAGCTGGAGATTGAGTTTTGGAATCACAAAGTGAAGGGTACCGATATGGCGACTTACAATCGTCGTTACCAGGAGTTGGCCTTGCTCTGCCTAGATATGGTTAGAACTGAGACTCAAAAGATTGAGCGGTATACCGATGGGTTGCCTGTGGCTACAAGGAATGATGTGATTGCTGCTAGACCTGCAAACATCCATGAGGCAATCACAATTGCTCAACAACTAATGGATTCGTTGGAATTGGAAGGAGCTGATAAGGATAAGAATGGAAAGAGAAAGAGAGACCATCACTCTAAGGGTAATGATCACCGGAACAAGCGACAAGCTGTTGCTAAAGCTTATGCTATTGGGGATGGAAATAAGAAGAACTATAATGGTGATGCACCCAAGTGTGGTCGTTGCTACAGGAATCATACAGGACAATGTACTGTGATTTGCCAGAATTGCACAAGGAGAGGACATATAGCTAGGGATTGTAGAGCACGACCTCTTGCTATGGTTCAAGCTGCTCCTGAAGTGAGAAGTAAGGCAGATGTTACTTGTTATGGATGTGGAAAGAAGGGACATTATAGGAACGAGTGTAGGGAATCGTGGAACCGAGGAAATCAAGGATCGGGTGGTAATGGGTACAATCACGGAAATCGTGGAGCTGGAGGAAACCGTGGACGACAAGATAATGGGGACCAACATGTGGAAGCTGGAGCTGCTCAGGGAAGAGTGTATGCACTTGGGAACGAGAGAGGAGAAGATCCGAACGTTGTTACTGGTACGTTCCTTCTCAATAATCGTTATGCTTCCATACTATTTGATACTGGTGCCAATAGAAGTTTTGTGTCCACTACGTTTGCACCCTTACTAGAGAAACCCCCGATGGCCTTAGGAATTGGATATGATGTAGAGTTAGCAAATGGGAACATAGAAAGGATTAAGACCATCATTCACGGTTGCACGTTAAATTTCTTGAATCACCCTTTCAACATAGATCTGCTACCCGTTACGTTAGGAAGTTTCGATGTCATCATTGGTATGGATTGGTTGTCTAAGTATCGTGCTCACATACTTTGCGATGAGAAGATCGTGCGTGTGCCTTACGGAAAGGAGATTCTAAATATACTAGGAGATCGAAAAGGTTCGAGGAGCCCATCCCGGTTAGCAGTCATTTCTTGCACTAAGCTACCAAAGCTAATGGAAAAAGGATGTTACCTTTTCTTAGCCCAAATCTCTGAGAAAGGAGGGAAGGAGAAGAAGGAAAGATGCATTGGAGATGTGCCTATAGTTCGTGATTTTCCTGATGTATTTCCTGATGATTTGCCGGGAATCCCGCCTACTAGACAAGTGGAGTTTCAGATTGAGTTGATACCTGGTGCTGCACCTGTGGCACGAGCGCCTTATCGACTTGCACCCACTGAACTAGAAGAGTTGTCAAAACAATTAGCGGAGTTAGCCGAAAAAGGATTTATAAGACCAAGTTCTTCACCTTGGGGAGCCCCGGTCTTATTCGTGAAGAAGAAGGATGGATCGTTTCGTATGTGTATTGATTATCGAGAGCTGAACAAGTTAACGGTGAAGAATAGATACCCGTTACCAAGGATCGACGACTTGTTCGATCAGCTTCAAGGATCGAGTGTGTATTCAAAGATCGATTTGAGATCGGGATATCATCAGCTTCGAGTTCGCGAGGAAGATATTCTGAAAACGGCTTTCAGAACCCGTTACGGGCATTACGAGTTTTAGGTGATGCCGTTTGGGTTGACCAACGCACCGGCAGTATTCATGGACCTCATGAATCAGGTGTGTAAGCCTTATTTAGATAAGTTTGTGATCGTATTCATTGACGATATTTTAATCTACTCGAAGAGTGAGAAGGAGCATGAGGAGCATTTGAGGCTTATCTTGGAATTGCTCAGGAGAGAGAAGCTGTATGCCAAGTTTTCCAAATGTGAATTTTGGATTCCGACGGTATAATTTTTGGGTCATGTGATTGATAAACAAGGAGTTCATGTAGATCCTGCTAAGATTGAAGCGAATAAAGATTGGGCTGCACCTACGACCCTAACAGAAGTTCGTCAATTTTTGGGTTTAGCCGGTTATTACCGAAGATTCATCGAGGGATTTTCGAAGATAGCTAAACCGTTGACCAAATTAACCCAAAATAGTGTTAAATACGAATGGGGAGATAAGAAAGAGGAAGCATTTCAATTACTTAAGGAGATGTTGTGTAGTGCTCCTATCTTGGCGTTACCTGAAGGTAGCGAGGATTTCGTCGTCTATTATGACGCTTTGCATAAAGGTTTGGGAGCTGTGTTAATGCAACGAGAGAAAGTGATAGCTTATGCTTCCCGACAGCTCAAGAAGCACGAGAAGAACTACACCACCCATGATTTGGAGTTAGGTGCTGTGGTTTTTGCCTTGAGGATATGGAGACATTACTTGTATGGAACCAAGTGTGTTGTGTTTACTAATCACAAAAGTCTACAACACATCTTGAATCAAAAAGAGCTCAACATGAGACAACGACGTTGGATTGAGTTGCTAATCGATTATGATTGCGAAATTCGCTACCATCCTGGTAAAGCAAACGTTGTTGCTGATGCTCTTAGTCGAAAGGAGAGAATACCACCGTTACGAGTTAGGTCATTGGGAATGACTATCGTATCGCCGTTACCGTCTCAAATATTTGAAGCTCAAACGGAAGCGTTGAAAGCAGAAAACCGACCTGCTGAGAACATATTTGGGATGGCTGAGAATGAGAAAGGATTTGTTAAGCGTTCTGATGGAGTATTATGTTTTGGAGATCGGATTTGGGTACCTTTGTATGGAGGAATTCGAGAGTTGGTTATGCACGAGTCGCATAAGTCCAGATACTCTATTCATCCTGGATCTGACAAGATGTACCAGGATTTGAAAAAGCTATATTGGTGGCCAAACATGAAGGCAAATATAGCGTTGTATGTTAGTAAGTGCTTGACATGTTCTAAGGTTAAAGCCGAACATCAAAGACCGTCAGGATTATTAACGCAACCAGAACTCCCAGTTTGGAAATGGGAACGGATTACAATGGACTTTATTACCAAATTACCAAAGACAGCTAGCGGTTGTGACGCTATCTGGGTAATTGTGGATCGGTTGACTAAGTCTGCTCATTTCCTGGCAATTAGTGAAGATGATAGCGTGGACAAACTTGCGAAGTTGTATGTGAAGGAAATTATTTCTCGTCATGGAGTTCCGATATCGATTATTTCTGATCGCGATTGCCGCTTTACATCAGCTTTGTGGCGATCACTCCAGATTGCTTTGGGGACGAGACTTGATATGAGTACTGCATATCATCCCCAGACCGATGGACAAAGTGAGAGGACTATTCAGACTTTGGAGGATATGCTTCGTGCATGTATAATAGACTTTGGTAAAGGCTGGGAGAAGTATCTACCCCTTGCGGAATTCTCCTATAATAATAGCTACCACACAAGTCTTAAAGCTGCACCGTTTGAAGCTTTGTATGGCCAAAAATGTCGTTCGCCTATTGGTTGGGCTGAAGTTGGAGATAGCCAACTCACAGGCCCCGAACTTATTTTGCAGACTACTGAGAAAGTGACTCAAATTCGTGATCGATTACAAGCAGCTAGAGATAGACAGAAAAGTTACGCCAATCAGAGACGTAAACCCCTAGAGTTCCAGGTTGGAGACAAAGTGATGCTGAAAGTCTCGCCTTGGAAGGGTGTGATACGTTTCAGGAAACGTGGAAAACTCAACCCCCGCTACATTGGACCATTTCTTATTTTGGAAAGAATTGGGCCCGTGGCTTATCGGTTGGAATTACCACATGAACTGAGTAAAGTTCACGATGTGTTTCATGTTAGTAATTTGAAGAAGTGTCTTTCTGATGAGACGCCGGTTATTCCGATGAAGGATATCCGTGTTGATGAGAAACTAAACTTTGTGGAAGAGCCGATTGAGATATTGGACCGAGAGATTAAACGACTCAAGCGAAGTCGCATTCCACTCGTCAAGGTTCGTTGGAATTCCCGACATGGACCAGAATTTACGTGGGAACGTGAGGACGAGTTCCGGAAGAGATATCCGAAGCTTTTCACTTCGTAGATGGATTGTTCCGAGAGAAACCCGGGACGGGTTTCTTCTGAGACTGGGAGGATGTGACAACCGGCAAATTAGGGAGCCATTTTGAAAACCCGCATTACGTTAAAGTTCGTTTATAAATTTTCATTTGGAATTTTATTCGTAACGAGCTTGTAAGACCTATTTTATGTTTGTTTATATTTAAAATCGTTATGGGATTTGAGATTTATTTAATGATTTGATATGGAAATATACGTGGTGATTTATTTTGAAATTCTCATTTGGTACTACGTTGACTCCGGCACTAGGATAACCTAACAGAACTTTATGTCTTGATTTTACGAGTTCGACAATATTTATTTATTTACAGAACTTTTCGTGAGATATTAAACGTTTTGAAACGGGTTTCGGATTTTGGTCCGTGTAATTTACACCCACTCATATTACCACTAATACTAATAATAGTATTATTATTATTATTAAAAATAAAATATTTTTTTTTATGAGTAAAGATACAAAAATCGTCCTTGTGGTTACTTCACCTCACACACAAACACAACTCACCACTCACCCTCACCAACTCTCTCTCCCTCTCTCTAAACCCTAGCCGCCGCACCCTTTGGCCGGCCACCACCATCACACCGCCACCCTCATCACAAAACCAACACCACCATATTACTCCTCATCTCATCCTCTTTCTTTTGACATATAATACGCGCTCTAAAACATCCTTTAACACCACGAAATCTTTAAAGATCCGGTCGAGTTTTATTGTTTTCACTAGATCCGTAAGTTTGGAGGTTCAAGAAGGTGAGTAAGCTCGTTTTGGCACCTTGGGTGCCTCGATATGGTATTAAACCCGTGGGTACACAGAAGGTTTTTATGGGAATTGAATTAGAATGTTGGGAAATAATGTTTTTGATATTGAAAATGAGTTTGGTATCCGGGTTTAATGGTGATTACATGGGGTCGAGTGAACCGTGAGTCTTGGACTCACGGCTTGATGTGGGTATGAGCCTATGGCTCGTTGTTTCTTGATGGTTGACCTTGGATTCTTGGATTTCATGTTTAGTTGCGATGGTGTTTGACTTGACTCGATTGAGTCATGATTTTTGGCCGAGTTGTTGTTGTTGATGTCGCGACCCAAGAGGGTCGTTTGGGCAGTTTTGTAATGCTCATTTGAGCTTATGATTGGAGACCTCATGGTCTTAGTTCGAGTCTTGGTGACTCGTGTGTTATGCCGAGACCCAAGTGGGTCAAAAGGCTCGGGTTTGGCTTGGTAAACCAACCCGGAACTGGTCCCTTTTGATACTTTTATTTTCCTTGTTATGGTTCATGTTATCTTTGGTATTGTTGTGGCTTTCGATTCGGCCGAATGCTTTTGATGGGTCGAGACCCTTTGTGGTCTCGACAATGGGTATAATGTGATATTGAGGAGTTGTTGACGAATGGTAAAGTGGGGACCGATTGTGAGACGGTCACTTAGATTGACGGAGATAGGTTAGTCGGGTGCCGTAGTCGGACCCTATTGTTGTAGCACGTGTATTGGGATTGATTTGGACGGAGTTGGATTGCTTATTTATGACTTGCTTATATTATCTTTGGACTTGGACAATGAGCCGAGAGTGATGACTCGGACATGTGACCAATTCGTATGACTCGATAATTATTTATAATTAAAACGCGAATAATAAAACTCGTAATAATATTATTGGTAATATAAACGTTTATATAAATATATAGACGTGAATAACGTATATATAAATATATAAATGCGTATATTAATAATAACAAAAATCACGAGTAATATTATAACAATAACGCGACTAAATATATTATGCTACGAGAGTAGAGAAATATTATTGGAAGCGTTATTATGAATAAATTTTATAAATAACGAGGAATTCTCGACGTTAACTAAATTTTAAATGAAATAATATCTTTTATGTAACGAGGAAAACTATCGAGTTATACGGGGTCGTGGTCACTTGAGTCCAAGTGGGTTTTTATTTGTGACTTTTGTGTTGTCACGGATATATGACGATTAATATAAACATTTTCTATAACTAAATAACTTATTTGGCTATATGAAATGAGTATATTAATGGGCATCGTATCCCACGACACCCATAGGTTGTGGTACATGTATTAGGATAATAAATTACTATATATATATATATATATCATGGAATCTGGCCAATTTGACGATGTATATGAGGAATTTATTAGACTACGATATATACCATATAGTATTTTTGTGCTATGTGCTTAGGTTGGGTATAATCTTGGAACGGTATATTACGTAAATAAATATGGGGATTACCAAATCGACGGATTTGATAAACTTCGATGATTTATTTAAATAATATATTGGGCTAATATTAGACCTATAGATTGTTTTATTATTCTTTTGTATGACTTCTTGGTTTGTTTGTGTCGACCCACCACCCGTATGGATACCAAACGTCAAACTCCAAACTAATACGAGAAATGGATTTTCGGAAAATAAAACGGAATACGTTCGGGTTTGGGAATATTCGATTTTGAGGAAATGATTTCTGAACGAGTTGATATTGTTAGGTCGTGCCGAGTCTGTAGTTGCCGTCTTTTGAGTTACTATATGTCTTACTTCTACCGATTTCTTATTGCTGATTTCTGGACTTGAGGTGAATCATAGCCCCACTTTTTACTCTTGAACTATGTTTTCAATACTTGAGGTGAGAAACGTGCAAATTATTTTATGTGGACTATTATCGCTTTTATATTCTTTTCGAAACTTGCTATGCTTATGTAACTAGGAAGAGCGAGGCCTAACCTAGAGTTAGGTAAGCTACACAACGAGGCCTAGACTAGATCTAGGTAAGTTGTACATGTCGTATCCTTACGCATGTTGGTTATGTCGTATCCTTACGCATACATATTGATTTGATTGGATTTGATTAGTTGACTATAGTGTGCACCTATAGGATTATGATGGAGCGGAGGGTATCCGTAGGTTTGTTACGGAGGGTATCCGTGTATTTATGTTGGAGCGGAGGGTATTCGCAGGCTGTAGTGAATCCCTAGTATCGCTAGCAAGCGTTTTGCGTATATGTCCACTATATTGATTATGAATTTAAACCTATGATGTCACCAGCGAAAGCTGACTTTTAGCACGTTTTCTCAGGTAATTAAGTGATGATTTGGATGCATGGATTGGAAGGCTCGGCTAAGGCACCTGGTTTATGGATCTATTTTTCTAAAACTCTGATATTTAATTGTGGACCTACGTTTATTTCTTTTGGGCCTGACTCTGAATGAATGTTGGGATAAATGTAAACTTTAAAACCCCGTTTTGGTTGTGTTTTTCTTATGTTTACTTTATCTCATTTCTTTATGTCTTGTGTTGGATACCAATCCCCGTAACACCCCGAAAGCTTGTTGAGTCTTCCACTGTACCAAATTTTGGGGGTGTTACAGATTGGTATCAGAGCCAAGGTTATAGAGAACTAGGTAAATAAACACCTAAACTATAACCGAATTTTTATAGAAAACGATCCTTGACCATTGCCCGCCAGCCCGCCAAGCCGAAGCATCTTCGATTATTTTGAGGTATTAAGAGATTTTTGAGATGACTTGAGATTATGGGATATATGGATTTAGTGATAAGATGGCGTTTCGAGGAATTATGTGGTTTAATTGTTTTATAAATGTTTTAGTAATGCGGTATTTTAACTCTTGATATATATGATTTGAAATTATATGATAGAGGATTTTTGGTATGGTATTTTGAGTTTGCGACTTAGTTGTTTTGAAACACTTACACCTACCCTACGCCGTTGTCACAGACTATGGCCTCCCATATGCCCGATGTTGTTGAGGATATTCTTACTGCACCGGTATTCCCAGCACAGTTCACTATGGCTCCTGATGATCCTTACCAGGTTGCCATGCATTCAGCTACTGTGTCGCCGACAGCTTCTACTTCAGCACCGCCTGTTGCATCTACGCAGGGACCCTCATCTCTAGGGCTCCCTGGTACATCGAGGCAGCTTACTCTTCATCAGGTTTTGGCTCGTGTGGCTCCACGCTTTGCCCACCGAGCTACGACACGTATGTCGGTACGCCCTACTTCACCACCTTTACAGATAGATGCTCACTCTCTTCTGTCAGAGGCACCACCTACATCATTGCGTCGTCGTCCTAGATCACCTACCACATCTCCACATGGTTCACCTGTTAGGAGACGATGATTGATGACGTACTCTTCCGATGAGGAGGAGGAGGAGTACGAGGGTGAGGATGAGGCTGATGACCCTCAGGAGGCTGAGCAGGGTGATGATGATGACCCTGAGGAGGAGGAGATGCCTGATGATGATGATTTATTAGTGCCACCAGCTCAGGTTGAGGAGCCTGATTCACCTATACATTCGATAGAGCCTATTTCACCTGATCATCCATTTTTGTTTGATGCACCACCTGGTAGCCCCGTGGCGTCAGATGCGTCATCTGAGGTTTCTGCTGAACAGGCAGAGTTAGGTGAGACTGGCAGGTTGTGGGCTCAGATTACTGCATAGGGCGAGAGGATCTCGCGGGTGTCTGACCGACTTGAGATGGTTATTGGAGAGTTTATCGCTGAGCTGAGAGTTGATATGACCACTGTCGTGGGCAGGACGACAGCGATGAGGAGAGGTTTGATGGAGATTCATGAGCAGATCGAGAGTTTACAGCGAGGTTTTATCACAGCTCGAGAGGCCGACCGCAAGTTATGGCAAAGGAATGCCGAGCTGGAGAAGGAGGTGGCAGACCTCAAGAGAGACAGCGACACCCATAGTTTGGATGGATTCATGATTTTATTAATCACAAGCAATCTTTATCAAAGGGACTGCCAACTATTATGGGCTAGCTAGGCCCATATTCACAATTAGTACAATATGTACATCTAATGACAATCAATATGTACAGTTAATAAATAGATATAAGTACTACTTACTAAACGGGCAGCTTGATACTTACACATTTTTTTATGCACACACCACAATGTTACATTATTAATGCACATGTTACAACATGCTATATGCATAATTGTGGTGTGTGCATCAATAAAAGTGATTACTAAACTGCTGTTAACTCTTCTTATTTCATTATTCACGGAGTTGTTGGGTTTCTCTGCTCAGAAAAAGGTCACAACTCTTGGTACCACCTCATTATTCTTAAAGATTGCTGTTTTATTTTCATTTAAGTTCTGTATTGCCACTACACCAATTCGGACCTTTGTCGTCCCTAAATAACAAAGGGCATCGTCCCTATTTAGTCGTCACCAAAGTTTTGTCACTAAATGTATTGAGGTCGACTTTTTCTTCATGTTTAGAGACGACAATTTGGGGCCACTTTTTTATTTTCATTTAAGACTTGTATTGCGCCACTACACCAATTTAGACCTTTATGGACGATAATGTCATTCCTAAATTTACAAAAGGCGTCGTTCCTAAATAACAAAAGGCTTCGTCCCTAAATTTATTACTTGGTATGATATAACAATAAGCTATAAAACTTAAAATAAGCATGTTATTATTATTATTATTTTTTGAACTACAACATGTTAATCTGAGTCTGTCAAATATAAACGAAAATCACTAAAAATTGTAAACCCACAAATAAAAATCTTAAACAAAACACGTTATGAGATGGACTACTTTTTTCACCCACAAATATGCTTAAACATCTCCGGCACAGGAGACGTCATCAACGACACTTACTTCTGACAACTCTTTTTTTATTATTAAAAAGGTATTAATTTGTTTGTTTGTTAGCTATATAACAACTTAATCCCGTTTGATTAGCTATTATGTTGTTTAGATTAATATTATTATTATTATTATTATTATTATTATTACTATTATTATTATTATTATTATTATTATTATTATTATTATTATTATTATTATTATTATTATTGGGTTCATAAATGATATGTGAACATTTAAGAAAGTTCGTTGCTATTTGATGCCATTAACAATTTTTTTTTTTAGGTTTTTGATCTTTCTTATAGCTTGCCACATAAATATATTTTGACTACACCGTGTAACTTTAACCTCTAACAAAGTTGGCATACTGGGTTAAGTGAGAGTGAGTAAGGGTGAGTGAGGAGTAAGTGAGGTGGAGGAGATGTAATGTAGTGCTAATATCTATGAGTGAAAGTATGCTATTTAGTTACCACTACATGTTCAATACTTTTTCGATTGTACAATGAGCTAAAAAACTAAAACAAATACGGTTACCTAGGTTCACAAATTATAATAACTTCGTCCTTTTAACCTTATAAAAATAGTAAAGATTAAACAACCTAAATGGTCTATGTGGTTTTAACCATTACGAATCCAATCCATTTGGTCTAAATTTGTGAGATTGACTACCAAATACGAGGGTATATTTGTCTTTCCACGTATTCTATTAAATAATAAAAGAGTAAATTACACACTTCGTCCTTGTGATTTGCGTTGACTGCAGTATTTCGTCCTTTGACAAAAAAAAAAAAAAAAAAAAAAAAAAAAAAAAAAGAAACGTCGTTTGGCCATAATTGGCAAACGTTATATGTTGTTAGTCCCTCTCTCTAACGATCCTCACTAACCTTCGTTAAGTCACTTCATGAGATAACCATTTGAGGTTATAATAGTCATTTCGCATTGCTCTACTCCGTGGTAATTAATCATCTTCCTCTCATGCATGACCATCATTTCCTTTATTTTACTACCGTCATTATCATCATCATTTGTTCACTCCAAGTCATCACCAAAATACATAATTCATTCCAAATCTCATTTTTTTACTCCACTCAAGAACATAAACTCCATCTTTGAATACCAATCTTCATCCTTTATCTCCATAAAACAGGAAAAACATCAATCAAAACCCACAAACACCAAAACCCATCCTTACTTGTTAATTATTAAATTTAAATACCTTCACCATCACTACACCTCTCCCCACCAGACACACTGTAAAATAAACCTTGATCTCCCTCTGGTTGGTAAGTCTTTTAACTCAAACTTTTTATTTATTTAAAAGAGTAATAATTTGTTTGCTAGATAACTTAATCATTTGTGAAATTATTATATTGTTTGAGTTTGGTGGTTGTTTTACCATTCTGTCTTGTTTTCGACAGACATATATAAGGAATCCTGTGGGCTAACAAGCCCCAATTTTCCGGCTTATTTTGAGACTTATGAGTTTATATAAACTTCTTATATATAAGATTATAGGCTTATAAAAACTTTTTAACTACGTAAACCATCCCCTCTGGTTTCTGATCCAAAAAACCATGCTATATAATTGTTTTAACACAGATGGAATGCTGTAAATTATTGTTGTTGTTATAAAATCGGCTACAGGATTTTGTGTACCAAGTGACCATGTTCGATCACTTTTATAACTAAAGGCAAGTTTTGAAACAATTAATTTAATACTTTACAATCTTCAGATAGCTGGCTGTTTATATGTTATCTTAAAAACAACTTAATGGGTGCATTTTGGTTATAGTTTCCTTCACATAAAGTTCCTAGATTATGTGATAGATATGAAATTATATCAGAATTAGATACTTAGGTGTTTGGGTTTGCTTACTTTTAAACTTTCATTTCGACTAAGATTAATAGATAACCACTTCCATTCTTGCTGATAAACACTTAAATTCCCAAACCCAAACACCCTATTACCTTTAACTCAACAAGTCTGCAGGAGAATGGAGATGGTGTTCACATCTACTTTTTCAGTTTGTACTACTAGTGATTCAGATTATTAGCTGCAACAAATTTTAATTATTTAAGGATTTGCGTGTAAACTTACCCTTAACCGTCACAATTCAGATATTCAATATAAGATTTGTTGCAAACACTAAAACCGATTATTTGGTTCCTAAAATAATCGGATCATCACAATCAAACTGCAATGCCAAATCCGTTTATTTATTATAATAAGCTATTATGACCAAACTCCGATTTAGAGAATTATGATTATCAACATTAGGTAGTTTTTAAACAATTATAAGAATGATTCTTGTTAATAGTTTATGCGCTAATTGTGTTGATCACTACATTTTCAATGTAAAATAAAAGCGGTTGTTGGGTTATGCGTTTCTTCAGTTATATGTGTCTGGAATGTTACTGACACTTTGTGATTATTTTTTATTTACAGCTTATTAAGGAACTATCTGATCTAATCCCTACTAGTCGAAACGCCCAATAAAAAAAATGTCAGATCATATACCATTCGATATCCAATTAGAAATCATGAAAAGGCTTCCTGTCAAATCACTAATTCAATTCCGATCCCTTTCAAAACAATGGAAGTCTTTTATCGACAGCCCGAAATTCATAAGCAACTACCATATCCATCACACAAACCCCCAACATCATCTACTTTTAGATAGTTTCCAAACCTATACTTCCATTATTGATAACAATACTTTTCCCCAACAAAAGTTTCCCTTAACAGCCCCAGAGTCCCTAAGCTTATTAAGAAACCCATTCCCGCTCGGTCGTTGTTCTGTTGACGGGTTGCTATGTTTTTGCGGTTTCTATGGAGATGTAATCTATGATGGCTGTTATATGGAATCCTACTGTTAGGAAATCTGTTGGAATTGTTGTTACTCCTAAAGCGGGGTATAAGTGTACTATCGTTGGTTTTGGGGTTTGTCCCGATACTAGTGACCCTAAGCTTATTAATATTAGTGCTGATGAATTATCTAGTATGTGGGCGATTGAGGTTTTTACGCTTAGTACACGCGTTTGGAAAACTGTATATATAGGTGCGCCTTTTAAATCGTGTCATTTTACGAAGCTTCAGGTTTTTGTAGATGGGGTTATCTATTTCCTTGCATTTGATGTTGCATCTTCAGGAACTGTATTTTATTTAGTTATTTCATTTGATTTGAAGAGTGAGAAATTTGGAGAAGTGTGTCTTCCTGAGAAATTAGTACATACATTTCAGCTAGATTTGGCGAAGGTGAATGAGTCGCTTGGTTTACTTGAGTATTTTGATGAGGAAGGCGTGCCGGTTTGTGTTGTGTGGACGAGGAAAGATGGTGCTAAAAAACCGTTTAGTAAGCTGTATACTGTTAAGGTTGAGGGTACGTCGTTCATTTGGGTATTAGAGTTTAGGAAAAATGGTGAGGTTGTAATTAATGTGGATGATGATAATTATAAAGATGGAATTGTAGTTTATGAACCTTTGTCCGGGCATATTAGTGGTGTTGGGACTAATGGAAAGCGATTTACGTTCTACGCGAGGTCATATATGGAAACACTACTTTTGCTTGATCAGTCAGATTCTATAACAACGATGAAAGGTGGTTCAGTGGTTGCTAGAAAGGGTAACGGAATGCTGGTAAAGGTGGTTCAGTGGTTGCTAGAAAGGGTAACGGAATGCTGGTAAATGTGGTTCAGTGGTTTTGAAATATTACTGGTAATTGGTTTTCTGATTAATGAAATGTTTAGGTTAACTATATCCGGGATAGCAGATTAATTAGTATATATCTTACTGTTGTCATGCAATTCAATAAAGGATATGAGTAATTTTGGACCAATTGTTCTTGCATACTAATATACTATGCCATATTGGTGTCTGCTGCTCTTGATTTTTTTCTTCGTTTGTTTGTTTATTCAAATATTTGAAACATTCATATGTTATTGAGCCAAAATCATAACCATCGAGCTAAGACCAGTTGAGCCAAAGTCTTCATAGCCATACACATGTTTCATAATTATATTTCTGTGCTATATATATTTTGGTGTTTCAAAAAGTTGAAACACACATTCTATTAACAGTGAGTCAAGCTTGAAACCACGGATTTAACACACTTTATTGATAGCAGTATTGTATTGATGGGATGTGATGCAGGTCACTCAAGTCCTTTTCGTTCTTTCTCCCACCATTCAATTTGTTGCCCACACCTTTTCTCTGGCCTGATTTGGTTAAAAGTTGAACTACCAAATACGGTTACCTAGGTTCACAAATTATAAAAACTTCTTCCTTTAACCTTATAAAAATAGTAAAGATTAAACATCCTAAATGGTCTATGTGGTTTTAACCGTTACGAATCCAATCCATTTGGTCTAAATCTGTGAGATTGACTTAGATTGACTACCAAATACGAGGGTATATTTGTCTTTCCACGTATTCTATTAAATAAAAAAAGAGTAAATTACACTGTTTGTCATTGTGATTTGCGTTGACTGCAGTATTTCGTCCTTTGACAAAAAAAAAAAAAAAAAAAAAAAAAAAAAAAAAAAAAGGAGGCATCGTTTGTCCTTAATTGGCAGACGTTATATGTTGTTAGAGGGGAGGGAGTGATAACGCAAAACCTGCGTTATTCTTACGTGTCCATGCCTCACCGCCGTTGGCTTGCGTTTCACCATTTCCCACTAGGCTGCGTTGGAGAAAAATGGTAACGTGCGTTGTGGTAGTAACGTGAGTTACTACTGGATTGAATACATAGACAGAATTGCAAAAACACCCCTTGGACTTGCAACGGCTATAATTCAACGATGTGTGTGTGTTTAAGTGTGTGGGTTTGCGTTTGTGGTTTGTGGGTTTACGTTTGTGTATGTGTTTAAGTGTGTGTAAACGATGCAGAAGCAGATGACTTTTTTTTTTTTTTTTTTTTTTTTTTTTTTTTTTGTCAACAATGAAGAAGACGATGCAAACTAAGAAGAAGAAAGCTTGTGTGGTTTGCAGTGAACGTGGACAAAAAGACTTTTTAAAGTATTTTAGGTTGTTTTTTTTTTTTTTTTTTTTTTTTTTTTTTTTTTTTTAATTTATCTATTATTTTTTTTTGTTAAGGCTTCAAATGGGCCTAAACAAAAATTGTAATTTTTTTTAATGGGTTAAGACTTCAAATGGCCTAAACGAAAATTGTAATTTTTTTCAAAATTTCGTATTTAATTGTAATGCTTTTTTTTCCGTATTTTAATGTTTAGTTTTTATAAATAAAGTGTTTGAATGTTTAATAAATGAAATTGTTGAGGGTAGAATTTGTAAAATTGTAAAAAGTGGTGTTATTGGGTGTTATGATTTCTTAGTGTTTTTGGTGTTATGTTATTTGGTGTTAAAATGATGTGGCGCTGACGTGGCAGTGGTGTTGGTGTTATTTCGAGTTACCACTCCTTATGCTCTTAGTCCCTCTCTCTAACTATCCTCACTAACCTTCGTTAAGTCACTTCATGAGATAACCATGTGAGGTTATAATAGTCATTTCGCATTGCTCTACTCCGTGGTAAATAATTAGCACATCTTCCTCTCATGCATGACCATCATCTCCTTTATTTTACTACCGTCATTATCATTATCATTTGTTCACTCCAAGTCATCACCAAAATACATAATTCATTCCAAATCTCATTTTTTTTACTCCACTCAAGAACATAAACTCCATCTTTGAATACCAATCTTCATCCTTTATCTCCATAAAACAGGAAAAACATCAATCAAAACCCACAAACACCAAAACCCATCCTTACTTGTTAATTATTAAATTTAAATACCTTCACCATCACTTCACCTCTCCCCACCAGACACACTGTAAAATAAACCTTGATCTCCCTCTGGTTGGTAAGTCTTTTAACTCAAACTTTTTATTTATTTAAAAGAGTAATAATTTTTATGCTAGATAACTTAATCATTTGTGAAATTATTATATTGTTTGAGTTTGGGGGTTGTTTTACCATTCTGTCTTGTTTTCGACAGACATATATAAGGAAAACTGTGGGCTAACAAGCCCCAATTCTCCGGCTTATTTTGAGACTTATGAGTTTATATAAACTTCTTATATATAAGATTATAGGCTTATAAAAACTTTTTAACTACGTAAACCATCCCCTCTGGTTTCTGATCCAAAAAACCATGCTATATAATTGTTTTAACACAGATGGAATGCTGTAAATTGTTGTTGTTGTTATAAAATCGGCTACAGGATTTTGTGTACCAAGTGACCATGTTCGATCACTTTTATAATTAAAGCCAAGTTTTGAAACAATTAATTTAATACTTTACAATCTTCAGATAGCTGGCTGTTTATATGTTATCTTAAAAACAACTTAATGGGTGCGTTTTGGTTATAGTTTCCTTCACATAAAGTTCCTAGATTATGTGATAGATATGAAATTATATCAGAATTAGATACTTAGGTGTTTGGGTTTGCTTACTTTTAAACTTTCATTTCGACTAAGATTAACAGATAACCACTTCCATTCTTGCTGATAAACACTTAAATACGCAAACCCAAACACCCTATTACCTTTAACGCAACAAGTCTGCAGGAGAATGGAGATGGTGTTCACATCTACTTTTTCAGTTTGTACTACTAGTGATTCAGATTATTAGCTGCAACAAATTTTAATTATTTAAGGATTTGCGTGTAAACTTACCCTTAACCGTCACAATTCAGATATTCAATATAAGATTTGCTGCAAACACTAAAACCGATTATTTGGTTCCTAAAATAATCGGATCATCACAATCAAACTGCAATGCCAAATCCGTTTATTTATTATAATAAGCTATTATGACCAAACTCCGATTTAGAGAATTATGATTATCAACATTAGGTAGTTTTTAAACAATTATAAGAATGATTCTTGTTAATAGTTTATGCGCTAATTGTGTTGATCACTACATTTTCAATGTAAAATAAAAGCGGGTGTTGGGTTATGCGTTTCTTCAGTTATATGTGTCAGGAATGTTACTGACACTTTGTGATTATTTTTTATTTACAGCTTATTAAGGAACTATCTGATCTAATCCCTACTAGTCGAAACGCCCAATAAAAAAAATGTCAGATCATATACCATTCGATATCCAATCAGAAATCATGAAAAGGCTTCCTGTCAAATCACTAATTCAATTCCGATCCGTTTCGAAACAATGGAAGTCTTTTATCGACAGCCCGAAATTCATAAGCAACTACCATATCCATCACACAAACCCCCAACATCATCTACTTTTAGATAGTTTCCAAACCTATACTTCCATTATTGATAACAATACTTTTCCCCAACAAAAGTTTCCCTTAACAACCCCAGAGTCCCTTAGCTTATTAAGAAACCCATTCCCGCTCGGTCGTTGTTCTGTTGACGGGTTGCTATGTTTTTGCGGTTTCTATGGAGATGTAGATTCAAAAACTATGATGGCTGTTATATGGAATCCTACTGTTAGGAAATCTGTTGGAATTGTTGTTACTCCTAAAGCGGGGTATAAGTGTACTATCGTTGGTTTTGGGGTTTGTCCCGATACTAGTGACCCTAAGCTTATTAATATTAGTGCTGATGAATTATCTAGTATGTGGGCGATTGAGGTTTTTACGCTTAGTACACGCGTTTGGAAAACTGTATATATAGGTGCGCCTTTTAAATCGTGTCATTTTACGAAGCTTCAGGTTTTTGTAGATGGGGTTATCTATTTCCTTGCATTTGATGTTGCATCTTCAGGAACTGTATTTTATTTAGTTATTTCATTTGATTTGAAGAGTGAGAAATTTGGAGAAGTGTGTCTTCCTGAGAAATTAGTACATACATTTCAGCTAGATTTGGCGAAGGTGAATGAGTCGCTTGGTTTACTTGAGTATTTTGATGAGGAAGGCGTGCCGGTTTGTGTTGTGTGGACGAGGAAAGATGGTGCTAAAAAACCGTTTAGTAAGCTGTATACTGTTAAGGTTGAGGGTACGTCGTTCATTTGGGTATTAGAGTTTAGGAAAAATGGTGAGGTTGTAATTAATGTGGATGATGATAATTATAAAGATGGAATTGTAGTTTATGAACCCTTGTCCGGGCATATTAGTGGTGTTGGGACTAATGGAAAGCGATTTACGTTCTACGCGAGGTCATATATGGAAACACTACTTTTGCTTGATCAGTCAGATTCTATAACAACGATGAAAGGTGGTTCAGTGGTTGCTAGAAAGGGTAACGGAATGCTGGTAAAGGTGGTTCAGTGGTTGCTAGAAAGGGTAACGGAATGCTGGTAAATGTGGTTCAGTGGTTTTGAAATATTACTGGTAATTGGTTTTCTGATTAATGAAATGTTTAGGTTAACTATATCCGGGATAGCAGATTAATTAGTATATATCTTACTGTTGTCATGCAATTCAATAAAGGATATGAGTAATTTTGGACCAATTGTTCTTGCATACTAATATACTATGCCATATTGGTGTCTGCTGCTCTTGATTTTTTTCTTCGTTTGTTTGTTTATTCAAATATTTGAAACATTCATATGTTATTGAGCCAAAATCATAACCATCGAGCTAAGACCAGTTGAGCCAAAGTCTTCATAGCCATACACATGTTTCATAATTATATTTCTGTGCTATATATATTTTGGTGTTTCAAAAAGTTGAAACACACATTCTATTAACAGTGAGTCAAGCTTGAAACCACGGATTTAACACACTTTATTGATAGCAGTATTGTATTGATGGGATGTGATGCAGGTCACTCAAGTCCTTTTCGTTCTTTCTCCCACCATTCAATTTGTTGCCCACACCTTTTCTCTGGCCTGATTTGGTTAAAAGTTGAACTACCAAATACGGTTACCTAGGTTCACAAATTATAAAAACTTCTTCCTTTAACCTTATAAAAATAGTAAAGATTAAACATCCTAAATGGTCTATGTGGTTTTAACCGTTACGAATCCAATCCATTTGGTCTAAATCTGTGAGATTGACTTAGATTGACTACCAAATACGAGGGTATATTTGTCTTTCCACGTATTCTATTAAATAAAAAAAGAGTAAATTACACTGTTTGTCATTGTGATTTGCGTTGACTGCAGTATTTCGTCCTTTGACAAAAAAAAAAAAAAAAAAAAAAAAAAAAAAAAAAAAGGAGGCATCGTTTGTCCTTAATTGGCAGACGTTATATGTTGTTAGAGGGGAGGGAGTGATAACGCAAAACCTGCGTTATTCTTACGTGTCCATGCCTCACCGCCGTTGGCTTGCGTTTCACCATTTCCCACTAGGCTGCGTTGGAGAAAAATGGTAACGTGCGTTGTGGTAGTAACGTGAGTTACTACTGGATTGAATACATAGACAGAATTGCAAAAACACCCCTTGGACTTGCAACGGCTATAATTCAACGATGTGTGTGTGTTTAAGTGTGTGGGTTTGCGTTTGTGGTTTGTGGGTTTACGTTTGTGTATGTGTTTAAGTGTGTGTAAACGATGCAGAAGCAGATGACTTTTTTTTTTTTTTTTTTTTTTTTTTTTTTTTTGTCAACAATGAAGAAGACGATGCAAACTAAGAAGAAGAAAGCTTGTGTGGTTTGCAGTGAACGTGGACAAAAAGACTTTTTAAAGTATTTTAGGTTGTTTTTTTTTTTTTTTTTTTTTTTTTTTTTTTTTTTTTAATTTATTTATTATTTTTTTTTGTTAAGGCTTCAAATGGGCCTAAACAAAAATTGTAATTTTTTTTAATGGGTTAAGACTTCAAATGGCCTAAACGAAAATTGTAATTTTTTTCAAAATTTCGTATTTAATTGTAATGCTTTTTTTTCCGTATTTTAATGTTTAGTTTTTATAAATAAAGTGTTTGAATGTTTAATAAATGAAATTGTTGAGGGTAGAATTTGTAAAATTGTAAAAAGTGGTGTTATTGGGTGTTATGATTTCTTAGTGTTTTTGGTGTTATGTTATTTGGTGTTAAAATGATGTGGCGCTGACGTGGCAGTGGTGTTGGTGTTATTTCGAGTTACCACTCCTTATGCTCTTAGTCCCTCTCTCTAACTATCCTCACTAACCTTCGTTAAGTCACTTCATGAGATAACCATGTGAGGTTATAATAGTCATTTCGCATTGCTCTACTCCGTGGTAAATAATTAGCACATCTTCCTCTCATGCATGACCATCATCTCCTTTATTTTACTACCGTCATTATCATTATCATTTGTTCACTCCAAGTCATCACCAAAATACATAATTCATTCCAAATCTCATTTTTTTTACTCCACTCAAGAACATAAACTCCATCTTTGAATACCAATCTTCATCCTTTATCTCCATAAAACAGGAAAAACATCAATCAAAACCCACAAACACCAAAACCCATCCTTACTTGTTAATTATTAAATTTAAATACCTTCACCATCACTTCACCTCTCCCCACCAGACACACTGTAAAATAAACCTTGATCTCCCTCTGGTTGGTAAGTCTTTTAACTCAAACTTTTTATTTATTTAAAAGAGTAATAATTTTTATGCTAGATAACTTAATCATTTGTGAAATTATTATATTGTTTGAGTTTGGGGGTTGTTTTACCATTCTGTCTTGTTTTCGACAGACATATATAAGGAAAACTGTGGGCTAACAAGCCCCAATTCTCCGGCTTATTTTGAGACTTATGAGTTTATATAAACTTCTTATATATAAGATTATAGGCTTATAAAAACTTTTTAACTACGTAAACCATCCCCTCTGGTTTCTGATCCAAAAAACCATGCTATATAATTGTTTTAACACAGATGGAATGCTGTAAATTGTTGTTGTTGTTATAAAATCGGCTACAGGATTTTGTGTACCAAGTGACCATGTTCGATCACTTTTATAATTAAAGCCAAGTTTTGAAACAATTAATTTAATACTTTACAATCTTCAGATAGCTGGCTGTTTATATGTTATCTTAAAAACAACTTAATGGGTGCGTTTTGGTTATAGTTTCCTTCACATAAAGTTCCTAGATTATGTGATAGATATGAAATTATATCAGAATTAGATACTTAGGTGTTTGGGTTTGCTTACTTTTAAACTTTCATTTCGACTAAGATTAACAGATAACCACTTCCATTCTTGCTGATAAACACTTAAATACGCAAACCCAAACACCCTATTACCTTTAACGCAACAAGTCTGCAGGAGAATGGAGATGGTGTTCACATCTACTTTTTCAGTTTGTACTACTAGTGATTCAGATTATTAGCTGCAACAAATTTTAATTATTTAAGGATTTGCGTGTAAACTTACCCTTAACCGTCACAATTCAGATATTCAATATAAGATTTGCTGCAAACACTAAAACCGATTATTTGGTTCCTAAAATAATCGGATCATCACAATCAAACTGCAATGCCAAATCCGTTTATTTATTATAATAAGCTATTATGACCAAACTCCGATTTAGAGAATTATGATTATCAACATTAGGTAGTTTTTAAACAATTATAAGAATGATTCTTGTTAATAGTTTATGCGCTAATTGTGTTGATCACTACATTTTCAATGTAAAATAAAAGCGGGTGTTGGGTTATGCGTTTCTTCAGTTATATGTGTCAGGAATGTTACTGACACTTTGTGATTATTTTTTATTTACAGCTTATTAAGGAACTATCTGATCTAATCCCTACTAGTCGAAACGCCCAATAAAAAAAATGTCAGATCATATACCATTCGATATCCAATCAGAAATCATGAAAAGGCTTCCTGTCAAATCACTAATTCAATTCCGATCCGTTTCGAAACAATGGAAGTCTTTTATCGACAGCCCGAAATTCATAAGCAACTACCATATCCATCACACAAACCCCCAACATCATCTACTTTTAGATAGTTTCCAAACCTATACTTCCATTATTGATAACAATACTTTTCCCCAACAAAAGTTTCCCTTAACAACCCCAGAGTCCCTTAGCTTATTAAGAAACCCATTCCCGCTCGGTCGTTGTTCTGTTGACGGGTTGCTATGTTTTTGCGGTTTCTATGGAGATGTAGATTCAAAAACTATGATGGCTGTTATATGGAATCCTACTGTTAGGAAATCTGTTGGAATTGTTGTTACTCCTAAAGCGGGGTATAAGTGTACTATCGTTGGTTTTGGGGTTTGTCCCGATACTAGTGACCCTAAGCTTATTAATATTAGTGCTGATGAATTATCTAGTATGTGGGCGATTGAGGTTTTTACGCTTAGTACACGCGTTTGGAAAACTGTATATATAGGTGCGCCTTTTAAATCGTGTCATTTTACGAAGCTTCAGGTTTTTGTAGATGGGGTTATCTATTTCCTTGCATTTGATGTTGCATCTTCAGGAACTGTATTTTATTTAGTTATTTCATTTGATTTGAAGAGTGAGAAATTTGGAGAAGTGTGTCTTCCTGAGAAATTAGTACATACATTTCAGCTAGATTTGGCGAAGGTGAATGAGTCGCTTGGTTTACTTGAGTATTTTGATGAGGAAGGCGTGCCGGTTTGTGTTGTGTGGACGAGGAAAGATGGTGCTAAAAAACCGTTTAGTAAGCTGTATACTGTTAAGGTTGAGGGTACGTCGTTCATTTGGGTATTAGAGTTTAGGAAAAATGGTGAGGTTGTAATTAATGTGGATGATGATAATTATAAAGATGGAATTGTAGTTTATGAACCCTTGTCCGGGCATATTAGTGGTGTTGGGACTAATGGAAAGCGATTTACGTTCTACGCGAGGTCATATATGGAAACACTACTTTTGCTTGATCAGTCAGATTCTATAACAACGATGAAAGGTGGTTCAGTGGTTGCTAGAAAGGGTAACGGAATGCTGGTAAAGGTGGTTCAGTGGTTGCTAGAAAGGGTAACGGAATGCTGGTAAATGTGGTTCAGTGGTTTTGAAATATTACTGGTAATTGGTTTTCTGATTAATGAAATGTTTAGGTTAACTATATCCGGGATAGCAGATTAATTAGTATATATCTTACTGTTGTCATGCAATTCAATAAAGGATATGAGTAATTTTGGACCAATTGTTCTTGCATACTAATATACTATGCCATATTGGTGTCTGCTGCTCTTGATTTTTTTCTTCGTTTGTTTGTTTATTCAAATATTTGAAACATTCATATGTTATTGAGCCAAAATCATAACCATCGAGCTAAGACCAGTTGAGCCAAAGTCTTCATAGCCATACACATGTTTCATAATTATATTTCTGTGCTATATATATTTTGGTGTTTCAAAAAGTTGAAACACACATTCTATTAACAGTGAGTCAAGCTTGAAACCACGGATTTAACACACTTTATTGATAGCAGTATTGTATTGATGGGATGTGATGCAGGTCACTCAAGTCCTTTTCGTTCTTTCTCCCACCATTCAATTTGTTGCCCACACCTTTTCTCTGGCCTGATTTGGTTAAAAGTTGAACTACCAAATACGGTTACCTAGGTTCACAAATTATAAAAACTTCTTCCTTTAACCTTATAAAAATAGTAAAGATTAAACATCCTAAATGGTCTATGTGGTTTTAACCGTTACGAATCCAATCCATTTGGTCTAAATCTGTGAGATTGACTTAGATTGACTACCAAATACGAGGGTATATTTGTCTTTCCACGTATTCTATTAAATAAAAAAAGAGTAAATTACACTGTTTGTCATTGTGATTTGCGTTGACTGCAGTATTTCGTCCTTTGACAAAAAAAAAAAAAAAAAAAAAAAAAAAAAAAAAAAAAGGAGGCATCGTTTGTCCTTAATTGGCAGACGTTATATGTTGTTAGAGGGGAGGGAGTGATAACGCAAAACCTGCGTTATTCTTACGTGTCCATGCCTCACCGCCGTTGGCTTGCGTTTCACCATTTCCCACTAGGCTGCGTTGGAGAAAAATGGTAACGTGCGTTGTGGTAGTAACGTGAGTTACTACTGGATTGAATACATAGACAGAATTGCAAAAACACCCCTTGGACTTGCAACGGCTATAATTCAACGATGTGTGTGTGTTTAAGTGTGTGGGTTTGCGTTTGTGGTTTGTGGGTTTACGTTTGTGTATGTGTTTAAGTGTGTGTAAACGATGCAGAAGCAGATGACTTTTTTTTTTTTTTTTTTTTTTTTTTTTTTTTTGTCAACAATGAAGAAGACGATGCAAACTAAGAAGAAGAAAGCTTGTGTGGTTTGCAGTGAACGTGGACAAAAAGACTTTTTAAAGTATTTTAGGTTGTTTTTTTTTTTTTTTTTTTTTTTTTTTTTTTTTTTTTTTTTAATTTATTTATTATTTTTTTTTGTTAAGGCTTCAAATGGGCCTAAACAAAAATTGTAATTTTTTTTAATGGGTTAAGACTTCAAATGGCCTAAACGAAAATTGTAATTTTTTTCAAAATTTCGTATTTAATTGTAATGCTTTTTTTTCCGTATTTTAATGTTTAGTTTTTATAAATAAAGTGTTTGAATGTTTAATAAATGAAATTGTTGAGGGTAGAATTTGTAAAATTGTAAAAAGTGGTGTTATTGGGTGTTATGATTTCTTAGTGTTTTTGGTGTTATGTTATTTGGTGTTAAAATGATGTGGCGCTGACGTGGCAGTGGTGTTGGTGTTATTTCGAGTTACCACTCCTTATGCTCTTAGTCCCTCTCTCTAACTATCCTCACTAACCTTCGTTAAGTCACTTCATGAGATAACCATGTGAGGTTATAATAGTCATTTCGCATTGCTCTACTCCGTGGTAAATAATTAGCACATCTTCCTCTCATGCATGACCATCATCTCCTTTATTTTACTACCGTCATTATCATTATCATTTGTTCACTCCAAGTCATCACCAAAATACATAATTCATTCCAAATCTCATTTTTTTTACTCCACTCAAGAACATAAACTCCATCTTTGAATACCAATCTTCATCCTTTATCTCCATAAAACAGGAAAAACATCAATCAAAACCCACAAACACCAAAACCCATCCTTACTTGTTAATTATTAAATTTAAATACCTTCACCATCACTTCACCTCTCCCCACCAGACACACTGTAAAATAAACCTTGATCTCCCTCTGGTTGGTAAGTCTTTTAACTCAAACTTTTTATTTATTTAAAAGAGTAATAATTTTTATGCTAGATAACTTAATCATTTGTGAAATTATTATATTGTTTGAGTTTGGGGGTTGTTTTACCATTCTGTCTTGTTTTCGACAGACATATATAAGGAAAACTGTGGGCTAACAAGCCCCAATTCTCCGGCTTATTTTGAGACTTATGAGTTTATATAAACTTCTTATATATAAGATTATAGGCTTATAAAAACTTTTTAACTACGTAAACCATCCCCTCTGGTTTCTGATCCAAAAAACCATGCTATATAATTGTTTTAACACAGATGGAATGCTGTAAATTGTTGTTGTTGTTATAAAATCGGCTACAGGATTTTGTGTACCAAGTGACCATGTTCGATCACTTTTATAATTAAAGCCAAGTTTTGAAACAATTAATTTAATACTTTACAATCTTCAGATAGCTGGCTGTTTATATGTTATCTTAAAAACAACTTAATGGGTGCGTTTTGGTTATAGTTTCCTTCACATAAAGTTCCTAGATTATGTGATAGATATGAAATTATATCAGAATTAGATACTTAGGTGTTTGGGTTTGCTTACTTTTAAACTTTCATTTCGACTAAGATTAACAGATAACCACTTCCATTCTTGCTGATAAACACTTAAATACGCAAACCCAAACACCCTATTACCTTTAACGCAACAAGTCTGCAGGAGAATGGAGATGGTGTTCACATCTACTTTTTCAGTTTGTACTACTAGTGATTCAGATTATTAGCTGCAACAAATTTTAATTATTTAAGGATTTGCGTGTAAACTTACCCTTAACCGTCACAATTCAGATATTCAATATAAGATTTGCTGCAAACACTAAAACCGATTATTTGGTTCCTAAAATAATCGGATCATCACAATCAAACTGCAATGCCAAATCCGTTTATTTATTATAATAAGCTATTATGACCAAACTCCGATTTAGAGAATTATGATTATCAACATTAGGTAGTTTTTAAACAATTATAAGAATGATTCTTGTTAATAGTTTATGCGCTAATTGTGTTGATCACTACATTTTCAATGTAAAATAAAAGCGGGTGTTGGGTTATGCGTTTCTTCAGTTATATGTGTCAGGAATGTTACTGACACTTTGTGATTATTTTTTATTTACAGCTTATTAAGGAACTATCTGATCTAATCCCTACTAGTCGAAACGCCCAATAAAAAAAATGTCAGATCATATACCATTCGATATCCAATCAGAAATCATGAAAAGGCTTCCTGTCAAATCACTAATTCAATTCCGATCCGTTTCGAAACAATGGAAGTCTTTTATCGACAGCCCGAAATTCATAAGCAACTACCATATCCATCACACAAACCCCCAACATCATCTACTTTTAGATAGTTTCCAAACCTATACTTCCATTATTGATAACAATACTTTTCCCCAACAAAAGTTTCCCTTAACAACCCCAGAGTCCCTTAGCTTATTAAGAAACCCATTCCCGCTCGGTCGTTGTTCTGTTGACGGGTTGCTATGTTTTTGCGGTTTCTATGGAGATGTAGATTCAAAAACTATGATGGCTGTTATATGGAATCCTACTGTTAGGAAATCTGTTGGAATTGTTGTTACTCCTAAAGCGGGGTATAAGTGTACTATCGTTGGTTTTGGGGTTTGTCCCGATACTAGTGACCCTAAGCTTATTAATATTAGTGCTGATGAATTATCTAGTATGTGGGCGATTGAGGTTTTTACGCTTAGTACACGCGTTTGGAAAACTGTATATATAGGTGCGCCTTTTAAATCGTGTCATTTTACGAAGCTTCAGGTTTTTGTAGATGGGGTTATCTATTTCCTTGCATTTGATGTTGCATCTTCAGGAACTGTATTTTATTTAGTTATTTCATTTGATTTGAAGAGTGAGAAATTTGGAGAAGTGTGTCTTCCTGAGAAATTAGTACATACATTTCAGCTAGATTTGGCGAAGGTGAATGAGTCGCTTGGTTTACTTGAGTATTTTGATGAGGAAGGCGTGCCGGTTTGTGTTGTGTGGACGAGGAAAGATGGTGCTAAAAAACCGTTTAGTAAGCTGTATACTGTTAAGGTTGAGGGTACGTCGTTCATTTGGGTATTAGAGTTTAGGAAAAATGGTGAGGTTGTAATTAATGTGGATGATGATAATTATAAAGATGGAATTGTAGTTTATGAACCCTTGTCCGGGCATATTAGTGGTGTTGGGACTAATGGAAAGCGATTTACGTTCTACGCGAGGTCATATATGGAAACACTACTTTTGCTTGATCAGTCAGATTCTATAACAACGATGAAAGGTGGTTCAGTGGTTGCTAGAAAGGGTAACGGAATGCTGGTAAAGGTGGTTCAGTGGTTGCTAGAAAGGGTAACGGAATGCTGGTAAATGTGGTTCAGTGGTTTTGAAATATTACTGGTAATTGGTTTTCTGATTAATGAAATGTTTAGGTTAACTATATCCGGGATAGCAGATTAATTAGTATATATCTTACTGTTGTCATGCAATTCAATAAAGGATATGAGTAATTTTGGACCAATTGTTCTTGCATACTAATATACTATGCCATATTGGTGTCTGCTGCTCTTGATTTTTTTCTTCGTTTGTTTGTTTATTCAAATATTTGAAACATTCATATGTTATTGAGCCAAAATCATAACCATCGAGCTAAGACCAGTTGAGCCAAAGTCTTCATAGCCATACACATGTTTCATAATTATATTTCTGTGCTATATATATTTTGGTGTTTCAAAAAGTTGAAACACACATTCTATTAACAGTGAGTCAAGCTTGAAACCACGGATTTAACACACTTTATTGATAGCAGTATTGTATTGATGGGATGTGATGCAGGTCACTCAAGTCCTTTTCGTTCTTTCTCCCACCATTCAATTTGTTGCCCACACCTTTTCTCTGGCCTGATTTGGTTAAAAGTTGAACTACCAAATACGGTTACCTAGGTTCACAAATTATAAAAACTTCTTCCTTTAACCTTATAAAAATAGTAAAGATTAAACATCCTAAATGGTCTATGTGGTTTTAACCGTTACGAATCCAATCCATTTGGTCTAAATCTGTGAGATTGACTTAGATTGACTACCAAATACGAGGGTATATTTGTCTTTCCACGTATTCTATTAAATAAAAAAAGAGTAAATTACACTGTTTGTCATTGTGATTTGCGTTGACTGCAGTATTTTGTCCTTTGACAAAAAAAAAAAAAAAAAAAAAAAAAAAAAGGAGGCATCGTTTGTCCTTAATTGGCAGACGTTATATGTTGTTAGAGGGGAGGGAGTGATAACGCAAAACCTGCGTTATTCTTACGTGTCCATGCCTCACCGCCGTTGGCTTGCGTTTCACCATTTCCCACTAGGCTGCGTTGGAGAAAAATGGTAACGTGCGTTGTGGTAGTAACGTGAGTTACTACTGGATTGAATACATAGACAGAATTGCAAAAACACCCCTTGGACTTGCAACGGCTATAATTCAACGATGTGTGTGTGTTTAAGTGTGTGGGTTTGCGTTTGTGGTTTGTGGGTTTACGTTTGTGTATGTGTTTAAGTGTGTGTAAACGATGCAGAAGCAGATGACTTTTTTTTTTTTTTTTTTTTTTTTTTTTTTTGTCAACAATGAAGAAGACGATGCAAACTAAGAAGAAGAAAGCTTGTGTGGTTTGCAGTGAACGTGGACAAAAAGACTTTTTAAAGTATTTTAGGTTTTTTTTTTTTTTTTTTTTTTTTTTTTTTTTTTTAATTTATTTATTATTTTTTTTTGTTAAGGCTTCAAATGGGCCTAAACAAAAATTGTAATTTTTTTTAATGGGTTAAGACTTCAAATGGCCTAAACGAAAATTGTAATTTTTTTCAAAATTTCGTATTTAATTGTAATGCTTTTTTTTCCGTATTTTAATGTTTAGTTTTTATAAATAAAGTGTTTGAATGTTTAATAAATGAAATTGTTGAGGGTAGAATTTGTAAAATTGTAAAAAGTGGTGTTATTGGGTGTTATGATTTCTTAGTGTTTTTGGTGTTATGTTATTTGGTGTTAAAATGATGTGGCGCTGACGTGGCAGTGGTGTTGGTGTTATTTCGAGTTACCACTCCTTATGCTCTTAGTCCCTCTCTCTAACTATCCTCACTAACCTTCGTTAAGTCACTTCATGAGATAACCATGTGAGGTTATAATAGTCATTTCGCATTGCTCTACTCCGTGGTAAATAATTAGCACATCTTCCTCTCATGCATGACCATCATCTCCTTTATTTTACTACCGTCATTATCATTATCATTTGTTCACTCCAAGTCATCACCAAAATACATAATTCATTCCAAATCTCATTTTTTTTACTCCACTCAAGAACATAAACTCCATCTTTGAATACCAATCTTCATCCTTTATCTCCATAAAACAGGAAAAACATCAATCAAAACCCACAAACACCAAAACCCATCCTTACTTGTTAATTATTAAATTTAAATACCTTCACCATCACTTCACCTCTCCCCACCAGACACACTGTAAAATAAACCTTGATCTCCCTCTGGTTGGTAAGTCTTTTAACTCAAACTTTTTATTTATTTAAAAGAGTAATAATTTTTATGCTAGATAACTTAATCATTTGTGAAATTATTATATTGTTTGAGTTTGGGGGTTGTTTTACCATTCTGTCTTGTTTTCGACAGACATATATAAGGAAAACTGTGGGCTAACAAGCCCCAATTCTCCGGCTTATTTTGAGACTTATGAGTTTATATAAACTTCTTATATATAAGATTATAGGCTTATAAAAACTTTTTAACTACGTAAACCATCCCCTCTGGTTTCTGATCCAAAAAACCATGCTATATAATTGTTTTAACACAGATGGAATGCTGTAAATTGTTGTTGTTGTTATAAAATCGGCTACAGGATTTTGTGTACCAAGTGACCATGTTCGATCACTTTTATAATTAAAGCCAAGTTTTGAAACAATTAATTTAATACTTTACAATCTTCAGATAGCTGGCTGTTTATATGTTATCTTAAAAACAACTTAATGGGTGCGTTTTGGTTATAGTTTCCTTCACATAAAGTTCCTAGATTATGTGATAGATATGAAATTATATCAGAATTAGATACTTAGGTGTTTGGGTTTGCTTACTTTTAAACTTTCATTTCGACTAAGATTAACAGATAACCACTTCCATTCTTGCTGATAAACACTTAAATACGCAAACCCAAACACCCTATTACCTTTAACGCAACAAGTCTGCAGGAGAATGGAGATGGTGTTCACATCTACTTTTTCAGTTTGTACTACTAGTGATTCAGATTATTAGCTGCAACAAATTTTAATTATTTAAGGATTTGCGTGTAAACTTACCCTTAACCGTCACAATTCAGATATTCAATATAAGATTTGCTGCAAACACTAAAACCGATTATTTGGTTCCTAAAATAATCGGATCATCACAATCAAACTGCAATGCCAAATCCGTTTATTTATTATAATAAGCTATTATGACCAAACTCCGATTTAGAGAATTATGATTATCAACATTAGGTAGTTTTTAAACAATTATAAGAATGATTCTTGTTAATAGTTTATGCGCTAATTGTGTTGATCACTACATTTTCAATGTAAAATAAAAGCGGGTGTTGGGTTATGCGTTTCTTCAGTTATATGTGTCAGGAATGTTACTGACACTTTGTGATTATTTTTTATTTACAGCTTATTAAGGAACTATCTGATCTAATCCCTACTAGTCGAAACGCCCAATAAAAAAAATGTCAGATCATATACCATTCGATATCCAATCAGAAATCATGAAAAGGCTTCCTGTCAAATCACTAATTCAATTCCGATCCGTTTCGAAACAATGGAAGTCTTTTATCGACAGCCCGAAATTCATAAGCAACTACCATATCCATCACACAAACCCCCAACATCATCTACTTTTAGATAGTTTCCAAACCTATACTTCCATTATTGATAACAATACTTTTCCCCAACAAAAGTTTCCCTTAACAACCCCAGAGTCCCTTAGCTTATTAAGAAACCCATTCCCGCTCGGTCGTTGTTCTGTTGACGGGTTGCTATGTTTTTGCGGTTTCTATGGAGATGTAGATTCAAAAACTATGATGGCTGTTATATGGAATCCTACTGTTAGGAAATCTGTTGGAATTGTTGTTACTCCTAAAGCGGGGTATAAGTGTACTATCGTTGGTTTTGGGGTTTGTCCCGATACTAGTGACCCTAAGCTTATTAATATTAGTGCTGATGAATTATCTAGTATGTGGGCGATTGAGGTTTTTACGCTTAGTACACGCGTTTGGAAAACTGTATATATAGGTGCGCCTTTTAAATCGTGTCATTTTACGAAGCTTCAGGTTTTTGTAGATGGGGTTATCTATTTCCTTGCATTTGATGTTGCATCTTCAGGAACTGTATTTTATTTAGTTATTTCATTTGATTTGAAGAGTGAGAAATTTGGAGAAGTGTGTCTTCCTGAGAAATTAGTACATACATTTCAGCTAGATTTGGCGAAGGTGAATGAGTCGCTTGGTTTACTTGAGTATTTTGATGAGGAAGGCGTGCCGGTTTGTGTTGTGTGGACGAGGAAAGATGGTGCTAAAAAACCGTTTAGTAAGCTGTATACTGTTAAGGTTGAGGGTACGTCGTTCATTTGGGTATTAGAGTTTAGGAAAAATGGTGAGGTTGTAATTAATGTGGATGATGATTATTATAAAGATGGAATTGTAGTTTATGAACCCTTGTCCGGGCATATTAGTGGTGTTGGGACTAATGGAAAGCGATTTACGTTCTACGCGAGGTCATATATGGAAACACTACTTTTGCTTGATCAGTCAGATTCTATAACAACGATGAAAGGTGGTTCAGTGGTTGCTAGAAAGGGTAACGGAATGCTGGTAAAGGTGGTTCAGTGGTTGCTAGAAAGGGTAACGGAATGCTGGTAAATGTGGTTCAGTGGTTTTGAAATATTACTGGTAATTGGTTTTCTGATTAATGAAATGTTTAGGTTAACTATATCCGGGATAGCAGATTAATTAGTATATATCTTACTGTTGTCATGCAATTCAATAAAGGATATGAGTAATTTTGGACCAATTGTTCTTGCATACTAATATACTATGCCATATTGGTGTCTGCTGCTCTTGATTTTTTTCTTCGTTTGTTTGTTTATTCAAATATTTGAAACATTCATATGTTATTGAGCCAAAATCATAACCATCGAGCTAAGACCAGTTGAGCCAAAGTCTTCATAGCCATACACATGTTTCATAATTATATTTCTGTGCTATATATATTTTGGTGTTTCAAAAAGTTGAAACACACATTCTATTAACAGTGAGTCAAGCTTGAAACCACGGATTTAACACACTTTATTGATAGCAGTATTGTATTGATGGGATGTGATGCAGGTCACTCAAGTCCTTTTCGTTCTTTCTCCCACCATTCAATTTGTTGCCCACACCTTTTCTCTGGCCTGATTTGGTTAAAAGTTGAACTACCAAATACGGTTACCTAGGTTCACAAATTATAAAAACTTCTTCCTTTAACCTTATAAAAATAGTAAAGATTAAACATCCTAAATGGTCTATGTGGTTTTAACCGTTACGAATCCAATCCATTTGGTCTAAATCTGTGAGATTGACTTAGATTGACTACCAAATACGAGGGTATATTTGTCTTTCCACGTATTCTATTAAATAAAAAAAGAGTAAATTACACTGTTTGTCATTGTGATTTGCGTTGACTGCAGTATTTCGTCCTTTGACCAAAAAAAAAAAAAAAAAAAAAAAAAAAAGGAGGCATCGTTTGTCCTTAATTGGCAGACGTTATATGTTGTTAGAGGGGAGGGAGTGATAACGCAAAACCTGCGTTATTCTTACGTGTCCATGCCTCACCGCCGTTGGCTTGCGTTTCACCATTTCCCACTAGGCTGCGTTGGAGAAAAATGGTAACGTGCGTTGTGGTAGTAACGTGAGTTACTACTGGATTGAATACATAGACAGAATTGCAAAAACACCCCTTGGACTTGCAACGGCTATAATTCAACGATGTGTGTGTGTTTAAGTGTGTGGGTTTGCGTTTGTGGTTTGTGGGTTTACGTTTGTGTATGTGTTTAAGTGTGTGTAAACGATGCAGAAGCAGATGACTTTTTTTTTTTTTTTTTTTTTTTTTTTTTTTGTCAACAATGAAGAAGACGATGCAAACTAAGAAGAAGAAAGCTTGTGTGGTTTGCAGTGAACGTGGACAAAAAGACTTTTTAAAGTATTTTAGGTTGTTTTTTTTTTTTTTTTTTTTTTTTTTTTTTTTTTTAATTTATTTATTATTTTTTTTTGTTAAGGCTTCAAATGGGCCTAAACAAAAATTGTAATTTTTTTAATGGGTTAAGACTTCAAATGGCCTAAACGAAAATTGTAATTTTTTTCAAAATTTCGTATTTAATTGTAATGCTTTTTTTTCCGTATTTTAATGTTTAGTTTTTATAAATAAAGTGTTTGAATGTTTAATAAATGAAATTGTTGAGGGTAGAATTTGTAAAATTGTAAAAAGTGGTGTTATTGGGTGTTATGATTTCTTAGTGTTTTTGGTGTTATGTTATTTGGTGTTAAAATGATGTGGCGCTGACGTGGCAGTGGTGTTGGTGTTATTTCGAGTTACCACTCCTTATGCTCTTAGTCCCTCTCTCTAACTATCCTCACTAACCTTCGTTAAGTCACTTCATGAGATAACCATGTGAGGTTATAATAGTCATTTCGCATTGCTCTACTCCGTGGTAAATAATTAGCACATCTTCCTCTCATGCATGACCATCATCTCCTTTATTTTACTACCGTCATTATCATTATCATTTGTTCACTCCAAGTCATCACCAAAATACATAATTCATTCCAAATCTCATTTTTTTTACTCCACTCAAGAACATAAACTCCATCTTTGAATACCAATCTTCATCCTTTATCTCCATAAAACAGGAAAAACATCAATCAAAACCCACAAACACCAAAACCCATCCTTACTTGTTAATTATTAAATTTAAATACCTTCACCATCACTTCACCTCTCCCCACCAGACACACTGTAAAATAAACCTTGATCTCCCTCTGGTTGGTAAGTCTTTTAACTCAAACTTTTTATTTATTTAAAAGAGTAATAATTTTTATGCTAGATAACTTAATCATTTGTGAAATTATTATATTGTTTGAGTTTGGGGGTTGTTTTACCATTCTGTCTTGTTTTCGACAGACATATATAAGGAAAACTGTGGGCTAACAAGCCCCAATTCTCCGGCTTATTTTGAGACTTATGAGTTTATATAAACTTCTTATATATAAGATTATAGGCTTATAAAAACTTTTTAACTACGTAAACCATCCCCTCTGGTTTCTGATCCAAAAAACCATGCTATATAATTGTTTTAACACAGATGGAATGCTGTAAATTGTTGTTGTTGTTATAAAATCGGCTACAGGATTTTGTGTACCAAGTGACCATGTTCGATCACTTTTATAATTAAAGCCAAGTTTTGAAACAATTAATTTAATACTTTACAATCTTCAGATAGCTGGCTGTTTATATGTTATCTTAAAAACAACTTAATGGGTGCGTTTTGGTTATAGTTTCCTTCACATAAAGTTCCTAGATTATGTGATAGATATGAAATTATATCAGAATTAGATACTTAGGTGTTTGGGTTTGCTTACTTTTAAACTTTCATTTCGACTAAGATTAACAGATAACCACTTCCATTCTTGCTGATAAACACTTAAATACGCAAACCCAAACACCCTATTACCTTTAACGCAACAAGTCTGCAGGAGAATGGAGATGGTGTTCACATCTACTTTTTCAGTTTGTACTACTAGTGATTCAGATTATTAGCTGCAACAAATTTTAATTATTTAAGGATTTGCGTGTAAACTTACCCTTAACCGTCACAATTCAGATATTCAATATAAGATTTGCTGCAAACACTAAAACCGATTATTTGGTTCCTAAAATAATCGGATCATCACAATCAAACTGCAATGCCAAATCCGTTTATTTATTATAATAAGCTATTATGACCAAACTCCGATTTAGAGAATTATGATTATCAACATTAGGTAGTTTTTAAACAATTATAAGAATGATTCTTGTTAATAGTTTATGCGCTAATTGTGTTGATCACTACATTTTCAATGTAAAATAAAAGCGGGTGTTGGGTTATGCGTTTCTTCAGTTATATGTGTCAGGAATGTTACTGACACTTTGTGATTATTTTTTATTTACAGCTTATTAAGGAACTATCTGATCTAATCCCTACTAGTCGAAACGCCCAATAAAAAAAATGTCAGATCATATACCATTCGATATCCAATCAGAAATCATGAAAAGGCTTCCTGTCAAATCACTAATTCAATTCCGATCCGTTTCGAAACAATGGAAGTCTTTTATCGACAGCCCGAAATTCATAAGCAACTACCATATCCATCACACAAACCCCCAACATCATCTACTTTTAGATAGTTTCCAAACCTATACTTCCATTATTGATAACAATACTTTTCCCCAACAAAAGTTTCCCTTAACAACCCCAGAGTCCCTTAGCTTATTAAGAAACCCATTCCCGCTCGGTCGTTGTTCTGTTGACGGGTTGCTATGTTTTTGCGGTTTCTATGGAGATGTAGATTCAAAAACTATGATGGCTGTTATATGGAATCCTACTGTTAGGAAATCTGTTGGAATTGTTGTTACTCCTAAAGCGGGGTATAAGTGTACTATCGTTGGTTTTGGGGTTTGTCCCGATACTAGTGACCCTAAGCTTATTAATATTAGTGCTGATGAATTATCTAGTATGTGGGCGATTGAGGTTTTTACGCTTAGTACACGCGTTTGGAAAACTGTATATATAGGTGCGCCTTTTAAATCGTGTCATTTTACGAAGCTTCAGGTTTTTGTAGATGGGGTTATCTATTTCCTTGCATTTGATGTTGCATCTTCAGGAACTGTATTTTATTTAGTTATTTCATTTGATTTGAAGAGTGAGAAATTTGGAGAAGTGTGTCTTCCTGAGAAATTAGTACATACATTTCAGCTAGATTTGGCGAAGGTGAATGAGTCGCTTGGTTTACTTGAGTATTTTGATGAGGAAGGCGTGCCGGTTTGTGTTGTGTGGACGAGGAAAGATGGTGCTAAAAAACCGTTTAGTAAGCTGTATACTGTTAAGGTTGAGGGTACGTCGTTCATTTGGGTATTAGAGTTTAGGAAAAACGGTGAGGTTGTAATTAATGTGGATGATGATAATTATGAAGATGGAATTGTAGTTTATGAACCCTTGTCTGGGCATATTAGTGGTGTTGGGACTAATGGAAAGCGATTTACGTTCTACGCGAGGTCATATATGGAAACACTACTTTTGCTTGATCAGTCAGATTCTATAACAACGATGAAAGGTGGTTCAGTGGTTGTTAGAAAGGGTAACGGAATGCTGGTAAAGGTGGTTCAGTGGTTGCTAGAAAGGGTAACGGAATGCTGGTAAATGTGGTTCAGTGGTTGGGAAATATTACTGGTAATTGGTTTTCTGATTAATGAAATGTTTAGGTTAACTATATCCGGGATAGCAGATTAATTAGTATATATTTTACTGTTGTCATGCAATTTAATAAAGGATATGAGTAATTTTGGACCAATTGTTCTTGCATACTAATATACCATGGCATATTGGTGTCTGCTGCTCTTGATTTTTTTCTTCGTTTGTTAGTTTATTCAAATATTTGAAACATTCATATGTTATTGAGCCAAAATCATAACCATCGAGCTAAGACCAGTTGAGCCAAAGTCTTCATAGCCATACACATGTTTCATAATTATATTTCTGTGCTATATATATTTTGGTGTTTCAAAAAGTTGAAACACACATTCTATTAACAGTGAGTCAAGCTTGAAACCACGGATTTAACACACTTTATTGATAGCAGTAATGTATTGATGAAATGGGATGCAGGTCACTCAAGTCCTTTTCGTTCTTTCTCCCACCATTCAATTTGTTGCCCACACCTTTTCTCTGGCCTGATTTGGCAGAAAGTAGAACTACCAACCAGCTCACACCCTTTAATTTCCTATGGCAATCATGGCATTCGTGATTGCATATCTTTGCTGTGCTGCAAGTTAGCCAGCCTGTTGAAGCAAGGTCTTTGATGGTCTTAGATGTTTGAGGGGGTTTTAGGATGATACAGGAATACTAATTCGTTGTTTATACTCTCTTTAAGTATCTTATATTTTTGTTATGTCGACATGTAGTGCTAATGTTTAGCTTTTCCTTCGATTAATGCTATCTATTGATTCAAAGGTTTTACAGAAATTATCTAAATAGCTGTATTTGTATTTTCTATAGAACAACTGTTCTTATAAATGATTGCAAACATGGCCGTTTTTTAATTTTATGAGCGGTAATTTTTAAAACCGGGTCAAAGTTGTCATTTTAAAACCATTTCAAATGGGTCTTCTCTGGTAACGTGAGTCCTTCTTTCTCTGGCAAACATGAGCACCAGTTAGTATAATATTACTAGTGTAGCAGTATAGAATAAACGATACCTTTCCTTTTAAGCGCTAGCTTCCGAATGAACTTAATTAGGTGGTAAGTAAGAGTGATTTGAGTTGTATAAGAATGAAAAACTATGTATGCTGTGAGAGGATACATTAATCGTATTAGAACAACAAGGCCTTGCTTATATCTTCCAACAGATTAGGTAATATTAAGCATTAAACAACAGATATATCAAAGATTGACAAATAATTGTCATGAATGTTGAAATGGAAATATATTTCTTGTAATGAACTCGAAATTCTCTATACTCGTTTTTTGGAAAAACTAAGCCATATAACTCGGCATGGGCAAAATCAGAGTCAATAATGGTGATAGTATGTCTTGTTAGGTTTGGTTCATCTTTGTGCTTTATCCAAACTGCTGGCTAGTTTTTTGCATCTGAAATTCGATAAGAAGAAAAAAACAATACAGAAATAAAGATTAATGCATGTCAAACAAAGTACTTAAAGTACTAAAATTGGCTTTAGTATTTTGCTGTGTAGAAGTCACAAGGAGCACTGACATCGCTACCACGTGCTCCTATATTTCATCACCGGAAGCTTTATTTTTGCAGCACGCACCTATGATCACATCTTCATACAAATTAAACTCAGCAGAAATAACATGTTTTGCAAGATGTATGATGATAGGAACAGAGGCATAAATTGCAACATACAGTTAGAACAAGTAATATTTTCTAATAAAACAACGCCTCGATTAGTGGGGAACAAGTTCTATTAATAAACACTACCTAAAAAAAAAAAAAAAAAAAAATGAAAAAAGAAAAAAAAAAAAAACAACTTATTGTATTTTTAAAAACTTAGAATGAGAATTAAAAATGATGAACGAAACACTTGTGTACCATATTTTTTAGGCCAAAACACATATTAGTACTTCGAACTTGTCAAACTAGATCATTTAATACCCTGAACTTTTAAGGGTGCAGGATAATACCTCAAAATTGACAAACTAGAATTACTACTACCCTATATCAAATTAACTACATAATTTATCATTTTTTAATTTATATTAAAAATCAATTTAGTAAGGCCGGATGTAATATAAATAATTTGTAGCTAAAGTTAGGATAATTAATATATTTTATTAAAAATTAATTTATTTGATTTTTCCTTTAATTAATATTATATTATATTTAGCTATCGAGAATAAATTTATATTTGAAATAATACATTTTAGAAAGTAAATTTATCGTACTACTTTGATAGATGAGATCCATTTTATATAACAAGTGTTTCTTTCAAATAATTTTGAATACCATAATAACTTAACTACTTATTTCTTCATATGCATATGTTAAATTAAAAATTACAAAAACTCCGATATAGTTAGTTATGAGTTGATCTAAAAACTTTTTGAAACAACTATGAAAATATATTAGGAGTAGTGTGTTAGAAATATCTTTACTACTTATAATGTCAAAATAGTCAAAGTGAAAAGTGAACTCCTTAACTTTTGGTCAATCCCCAAATTGCCCTCTTGAATTGGTCAATGCCCTTATTAACTCTTTTCTTCTATACGAACCATATTACTGTTACTCTTTTCATTCTCATCAAAACACACACACACACATACACTCTCTCTCTCTCTCTCTCTCTCTCTCTCTCTCTCTCTCTCTCTCTAAAAACATACACTATCTCTCTCTACAAACCACAACAAAAACCTCAACTGCCACAATTCCTACAACCACATAAACACCATCGAAGAAACACCACCATCACTGAAACCCCTCCACCGTCAAAAACCTCCAACGCCGAGCGTCACCACCACAGTACCGCACCGCCACCGAACCCAGCACCATCGAAATTGGCCACAATCGAAACCCACACCTCCAGCAAGACCAACGAGACATCAAAAGGGTTTTTTCAATTACTGAGGTATTTTCTAGGTTTTTTAATAGATCAATGCATATTAATTAAGTTTTTAAGGGTTTCTTTTATAGATCTGTAGTTTTTGCTTATAGATCTGAGTTTTATAACATTTTTGGGATTTTTTTTGTCATAGCCGCCTCTACCTCCGCTTAGCACGACCATTGTCTCGCCGGAAATACTTGTTTTTGCCGCCTTTATCTTGCCGGGACCCACGATAGCTAAATCTGTTGGGACATTTATTTAGATCTACCGCTAAAGCATCATGTATGAGATGCTTTTGATATTTTTTGTGAATTTGTTTTGTAATTTTGTATATAATGTTTTGTAATTTTGTTTGAATAGATTAGTTTTGTTGTAAATTTGTTTTAATACAGTCATAGGTAAATATGTTTTAAATTGTTTGTAAATTATGTTATTAGAAATATACTTATAGTTTAATTATTTAGGTAAATATATTGTGTAAATTGCTCGTAAAATTTAATAGAATATTAAAATGTGCAAATTATGCAATTGTTGTAAATCCTTGAATGTATAAATTGTTTGGTAAGTTTTTTTTTTTTTTTTTTTTTTTTTATTTTTTTTTTATTTATTTATTATTTTATTTTTTTAAAGTTTTGTGTTTGTAAAATTATTTTTGTTAAGTTTTGTGTTTGCACAACATATTTTTTAATTCAAGATCCTTTATAATGTCGTGTGGATATAAGCACTACAAACAATATGTATTAATGGAGTTGACATTGCATTAATATTAAAGATATTTTAGGCAAGTATTTAATATTGATATTATATTGCCTTTGTCAATAGTTTCCAAACTATAGAAATATGATGAAACCGTAACTACTTACGTGTGAAAGATGTATTGTCATAATAGTTTTCAAACTAAAGGCAAGATATTTAGTAAAAGTTATATTTAGAAAACTTATAAACCATCAATAAATATGAAAGATTTAGTTGTATTGTCATATTTTCTATAATAACATTGATCATATCTTTTTCTAGCAAATGAATCTCTTTTCTTGATACTTTGTTGTCCTTTGATCATGGATCGATGGCTAGCTATCTTCATAAACTTATTGCTTCCTGAAACCTTGGTTTTAATCCGTAACTTTTACTTAATTTTCAATGGCTTGAGTCTCCTTTAATAAAGTTTAACAAAGTGTGCATAACCTTTCACAGTTTGAGATATATGAGATATAGATTTGCTAAAAAAAGTAGATTTTGTTATTTGTAATAAGGATTATGTTTTATAAACTAAAAAAAAAAATATTTAGTTAGCTGGGAGTAGTTAAATTCAAGTGATAAATTATTTGTAACTCTAATGGTTATGTTTTGTAAAATAAAATATATATATATATATATATATATATATATATATATATATATATATATATATATATATATATATATATATATATATATATATATATACATATATATATATATATATATATATATATATATATATATATATATATATATAGTTAGTTAGTTAGTTGGGAGTAGTTAAATTCAAGTGATGGACGATTATTTTGAGCTGTGTTTTAAAACTCGGGTTGACCCGGCCGGTTGAACCATGAACCGGTCGGGTGACCGGTAGCCAGTTTTGAGCCAAAAAACCGGTTGAACCGCCGGTTAAACTGGTTGAACCGTAACCCGGTGGGTCGACCGGTTCAATTAAAAAACCGGTTTTTAAAACATTGATTTTGAGAGTACTAGATAAGCATCACTGTATATCAACGGAATTTTATAACGGTAGATAGTTATATTTATATATTGGTTACACAAAACATACATAAAACACTTAACGTTTTGTGTGACCAAAATATCACTATAACTATATGCTGTTATAGGGTAATCGTTTTATGTAACCAAAATATCACTATAACTATGTGCCGCTATAAAATTCCGTTGTTATGCACGGGTACTCGTCTAGTTTTAGAAATGGATACTACATATATACTTTTTATATTCTAAATAAAAAAAATAATATATTAATTTTCAAAAAATTTAAAATGATTAAATTTTAAAGGAAAAAAATATATTTATCTTGCCAAAGTTTTACTATAAATTATTTATTAGAAAAAACTTTACTAAATTTATTATTAAATAGAAAAAAAATAATTAATTGTTGAGTTAAGTAGTATAGGGTAGCAGAAATTCTATTTTGTCAAGTTCAGAGTACCATTCTGCACCTTTAAAAGTTCAGGGTATAAGATGATCCAGTTTGTCAAGTTTGAGATACTAATATATGTTTTGGCATATTTTTATACAAAACAATACCTCATCACAAATTTTAAACTTTTTCATCATAATTCATAACATGTGAACTTGTTAAGGCAGGGCACAGTCGTGATCAGACACGACCTTACCACATTAGCTTTCTCTCTCCGACGACCTGACGACAACCAAGTTGCCACAGTGGTGACCAAGTTAATTTTTTTTAATTCAAATATTTTAAACAACAAATTTAAACTTCATTAAAAATAAAACATTACAATACTAATTAAGTTGCCACAGTGGTGACCAAGTTAATTTTTGTCATTTTTTGTTTGTGAAAGTTGGTCGAAATGTCGACCTTTCTCTCCATTTCCTCCACCGACGACCGACCATGACCTTTTTGCCATAGTGGCTTCGACCGATCAAGAAATCGGTCGGCCGATCACCTTGAGCGATCGAGTGTGCCTTGCCTTATATATATATAGTATTTCATCAAATAACTTATCTTCATTACATAAACACTTCTTTTATTATGTTTGTCTTCATATTTTTTTTGAAGTAAAAGATTACAAAAACCATAATGATGTTCTTCAAAAATGTAATAATATTTGAAAATTACTGATATTTGTTTGGCATAATTACCTTGAAACCTAATGTGTGCTCGAAAATCAAAACATCAATTTTTTGAGTTGTCTTTTTTAATCGACTTGTCACTTGAGATTAGTTCTTCATTGCCTTGTAGATCTTAATCAAAATAAGGTGCAAAGCATTTTAGCCACTCAAAATGCGACGGAGGGCGAAGCATTTTGGAGTCAGACCTCTTGACTTTCTTGTTGTGCTTGTGTTGCTCCGTATACTTCTCGATTCTTGTCCCCATATATAGGCCCTGATATTTTGTATATCATTATCTCACGTATATTTGCTCTTATTTATTACATTTACATGATATTTGACATTGATTTGCTTTGTATTTGCATTTTAGTATGAAAAGGAGCGGTTGACGAAAAGACACGGAAATGTGCAAGAATCATGTGAAGAAATAAAGCCAAAAGTTGAAATCAAATTACCTGAGTTGTTGTAGTATTTTGGCTATAACTTCTTCATTCGAGTTCTGTTTTAGTCGGTTTAAAAGGCCAAAGAAAGAAGAACTCTTGGCGAAAAACTGCATGAAAGTCAGAAGTTAATTGGTGATTGCGTGTTACAAATTTCATCCGGATATGAAGACAAAACACGCTCAACTGCAAGGTTATTTTGGAACAAAATATAACAAGATACAACACAACTTACATTTATGTTTTGGACGGTGCATGCATGACTTATTTAATTAACGTGGCATGGATTATTATTTGAGAGGCATTCTTAATTGGGCCGGGACAACTTGCACAAAAAGAAACAACCGACAATTTTGAAAAGAATAAATACAGGGGATCATGACTTGAGATTATAAACCATACATCGCATAAGCTCCTAAAAGCCACAACAGGTTTGTCTCACTTGTAGTAACTCATATTAATTAATTCATTTAAAGATTAATTTGTTTGTTTGTTAGTTAGATAATAACTTAATCGTTAATAGGATTGATATTATTATGTTGTTTAGGTCATGTAATGTAGTCCTAGTAATTTCATTCTTGCTCTGGCCGGGGGATTTTGTGTTTTTGAGTCTTACACATATATTGCGGCTTGTTTAAAGCTTATTATTTGTCGTCTTATTGATTTCGGCTTAGAGGGTGTTTCTTTAAGCTTTTCTAGGGGTCTTATGAGCTTATATAACAAAAGTAAGCGTTGTTAAGTGTTTAGCTAAGCTTATACATTTGGACTTATGAGCTTATACGAGGGATTTTTGATAAGCGCAAACATTTTGTCATTAATTTTTTTAAAAGTTACGTATAAATATTAATAAGTAAATGTCTAGTATCGAACCCGAGACCTCGGGATTGCACACTTTACAAACAAGAATAATGTAAAATAAATATGTATATATTAAATGTATTGAATATATATATTTATGAACACTTAATGGACTAAATGGTCGTTAGTTATTAACCGTATGGACTAACTATCGTTAATGACAAAAGATAAGGACTAGAGTGTAACTTGGGAGCCAAGAAAGATCTAGAAACACCCTCTTGGGTGCATGGCCGGTCGAAGCCCACACCATGGGTCGACCCATGCCTTCCTTGTGCTCCAAGATATCCTCTACTATAAATACAAGGCCAAGGATTAGGGTTTCACATCTTTTGTGCACACACACTAACCCTAAACCTTTTCTCCTTGTCTTGTTTCTTGTGGCCGATCGGTTCATCCCCCCCCCCCCATAGGGTTGGATCGATTTTTCATAAGCAAAATATTAAATGTTTTGTTTACTTGCATCAAACCTTTATTCGTTGGTAGTTTGTGTGTACAAGAACGAGGTAATTACTTACTTTAGTAATTATCAAGAGATCGATAAACAAAACGGTAAGGGGTTTATCATTGATCTATTTGTACAAGTTTGATCAAGGTTTATTTGAAGTGCATCGGGTACGTTTACTATTTATGTTTTAGTCAATCTTATACGTGTTATTACTTGATCCTAGCTTCCGCAATATGTGTACTTTGATTGTCAAACTCTAACAGTGGCATCACGAGCCATGGATAACATGTAATTGATTACTAAAACGTAATAAAAATCGGATCTTTAATTGTTTTAGATACATGTTTTTTTTCTAGGGTTTTCTTTAAAATTTTTTTTATAAAATTTTGTAACCCTAACCCTAATTTTAAGGGGGGGTCGATTTCCACTAAAAAACCCTAATTAGGGTTTGTGGTTTTCTTGATTATATTGTAATCATATAGAAACCCTAGGTCTTAACCGGTTTTTGTGAACGTACTTGTGACCTATGTGCTAATTGTTAGGTTAATCCGTGACGAAACATGCATGTTAGTCATGGATCTTGGTTGTTTGTCACATGTTTTTAAGTAGATCTAAAATTGGGGAAGACTCCAATATATATTAAAATCAATTTATATGCTATGTGGTGTGTATATTATCTTTGGCCTACGCAATTGATTCGTCAATGTATGTGGCTCCACTTCCATTAAGAAGGGAAGGCCTTAGGTGATTACATGCATAATTATACCTAAAATTGATTTTATTAGGATCTTTTTAATATGGTTTGCATGTGGCTAATTGTTTCACGTTTTATTATCGGTTGTTTATTTTCTTTAAATTACTTGTTTATTGTTTTCTTAATTGTTTGACTTGATGTAAGCAATAAAAAGAGTGATTTTCATAAAGAAAATAATACGGACTAATAATTGTGAAACCTTAAAGTGATAAAGTAAGAATCTTGCAAAGGTCTTATGACAATCGTGGTCCGATTCGCACGGTAATCAGCTCCCAGTCGAGACTAGCAAAAAATTCAAACTTTATTACTATTTTGAGATTGAATCCATAAACTTTTGCTTGAATGATGTTTTGTGCAAATATGCTTTTAAAATTAAGTCTTTTAAGATGATATTCATAACCGTGATTTGAAGGCTTAGAAAAGAGCCTTAGAGTCTGCCTTGGTTATCACAATCTTGAATATGTCTTAAACGAATTACTTTTAAAAATCATATATTGTAGAAAGTCATCTTAGGGTTTTGGCATAAACCTCAAGTAAAACTTTGTGTATTAATTTCACGAATTGGTAATAAAAAGGTTTTGAAAGCTTATGCTATAAAGATGAGTGCATGCATCTTTATACATATTTTGATTTACACATCAAAAATAAATACCCTTATAATTTAAGTTACATGCCATCTACCTATAAGAAACACTTGGAATTTTAATTTAGTAAACGTGAGACCTAGGCTAAATTACTATAACAAGGTAAAATTCTTTTAACGCATGAGACCATAATTGTAATTTTACATGTTTCTAAGGTAGACAACTTAATTAAGTTGTGCGTGAGACCTAGAACTTAAGGCATGAGATGGGATGAAACATGCTTACAAGGCAAATTGATGAATCAATTTGATGTAATTCCCATAATGATCTAGGAATTGGAAAACTTGTTTGCCAATTATTGTTCGACAGATTACTATCTTTTGTACTTTCACCACTAGCAGATCAACTGATGTGGTGGAACTATGTAAAGTTAGATCCTAGGTTTTCAAGAAAATTTTTGGTGGTTATATGAATATAACTTTGGGTATTTTATTTTCTTGAAGATATTTATTATCGAAAATACTAATGTTTGAACTTTTATCTGTAGATATAGCTCAACCCGATACCCCATCTGTGATTTCTGCTTTCAAGAGTCATCTTGAGAGAGAGAAACTGACTGGAAAGAATTTCAATGATTGGTACCGCTCACTTAGAATTGTCTTGAGGTCGACCAGTA